>CM053785.1:842326575-842696575 GCA_028749045.1 Cupressus sempervirens | reverse complement strand
AAGTACTGAAACATGGAAAACATCATGAATGTGAGCTAGGTTGGGTAGTAGAGCAAGGTGATAAGCAACTAGGCCAATCCTCTCAAGAGTCTTGAATGGTCCCACAAAGCGAGGTGCTAGCTTTGAACCCTTTCCATATCAGATCAAACTCTTCCGTGGATGCAATCTCAAGAAAACCTTATCACCCACAGAAAACTGCTTATCTATCCTATGTGCATCAGCATACTTTTTTTGCCTATCCTGTCACATAGTCAAGTGCTTGCGGATACACACTACCTGTTGCTCCATATCACAAAGCATCTTAGGACCCAACAAGATGAAATCCTCAAGACTATCCCAACTCAAGGGTGTATGACAAGGATGTCCATATAAAGCATGAAATGGCGCCATGCCAATAGAACTATGATACTCGTTATTGTAAGCAAACTCCACTAGGTAGAGATAGTCCTCCCAATGAGTCTGCCTATCTATCACATACATCCTTAACATATCTTCCAAAACTTAATTCACCCTCTCTTTCTAACCATCTATCTCTGGGTGATATGCTGAACTAAAATTCAATTTTTCTCTAAGCTCATGTTGTAGCGATGTCCAGAATGTGGATGTGAATATAGGGTCCCTATCGGAAATGATCTTTCGAGGAATACCGTGTAGTCTCACAATGTCATGCATGAATACATTAGCTATAGAAGCTACCATGTAGGAAGACCTAATTGGTGAAAAATGTGCCACCTTAGTCAACCGATCAATGATGACCATGATAGCATCATGATGATGAACAGTCATAGGTAATCCTACTATCAAGTCCATAGAGATGATGTCCCACTTCCATGAAGGAATGAGATTTGGTTGCAAAAGTCCTATCATATGTTGGTGTTCTACCTTGACTCTCTGACACTCAAGACGCCTAGCCATATAATCTACAATGCCATGCTTCATCCTGGACCAATAGAATTAATCTCGCAAATCAGCATGCATCTTCTTGACACCAGGATGTGTCGAGTAGGGTGTATGATGGGCTTCTACTAGGATCAAGGTGCGAAGCTCATCCAGTAATGGCACATAAATCCTTCCTAAAAGTCTCAAAAGACCATCTAACTCTCGAATATAGCCTACAAACTTACCCTCCAAAGATCTTCCTGAATCTATTTCTTTGCACACCTCCTGGTACCAAGAATCTGTAGGAAGTGCCTGAAGAATCTGACTCCTCAAATCAACACTAAGAGTCATAGATGATATCACATGTCTCCTACGACTCAAAGCATCTGCCACCACATTCTCTTTTCCTTGGATGTACTTTACCTCAAAATCATACTCACATAGAAATTTCATCCATCGCCTTTGGCGAGCATTCAAATTAGACTGAGTGAAAATGTACTGAAGACTGCGATGATCACTATGTAGCTTGAATCTATGTCCCAACAAGAAATGTCTCCACCTTGTTAAAGCATGAACTATTGCTACTAACTCAAGATCATGTGTAGGATAATTTAGCTCATGATCCTTGAGCTTGTGTGATTCATACGCAATCACCCATCCATTATGCATCAAAATTGCCCCAATCCCCTCAATTGTCCACCAAGTGGCCCCAAAATTTTCCAGATTGGTAATTGCAAATCTCGCCTAAACATTTCTGTCAAATTCCTGCATAGAAAAAATCTTGTCAAGGGCAATAAGCCATTGTTCAGCCACATATCCAGAACCCTGCCCGTTAAAGGGCTTGATCTTAGATCTCGAAAGGTCCTTCATCTGAGTAGATACAATGGATCTCTATCAATCCCTTCGAGGGCTCCTGGACCTGGGTCTATGCTCTTGTTTTGTCTGATGTGCTCTATGTTGTTCATGAGTAGGAGGTAGGCGATCAAGAATGGTCTCCATCATCTGTCTCAAGTTAACCTCCTCAGACTCAACTTGGTCACCTCTATGGCTCTCTTCCTGCTGCTCACTAATGTGCTCTCCTCTGCTCTCTTCATGAGTAGGCCCTCCACGGATAGACTCAAGGACACTAATAGCTCTGCCACGTCCATGGCCTCTTCCATGGCCTCTACCATAGCCTCTAACAGAATACCTAGTCCCAGATACCATCCTACAAAAATACCCAGAATATAAAATACTATTACAACCAAAAGACACATGTTTTGAAAATAGACAAACTTCAATTTCAGTTTTTCCTATGTTTAGATTTAAGTAGGATTTTTAGTTTTGAAAGCTAAGTGTTGCATATGCAAGTAACAGTTTTAGATTCTATTTCAATTCACCTAATTTTCAAGTTTGAAAAGATACACATAATAGTTTCGAGTCCTAGTTTTGTTCCAAAATACCCAGAGCTCCCAATGTAGAAACTTGGGCTCTGATACCAAATGTAACTCCCCGCCAAGGGATCCAAAGAATTAACCTAAAGTTTCACTAAGTTGGTAACATTTTTTTTTTTTGAAACATGAAAGTAAAACCATTCATAACATAGTAGTGAAAGTAATAACATACATAACAGGTTACATTCTTCATGGACCCCTTAACATTGAATTACATCTAAATCAACTAATATTAATGATTCCATTTATTACTACATCCACATAAAATAATAATGAAAAATCTAATGTTCATACATTACATTTTAGAATGCTCAATCATCCGTTGTACATGTCACAGGGTATAAAAGGCTTAAAAGAATATACATCCATGTAAATAAAGTACATCATCATCCTTACTCTAGTTCATGATGAAATAAAGTAAATGTAATCACATGACATACATGATACATCATCATAAAAGATATAAACATCCATCATAAAGGTTAACCATTTATCACAAACATAATTAGCTAGGTGCACGGTTCCTCCCAACCGTAAATAGCATCATTAGACCATCATGGGCCCTAGCCATCCCTCTGTGCATAACATCCCAAATCACCGAAGAGATCATCGGTATTATCATAGTAGAAATGTCACTCCTAAATCATACTGCATCATATGCAAAAAACAAATCTAACATGCAAAGTAAAGCATAAGATAACATCATCTAACATATGCAAATCATCAATGTAAGGATACGTGTCCACCATCATAATCCATGAACAAAATGAAGATAGATGCCAACAAATAATGCATCAGCCACATTGTCTCAAACAGATCTCAAACAGTAAGAGTGAAAAAGCACTACCACCCAACCATGTGGTACCCAGATGGTCCACTCCCACCGCGCTGAGGAGATAATCTCAAGTCCCAAATAGGTTATCAAAACACATAGCACAAAAACTCTCTAAGTCCAAGAATCCTAAAAGTATACTAACTCAAAGGTTCCAATCACAAACTGACATCTAATCCCAAAGGCACACAAAGACATGTAGGAAACCTACTATACAAGCAGGAAAGTGTCATTGCACGGATCATGCTAGAGTTACCCTAGTAGTCTCTCTATAGACCCCGGCCCCCTAGCGATCCCTATGCGGCCACTAGTATCTTCTCATATAGATGAGGCATACTATAGAATGCAAGGTCGCAACCAAGCATTCTCTCTACTCCCATCCTAGTCTGTACTAGCACTCGAGGCATGGGCGAGAACAAAAAAATTATCATTTTAGGTTCATTAAGTTAGTATTAGGTGTGAATGTTTTCACTTATTAAAATAACTTACAATGAGTTACCCTGGCAACCTCTTAGGACCCCGACTCCCATTGGAAGCCACTTCTCAAAATTACAAGTAGATAACCTACCCTAAGCTCATGGAATCATAAATCACCAAATCACCACAGTCCTATACAAGTGACTAGAAAATTATCAAAAGATAATCCACAATGAGAGCATCAAATATCCATGAGAAAAAGAAAAGCATCCATAGATAATCATGACCACAATAGTTCTCTATTGGCAACTGAAGGTATCACTGATAATCACAATAATCATTGGTTCTTAACAAGCAACCAAAAGTATCTCAAAGTAATATTGATCGAAGACTCCAAAATGGTTGAGTCAAAACATATCACAACATGACATCATCAAGATTATATAAACAATTCAATCCCATCAAGGTGACTGGAAAGTAAACCAATTCAATTGATCGATAACTCATAAAAAGGTTACATATATCACAGCTTATACAAGAAGACTGAAGATAATATCAATCAGCATGTCATCACATGACCATGGTTGAGTTTATAAAGATCAGAATCAAAAGACATCATCATGACATCACAATCATAACCCTCAAGCCTCTAGTAGACATCCTATAATTGGTCAACACTAGTCAACCCAAAAACCCAAAACAGATAGCATAGGGAAAGCACAAGATGCAAGCACAAGTTCTAGTTTGCTAAAATTGCATAGTTGAATAGAGTGTAGAGGTCTCAGTTTTTGTTTTCAAATTTAGATATCAAGTGGAGAAATTCATACATTATTACTTAACCCATGTATAGGCTTTTGATGAATTAAAGTTTTTCCCCAAAGCTCTTAGACTCAATTCTCTAATTAATATATTGTTATATAGACGTTATTTGAAAATGACCCCCATCAAATTCCAGTAGGAAACATTGTAG
This sequence comes from Cupressus sempervirens, assembly GCA_028749045.1. NCBI lineage: Eukaryota > Viridiplantae > Streptophyta > Pinopsida > Cupressales > Cupressaceae > Cupressus > Cupressus sempervirens. Next base: position 842,692,044 of record CM053785.1, on the reverse strand, counting down.
ATTTTAACATGAAAAATTACCAATTCTTCTCATTACATCTTTCCTTCATAATTCAAGTCAATTAAATAATTAAATTAAACCTATATTGTTAGACTATAATATTACAAAATAATTTATTATTAAGAGAAATGATTTATTAATACAAATCATTTATCAATATAATAATTATTTATTATTAATAACACATATTCATATATACTTATATACATATACATATATATATATACATATACATATATATATACATATACATATATATATATACATATACATATATATATACATATACATATATATATATACATACATATATATATATATATATATATATATATATATATATATATATATATATATATATATATATATATACACATACATACATAAATATATATATAATTATAAACATTTAATAATAATAACAACATTTTACAAACATTATAAAAATCAAAATGTCAAAATTTGATTTTGCAACACATAAAAATTTAAACAAAACGCATATCACATATATATAATACCATTGTTGGTACGCAGTACCCTATGATCGCAGGGCCTACGGTGACAGCGGTACAGAGTACTACCTGTCATCGCAGTACTTGTGATGCGGGTACTCTATGCTTAATGCAGAAGGGGTACAAGCTTCGCCCTCTTGATTTAATTTGTTCAATTCAATTTTTTTATAACATTTTCACAAAAATGTTTTTTTTTAATACTCATGTGCGATTCGGATTCTTAAATATTGTTTTTCCATCGCGATAATAAAAACAATGTTTTTAAATAAGCATATATATTTATATATATATGTGTGTGTGTGTGTGTGTGTGTGTGTATATATATATATATATATATATATATATATATGTATACATACATATATGTATACATACATATATGTATACATACATATATGTATATATGTATACATACATATATGTATATATGTATACATACATATATATATGTATACATATATACATATATGTATGTATACATATATATATGTATGTATACATACATACATACATACATACATACATACGTACATACATACATACATACATACATACATACATACATACATACATACATACATACATACATACATATATATATATATATATATATATATATATATACACGCAGATTGTTATCAAGCATGATTGCATTTTTAATAATCATATATGTATGCAAATTTTATATATATATATATATATAAAGAGAACATATACTTAGCTTTAAACAAAAAGGGCTTTTCAATTTGATGAATTGAGAATTTCTCCTAAATAGTAATTTTTCTCTAATTTTACCCATTAATTCTTTTAAATAGATTTGTCCATATGCATCTGAAAACCTTAACCCCATAGTTTCCTCAGATCTACGCATATGAAAATTTCTTATATAAAATTTAACTAACCATGACAAAATGCATAAAACCAAGATATGAAAATCCTCATAAAATATTTAGAAGACACGAAGAAGACAGGAAGTGCAAGAAGCAAAATATCACATGCAAAAATCACAAGTGTCTACCTGGACACTGATGCTAAATCACTTCTCCTCATAATCCCACAGAGCAAGCTCCTTCCTTCTCCAATGTTTCTGGGTCCTCCAAACACGCTCCCTAAGCTTCTAGGAGTGCCTGAATACAAAGAATTCTCGGGAAGCACCCAGAATGTCTCTAGAAACAACCAAAAGGTGTTGACAACTAAGCATGAGTCTTTTCCAACCTATTAGATGAGTCATAAGGTTGTAGACACCATGTGCTTAATTTGTGCGCTAACTCTTGTGTTGTTGACATATGTGCAATCAAGAGGTGTGTTTACTCCTAGGCATACTTATAACTTTTATTTTAATTCTTTTATTATTTTATTATTATTTATTTATTTTATTTTTATTATTATTAATTTTAATTCTTTTATTTAATTCTTTTTTCTCAATTAATTAAATTAAAATTAAAATATCTAAAGATCATGATATTATATTAATTTTTTCCAAAATAATTAAATTATTAATTAAATCTTTTAATTTAAGACTTAATTAATAGAAAATTCACCATAGACCTCCAAGATAAAATATGAAAACCCATCATAGAACAATCCATACAAAATCAATCTTAAAGGGTTAAAATCATGAATTATGTCATCTGACACATTCAGAAGGTAAAATATCTAGATACTTTTCCTACCTCACTAGGACAAATGGTTTAAGGGCTTAGGATTTGGACTTGAGAATTTATCTCCCCTCTCTTACCATTGAGATAGTGCAATAGGGTATGCTCATCCTGGCAATTCAGGAAAGTCGATACCCGGTACCTGCAACCTACATAAAACCATGCATGTACATACAATATATATATATGCTAAGCTAAACAAGCAATGGCAGGAAGTGGTGCATCATGTGAATCCCGACTAGCAGGTGACTATGAATCCCTTCCTTAACCATATCATAAATGCCATACATAAGAAACAAACACGCACACCATACACATGCAAGTATGGGTTAAGTATCCATAAGAAAAACACATATGATAATAAACCATCTAACTAATCATCATCAATAACTAGAAATAATGTAATAATCATGATGCATATATGAAATGTAGAGTCTAAGTAATCTCATCACATATCAACTGAATCCATAGCACAATATCAGAAAGTCTCAAAACAATGCTACTAACCATCAACATATAACTAGTCTAACATAGTCTGACAATAATAGCAACAATATGTCCAAAAAAATGTGAACGAGAGCAGGCACTACATCACAAGGTCCACATATTATCCCAAGAAGAGATCGCATTCACTAGAAACTGGAAAACTATTGCAATGCATCGGTTTGGTCCCAAATCATAAGGAACAAACCACATCAACCCCATGAGAACTAGCAAACTAAGATTTAGGTTTACAAATGATCCAAAGATTTATGATCATCGATATCAATTACAAGATCAAATTTTAGGAATGGTTTAAAGAACATGCTACCCATGAGAGAAAAACTTATAACTGAGGAACAATAAACTAAACCGGCTATGAACCCAAGAACAAGATCCAAGATAGGTCCTAATTATAATTCAATCATCACAAATGCTAACTCAAACAATTGAAGAATGATTCAATCAATCATAAGGACTACCAAGCTAGATAATTAAAAATAAAATAGGTTTTTGGTTAAAAGATTGTTCCAAACCTAAGATGTTCTTGCATCAGTCAATTCTCTTGTACTTTTATTCCTCATTTCTTATTAAGGCTTTACAATCATCACCAATGACTCTCTGTCCTTTTCTTCCTACATTAACTTGGTACATGACTCCTCATAGTTTATATGTCTGAGATTAAAATTAATCTAATCCTCTTATAAACAATATATTTCATTTTAGAACATTTTATACAATTATGTGCATAAAATATTTATCAACAATATAATTTTCAAGATAAACATATTTTCTTTACTAGAATGTGTTTAGATGAGAAAATAGATTTTATGAATCTGAATTTTTCATATTATAAATTTGTAGGTAAAAATTAATATTCCTACATAAACTTAATGTTCAAGTGTAGGTAACCTCCACTTCTTTCATTTTGAAGTTCATATAAGACACTTGATCACAGTTATGTTTCCATAGAATTTAATTGTATGTAAGAAAATACCAATAAACTCTATTGTAAGAAAATACCAATAAACTCTATTGTAATAAATTCTCCCTTTCTGAAATGAGAATAAAACTAAAATATCCTTCAAATTCAAATTACTTTTAGAATCCTTGAAAATCTCTCACTATATTTTATAATATTGATATTGTTTTATTTATTATAAATTTGCTCATTTTCTCGAGAAAAAAATGATTACTATTACTTACAAGGAAATCGCAACTTGCATAATTCACAGTCCTCACTTCAATTTCTCACATATGAGTGCCCACGAATTAATCACTCCTGAAATACATAAGATATCTGAAATGAAAAAATAAAATCAAAGTGCAGCTAAAACAAAACGCAACATACTTAATATTATCGGATATATCAAATTACACAAGAACTTGTCTCTTCTTGCTCTATATATAGATATATAAGATGGAAGTTTCCATATACTAAGATCCTCTTAAGCTGAAATACTCAATGGATGGGTATTATCTCAGCACTAACGTAACATGTTATTATAAAACAGTAAAACTAGAAAGGAAAAATCCATTAAATCCTGCCTGGAGTTCAACTTGTCTCCCACAGTGGATTCCAGAGCTGCCCCACATCATCTACTATCAAATTATCATTTGTTTGCATCTCATAGAAAACATATTCAGTTTCACCATGCTTAGATCCTCTTAAGCTGAAATACTCAATGGATGAGTATTATCTCAGCACTGAGGTAACATGTTATAAAAAAGCAAAGCTAGATAGGGAAAATCCATTAAATCCTGCCCGGACTTCAACTTGTCTCCCACAGTGGATTCCAGAGCTGCTCCACATCATCTACTATCAAATTATCATTTGTTTGTATCTCATAGAAAACTTGTTCAGTTTCACCATGCTTAGAAGACCCACCTAGAAGGAATGACACAAGTTCATCCCTCTCCAAACTTATCTTCACCACGTCTGCTTGTGCGGCTGCCAGCTGGGACTCCAGCTCAGCAATTTGCTTCTTTAGTTTCTCAACTTCTGTTACACAGCCATGCACGGGGTCCTTCAGCCTTGCACTCGCTTCATACACCATGTTATTCACTGCATCTGTTCTTTGTTCAGCTTTCATACCCTAAAACATCAAAACCATGAATAGTGTAAGCTATAAACAAATAATATAGGAGATTTGATAACTTCAAATAATCTTAATGGCATTCATTGCATCTTCTTTTTTGTTCGGCCTTCAAACCCTAAAACATCAAAACCATAAATACCACATTTAACCCTAGTGTAAGCAATAAACAAATAATCTAAGAAATTTGATAACTTCAAATAATATCAATATCAATGTTATTGAGTGCATCTGCTCTTTGTTAGGCCTTCATGCCCTAAAACATTAAAACCATGAATGAATACCACATTTAACCCTAGTGTGGCAACGGAAAAATAAGCTAAGAAATTTGATAGCTTCAAGTAATAGTTATTTCAATTACTTGTAAGGTCTTAACTATATGACGGGTCCCAAAAACTTTATGTACTATTTCAAATTTGTGAGAGTCAGAAGATGGAAAATGCGGAGCCAGCACACAATGCTCTGAACATCTTTTCCTGTGCCTCTTGCAGCTTGCACATCTTGGCATCTTATAATTATGATAATTGTGACGGCCGCAAAACTAAAACAACTAAAAATATAATTATGATGGCAGATCTTCTTATGATGAAGAATGAAATGATTTCAGAGCTTAAATAGTTATAAGGTTGTCAAGAAGGGCCAATAGATTCATATCTGAACGTTGGAGTGAAGCTTGGAAGATTTTCCCATTTCTTTTCTCAGAAAGTCTCATATTTCTTCCGAAGACTTTGATTTTTTCTTTTTCCACAAAGCGAGGAAATATGGGGCCTAACACTTGAGCATCAAGTAAGATCTCCCATTTCCTTTTTTTCAAGATGCCTTCTCGTATTTAATTGTTTTCAATTAAGAAAAACAATCTCGTACATTAATTGTTTAAATTAAAAAATAATTCATCGAACCTGGTCAAATTTACGTAGTAAACATAGAATTTTGGGGGCCCAGATAACTGTACAAATACGTTTTCCCTTCCACCAACGTTTACTTCTGGTCAATTCTAAGTTTTGTAATCTTGCTATTGAAATACTTTTGTTGTTAAAACGTCTTTTTCAATTGCTTTAGCAACTTTAGATTCATACAGAGGGGATAGAGGGATAATCTTCATATGAATAAGTTAATGAGATGCATTGAGGTTTAAGATCTTTTTATGGAAATTTAGAAAATTGAAAAAGAATGGGTAGACAAAAAGGATAATGGTGCTGGTAGTTGGAAATTGATAAATACTTGGCACCACATTAAGATATGGGGTAAATTAGATTACTAGCACTTTTCTTTTTAATTAGTATTCTTATTTTTTCTATTTAGTAATATGTATATTTGTAATTCAATTAGTATTCTTTTTTTTCTATTTAGTAATATATATATTTGTTTTATTAAAAGTTTAATAAAAAATTAATTTTAAAAAGGGGTAAACGTATTTGATTATGAGGTGTGAATAGGTAAAGTCATAAATGTGGGATCTCATTTTATTTAATCATTTAACAATAGCATCTTATTGGCATATGAACCTTGATGATAAGAAAATCACTAACACAACTTAATCATCCCAACATCTCAATACCCTTTAACTATGTGATGTTTAATTTAACATGATTTGACAAATTTAATTAACATTAGATTCTTGATAGATCCTTTTTTTACTAATTCTTCAACTTAAGTACTTTTACAAAAAAAAAAGATTATTTAAAGGCTTCTTGCAAAACTTAACTCTCATAATTAAAAAATTAAATAGACTCATGTACTGCCTCATATTCAATAATATAATATACTCAATTTGATTGAAATAAAATATATTATTAAGGTACTTTCTTCTTACCAACTCTATTTCTTATGCACGTTTATGATGTTAAAAAATAAATCAAGACATATTTTGTGGAACTAGCTCATTTTAAGAATCAAGTTGTTCACATATAAAAGTTGTGTAATGAACAATCATTAATAAGATATTTTTGTTAATGTAGGCATGAAAAGGGCCACAAATTACAGAATAGTAGCACTATCCTAGGCCATGACAACCAAACAATAGGCTAGAGCATAAAAAACCAACAAAGTAACCCATACCTGTATCAAAAAATTTCAAAAATAACTAAGAGAAAAAGCATCCAAACTTGTCTGTGATCCTTCACAATATAAATAGATAATAAATTGTTCAAGCACATCCTATATCTAGGCCTTCTAAACATCTTTCTTAAATAGTAGTTAAACTAAAACTTAGGAATCATAAGTTTAGCATAGAAAAGGCATTCCTCTAACATTTACCTAACATAAATATACTAAAGTTCAAAGTACCCTTAATAACATAAACACCTCTAAAACCATAAGTAAATAAAAAGAGGAAAACCCAAATGACAAAAGAACTATCAAGTATTTTTTATAGCATTCCAATGCTTCTCCAGTTGGTAGAGCTCATTCTTCTAGTAGGTGATGTCTCCCATTCCCTGGTCCTCTTTCTATTGTCCTTATTTGATTCCCTTTCCCTTTTCATCTTGCTCCTACCAACAGTGATGTCTACAATAGTTCTCTCAAGAATCTTGCATTGGATTTTGTAGAGGGTCAAGGCAATGATAACCAATTCAATGTTAGTGATTTCCTCTTCGTACATTTTACCCAGGGAAGAAATTTTACTTTGCAAAGTATCCAAATAGCTAGTGATGAGGCTAGTTTTCATCTCATTTACCCTATCATACAGCGTTACGATTTTTGTATTCCCCTTATCCATCTCTTTTGCATTGTTGTTCTGAATTTCTTATTTCTAGCCCTCATCCTTTGTGTGATTATCCTAGTTTGAGTTGACCACACCCAAATCCACCTCATGATGTGCCTCATGTTTCTCCATTTCGATGTCTTCCCCCTTCCCATCATATCTCTCCTCCTAACCTTCTACATACTCTTCATCTTTTGAATCTGTGTCCTCACTATCATCAGACACCTTAGTTTTGGCTTTTAGGAACTTTATTTCCTCTTTTAAACTCCCTCATATTCAATTCTTTCTTCTTTCGTAAGAATTCATACCTCCTTTTCGTAGAACTAGACTCTTGATTCTTCCTTGACACCCTAGTGTTATCCTCTTCATTAGCCTCTTCCTCACAACCGTGTTTATCAATGTCTATAATTTTCTATCAATTTTGTTGCATTTAGGGGTAAGGCCCTCAATTTTTGGAGTTCAACTCTTCCTTTTACGTGGTGTTTCTTGTAGAAGGTATTCCTAGAAAGAGCTTTAGGGCTCTTGTTTTTACAGCTTGAAGATTCCTCATAACTACCTTTTTGAATAGAGGAGTTAGGTTCTACATTGCTAACATTTTGGACACAAAGGTTATCCTTTAGGGGAGAAGAGTTTATTTCTTTGATTTTAAAAGAGGAATTAGTCCCAACATCATCCTTCCTAAAGGTCAAACTTCTACTAAAAGCATGACACTAGGAGAAAATATGATGGTAAAGCACTAAAATTAGCCCTGGTGGAGTGAGGATTAAGATGTTGCATTAAATTTAATTAAATCTAGTATTTTTTCAATATTCATTTTCTCTTAAGATATTTATGAAATTGAAAAGGACTAATTCGCTCAATATCTTCTTGGATGCTAACTCATTTTCCTAGTACCAAACACTCTTTTACTAAATGTAAACTAAAGGTAATTTTTTGAATCTTCCCATGGTACTATCTACAATTATCTAATATCTCATTGTCTTTTTATATTGATGGTTAAGGCACTTGGATGATAAATTGTGATTAAGCAAGAGACTGGTAATTTGAAATGTATTATAACAATATGATTATGTTAGACTCATATGGAGCACTTTTTACTTTGAATGATCTATTTTTATTTAGCATTTATATATATATATATATATATATATATATATATATATATATATATATATATATATATATATATATATATATATATATATATATATATATATATATATATATATATATATATATATATATATATATATATATATATATATATATATATATATATATATAAAGTAAAGGTAATCAAGAGGGGTCTTTCAAAGTATTTGTTTGATTTAGGACTAGAAATAAATAAAGATAAAGCATTTTTATAACCACTCTAACTCTATCTTAATGCTAGATCTTACAAAAAGAAATCCTCTAAATGAATGGGTATGTGCAGGATCATGGTCAACCAAACTATGGTCTTAAGTGGTAATGAAAACCAAGAAAATTAGGGTTATGTCAACTTGACACATAATTTTAAAGTGGTTATGGACTTTATATCAAAAAGTTGCAAGAAAATAATCTGTAGGAAATTGAATGTAGTTTCTAAACTTTTAGGCCTTATCTGGAGAAAAAAAAATTTGATTGTTCAAAAGTTTTGATTTTAATGGAGTACTATGAAAAATTTAGGGCAAAAATAAAAAGTAGGTGTATTTCTGACCATCTTAATCAAAATCAAATGATAACATTTTGTAATATATATATAGATACAAAAAGTAGACTCATGCCTAGATGTGACGCATATTTTTGGGTATTTTTATTGTAAATAAATAATTAAATATGAATTTTCTACTATAACTTTTTCAGAATTAAAAAACTCATGTGTCTAACCACCTTAACTAATTGAAAACTTTACCAAATTAATTTTATTTTTTTCCTTATACTAGGCAAAGCATAGAATGTGACGCAAAAAAGTTATAGCTTATTTTCAATTAGTATGTCAATCAGCACTTTACAATCATCTTTATTGAAAATTAACTAATAAATACTTATTGAACTCAAAAATTGATAGCAATTATATCGATGGAATCTTGAGAGTGTTATAAAAAAACCCTTTTTGTTTCATTGGATTTCGTTGAAAATAATATTGTCTAATGGCTACTCGAAGTCTAAATGTTAGTGAAACCCTCCTCAAACACATTTTTTGAATTGACCAAATAGGTTTGGTAAATACCAAGTCTAATCGAATACCCGATATGGAATCAGGTACCCGAAAAGTCCAAATTTTCCAATTGCCAAAAATTTGAAGGGAAACCACCCACATTGGAGATTTTAGATGGAAACGACCCATATTAGAGGGAAATTAAAGTTTGGGAAGTTTGAGCATTATTATTATTCTTACATATGATTATGATTATTATTATTAACTATTATTATATATGATTATAAGTATTATTATATATAGTAATATTATATTATTATAATTATTATATATAGTAATATGTATGATTATTATGATTATTATTATAAAATATTTAATATAGTTATATATATAATTATTATTATAACTAAATATAAAATAGTAATATATATGATAAATATTATTATTAAATATATATTTTAATATTATATGATTATTATTATATATAATAATACATATGGTTATTATTATTAAATATAATATCTAGTAATATATTTGATTATTATTATTATATAATCTAGTAATATAGTTTTATTATTATATTAAAATATAAATTATTCTATTATTATTATATTAAAATATACAATATTATATTATTATTAAATATAATATTATCATGAAACCCCACTCGACGCATTTCACGACAACATATGAAACCTCTCTCAACACATTCGACCCAACCAAATGCGTCCCTAGGGGCCCTAAGGCCCCTAGAGACATACATTGTCATGAAATGCTTTGAGAGGGGTCATAGGTTAATCTATGACCCCTCTCAACGCTTTCAAACCAACCAAATGTGTCCTTGCGCATCCTAGGGCCCCTAGGCACATACGTTGTTATGAAATGCATCGAGAGGGACCATAGATTAACCTTTGACACCTCTTAACACATTCAAACGAACCAAATGCATCCCTAGGGGTCCTACAGCCCCTAGGGATATATGTGGTCATTAAATGCGTCGAGAGGGGTCATAGGTTAACCTATGACCCCTATTGACACATATATTTACATGAAATGCATTGAGAGGGGTCATAGGTTAACCTACGACCCCTCTCAAAAAATTCAAACCAACCAAATGGGTCACTAAGGGCCCTAGGGCCCCTAGGGACATACATTGTCATGAAATTTGTCAAGAGGGGTCATAGGTTAATCTATAAACCCTCTTGACGCATTCAAACCAACCAAATGTGTCCCTGGGGGTATTAAGGACCCTAGGGAAATACATTGTCATGAAATGTGTTGAGAGGGGTCCTAGGTTAATCCATGACCCCTCTCGATGCATTCAAACTAACCAAATGAGTTCCTAGGGTCCATAGGGCCATACGTTGTCACAAAATATGTCGAGAGGGGTCATAGGTTAACCTATCACACCTCTCGATGCAATCAAACCTACCAAATGCATCCCCTTGGGCCCCTAGGGACATACGTTGCATGAAATGCATCGAGTAACCTATGACCCCTCTTGACACATTCAAACTAACCAAATACCTCCCAAGGGGTCCTAGGGCCCCTACAGACATATGTTGTCATAAAATGCATCAAGAGCCTCTCGACGCATTCAAACCAACCAAATTAGTCCCTACGAACCCTAAGGCCCCTAGGACATATGTTGTCATGAAATGAATCAAGAGGGTTCATAGGTTAAACTATGACCCCTCTCGATGAATTCGACGTAACCAAATACATCCCCAAGGGTCTTAGGGCCCCTAGGGACATATGTTATCATGAAATGTGTTGAGAGGTGTCATAGGTTTACCTATGACCCCTCTCTACACATTTGAACCAACCAAATCCATCCCTACAGCCCCTAGGGCCACTAGAGACATAAGTTGTAATGAAATGTGTCGAGAGGGGTCATAAGTTAACTTATGACCCCTCTCGATGCATTTGAACCAACTAAATGCATCCCTAGGGGCCCTACGGCCCCTAGGGACATATTTTCTCATGGACTGCATCAAGAGAGGTCATAAGTTAACATATAACCCCTCTCGACCCATTCAAACCAACCAAATGCGTCCTTAGGCACCCTAGGGCCACTAGGGAAATACATTGTCATGAAATGCATTGGATTATAGGTTAAACTATGACCCCTCTCAATGCATTTGAACCTACCAAATACATCCCTAGGGGTCCTAAGGCCCCTAAGGACATATGTTGTCATGAAATGCATCGAGAGGGATCATAGGTTAACCTATGATCCCTCTCGATGCATTCAAACTAACCAAATGCCTCCCTAGGGGTCCTAGGGCCTCTATGGACATATCTTGTCATTAAATGTGTCAAGAGGCTCTCGACACATTCAAACCAACCAAATCAATCCCTATGGGCCCTAGGGCCCCTAGGACATATGTTGTCATGAAATGCATCAAGAGGGGTCATAGGTTAAACTATGACCTCTCTTGATGCATTTGAACCAACAAAATACATCCTTAGGGGTCTTAGGGCCCCAAGGAACATATGTTGTCATCAAATGTGTCGACAGGGGTCATAGATTAACCTATGACCCCTCTCTACACATTTGAACCAACCAAATGGATCCCTAGGGGCCCTAGGGCACCTAGGGACATATGTTTTCATGAAATGAGTTGAGAAGGGTTATAGGTTAACCTATAACCCCTCTCGACTCATTCAAACCAACTAAATGGGTCCCTAGGAGACCTAGGGCCCCTAGGGACATATGTTGTCGTGAACTGTGTCGAGAGGGTCCATATGTTAATCTATGACCCGTCTCGATGCATTCAAACCAACCAAATGCATCACTAGAGTCTTAGGGCCCCTAGGGACATATGTTGTCATGAAATACATCAAGAGGGGTTATAGGTTAATCTATGACCCCTCTTGACTCATTCAAACAAAACAAATGAGTCCCTAGGGGCTCTAGGGCCCCTCAAGACATACATTGTCATGAAATGCATCAAGAGGGGTCATTGGTTAATCTATGACCCCTCTCGACGCATTCAAAATGATCAAATGAGTGTCATGAAATGCATCAAGAGCATTCATAGGTTAATCTATGACCCCTCTCAATACATTAAACCAACCAAATGTGTCCCTATGGATCCTAGGGCCTCTAGGGACATACATTGTCATGAAATCCATTGAGAGGGGTCATAGGTTAATCTATGACCCCTCTCGACACATTCAACCCAAAAAAATGAGTCCCTAGGGACCCCTAGGGACATATGTTGTCATGAAATACATCGAGAGGGGTGAAAGGTTAACTTATAGCCCCTCTCGATGTGTTCAAACCAACCAAATGCATCCCTAGGGGCCCTAGTGCTCTTAGAGACATATGTTGTCATGAAATATGTTGAGAGGGGTTAGAGGTTAACCTATGACCCCTCTCGACACATTTGAACCAACCAAATGTGTCCCTAGGGGTCCTAGGGCACCTAGGGACATATTTTTTCATGAAATGCTTTGAAAGGGGTCGTAGGTTAACCTATGACCCCTCTCGATGCATTTGAACCGACCAAATGCATCCCTAGGGGCTCTACAGCCCCTATGGACATATGTTGTCATGAAATGCATCGAGAGGGGTCATAGGTTAACCTACGACCCCTCTTGATACGTTCTAACCAACCAAATGGGTCCCTAGGGGACCTAGGGCCCCTAGGGACATACCTTGTCATGAAATGTGTTGAGAGGTTTCATAGGTTAATCTATGACCCTTCTTGAAGTATTCGAACCAACCAAATGCATCCCTAGTGGTCCTAAGGCCCTAAGGGACATACTTTGTCATGAAATGCATCAATAGACGTCATAGGTTAACCTACGACCACTCTTCATGCATTTGAACCAAACAAATGGGTCCCTAGGTGCCCTAGGACCCCTAGGGACATACATGTCACTAGGGGTCTAAGCACCTCTAGGGACATACGCTGTCATGAAATGCATCAAGAGGGATTATAGGTTAATCTATGACCGTCCTCAACACATTCAAACAAACCAAATAAGTCCTTAGGGGCGTTAGGGCCCCTAGGGACATACGTTGTCATGAAATGCATCAAAAGGGGTCATAGATTAATCTATGACCCCTCTTGACGTACTCGAACAGACCAAATGAGTGTCATGAAATGCATTGAGAGGGTTCATAAGTTAATATATGACCCCTCTCAATGCATTCAAACCAACCAAATGCATCTGTAAGGGTCCTTGGGTCCCTAGGGACATACGTTGCCATGAAATCTATCGAGAGGGGTCATAGGATAATCTATGACCCCTCTCAACACATTCAAACCAAAAAAATGAGTCCCTAGGGGCCCTACGGCCCCTAGGGACATATGTTGTTATGAAATACATTGAGAGGGATGATAAGTTAACCTATAGCCCCTCTCGACACATTCAAACCAACCAAATGCATCCTTAGGGGACCTAGGGCCCCTAGAAACATATGTTGTCATGAAATATGTTGAAAGGGGTCATAGATTAACCTATGACCCCTCTCAACACATTTGAACCAACCAAATGCATATATTGTCATGAAATGCATCAAGAGGGGTCATAAGTTAACCTATGACCCCTCTCGACACATTTGAACCAACCAAATGTATCACTAAGGGCTCTATAGCCGCTAGGGACATATTTTATCATGAAATGCATCAAGAAGGGTCATAAGTTAACCTATGACCCCTCTCGATGCATTCTAACTAACCAAATGGGTCCCTAGGGGCCTTAAGGCCCATATGGACATGCATTACCATGAAATGCATCAAGAGGGGTCATAGGTTAATCTATGACCCCTCTTGATGCATTTGAACCAACCAAGTGCATTCCTAGAGGTCCTAGGGCCCCTAAGGACATACATTGTCATGAAATGTATCAAGAGAGGTCATAGGTTAACATATGACCCCTCTAGATGCATTTGAACCAACCAAATGGGTTTCTAGGCTCCCTATGGCCCCAAGGGACATACATTGTCATGAAATGTGTAGAGAGGGGTCATAGGTTAATCTCTGACCACTCTAAACACACTCAAACCAACCAAATGCATCCCTTGTGGTCCTAGGGCTTGTAGGGACATATGTTGTCATGAAATGCATCTAGAGGCATCATAAGATAATCTATGACTGCTCTCAATGTATTCAAGCTAACCAAATGAGTCCCTAGGGGACCTAGGGCCCTTACTAACATACGTTGTCATGAAATGCATTGAGAGAGGTCATATGTTAATCTATGACCCCTCTTGACACATTCGATCAAACCAAATGAGTCCCAAGGCACCCTAAGGAGCCTAGGGACATACATTGTTATGAATTGCATCGAGAGGGGTCATAGAACCTATGACCTCTCTCAATGCATTCAAACCAACCAAATGCATCCATAGGGGTCCTAGGGCCCCTAGGGATATACATTGTAATGAAATGCGTCAAGAGGGGTTATAGGTTAATGTATAACCCATCTTGACACATTCGAACCAACCAAATGAGTCCCTAGGTGACCTAGGGCACCTAGTGACATATGTTGTCATGAAATCTATTGAGAGGGGTCATAGGTTGACTGATGACTCAACCTATGACCCCTCTTGACACATTCAAACCAACCAAATACGTAAGGCCCCTAGGGACATGGTCATAAGGCCCCTAGGTACACATTTGGTTGGTTTGAATGTGTCGAGAGGGGGCAGAGGTTGAGCTATGACTCAACCTATGACCCCTCTCGACACATTCAAACCAACCAAATGTGTCCCTAGGGGCCGTAAGCCCCTAGGGACATACGTTGTAATGAATTGTATCGAGAGGGGTCATAAGTTAACCTATGACCCCTCTCAACGCATTTGAAACAACCAAAAGTGTCCCTAGTGCTCCTAGGGCCCCTATAGACATATGTTGTCACAAAATGCATCGAGAGGGGTCATAGGTTAACCTATGACCCCGCTAAATGCATTGAAACTGATGAAATATATATTGTCATGAAATGCATTGAGACGGGTCATAGGTTCACAAACAACCCCCCTTGATGCATTCAAACCAACCAAATGGGTCCCTCGAGGCCATAGGCCCCCAGGGACATACATTATCATGAAATGTGTCGATACTAGTCATAGGTTAATCTATGACCCCTCTCAATGCATCTGAAACAACCAGATGCATCCTAAGGGGTCCTAGGGTACCTAGGGACATACGTTGTCATGAAATGCATCGAGATGGGTTGTAGATTAATCTATGACTCCTCTTAATGCATTCAAACCAACCAAATGAGTCCCTAGGGGCATTAGATAGCCTAGGGACATACGTTGTCATGAAATGCATCAAGAGGGGTCATAGGTTAACCTATGACCTAACTCGATGCATTCAAACCAACCAAATGTGTCCCTAGGGGCCCTAGGGTTCCTAGAGACATATGCTATCATGAAATACGTCAAGAGGTAAATCCATGACCACTCTCGACACATACAAAACAAAAAAATGAGTCCCTAAATTCCTTAAAGCCCCTAGGGACATACATTGTCATGAAATCCATTGAGAAGAGTCATAGGTTAACCTATGACCCCTCTCGACACATTCAAACCTACCAAATGTGCCCCTACCGATCCTAAGGCCCGTAGGGACATATGTTGTCATGAAATGCATTGAAAGCAGTCATAGGTTAACCTATGACCCCTCTCAATGCATTTTAACCAATCAAATGCATCCCTAGGGGTCCTAGAGCCCCTAGGGGCATATGTTTACATGAAATGCATTGAGAGCCTCTTGACACATTTGAATCAACCAATTCAATCCCTAAGGGCCCTAAGGGCCCTAGGGACATATGTTGTCATAAAATGCATCGAGAGGGGTCATAAACTAACCTATGGCCTCTCTTGATGCATTCAAACCAACCAAATATATCCCTAGGGATCCTTCGCCCCCTAGGGATATATGTTGTCATGAAATGATTTGAGAGGGGTCATAGGTTAACCTGTGACCCCTCTTGACGCATTATAACCAACCAATTAAGTCATTAAGGGCCCTAGGGCCCCTAGCAATATATGTTGTCATGAAATGCATTGATAAGGGTCATAGGTTAATATATGACTTCTCTCGATACATTCAAACTGACCAAACATGTCCCTAAGGGTCCTAGGGCCCCTAGGGACATACATTGTCATGAAATGCATTAAGAAGGGTCAAAGGTTAATCTATGACCCCTCTCATTGCATTCAAACAAATCAAATGAGTCCCTAGGGGCCCTAGGGCCCCTAAGGATATATGTTATCATGAAACACATCGATAGGAATCATAGGTTAACGTATGACCTGTCTTAACACATTTGAACCAACCAAATGTGTCCCTAGGGGCCCTATGGCCCCTTGGGACATACGTTGTCATGAAATGCATCGAGAGGAGTCATAAGTTGACCTATAACCCCTTTGGACACATTTGAACCAACCAAATGTCCCTAGGGGCCCTAGGGCCCCTAGGGACATATGTTTTCACAAAATACATCGAGAGAGGTCATAAGTTAACCTATGACCCCTCTTGATGTATTCAATCTGACCAAATGCATCCCTAGGGTTTCTATGGCCCCTAGGGACATATGTTGTCATAAAATGCATCGAGACAGGTCATAAGTTAACCTACGACACCTATCGACACATTTGAACCAATCAAATGGCTCCCGAGGGGCCCTAGGGCCCTTGGGGACATATGTTGTCATGAAATGCATTGAGAGAGATCATAAAATAATCTATGACCCCTCTCAACACATTAGAACTAATCAAAGGTGTCCCTAGGGGTCATAGGGCCCCTAGTGACATACGTTGTAATCAAAAATCAAATGTGTCGAGAGGGGTCATAGGTTAATCTATGACCCCTTTCGACACATTTGAACCAACCAAATGAGTCCCTAGGGACACTAGGGCCCCTAGGGACATATGTTGTGATGAAATGCATCAAGAGGGGTCATAGGTTAACCTATGACCCCTCTCAACACATTGAAACCTATCAAATGCGTCCCTATGGGCCCTTGGGCCCCTAGGTACATACGTTATCATAAAATGCATTGAGAGTGGTCATAGGTTAACCTATGACCCCTCTCGATGCATTCAAACCAACCAAATTCATCCCTAAGGGTCCTACTACCCCTAGGGACATATGTTGTCATGAAATGCATCGAGAGGCTCTCGATGCATTCAAACCAACCACATTGATCTTTAATGGCCCTTGGGCCCCTAGGTACATATGTTGTCATGAAATGCATCAAAAGGGGTCTAGACTAACCTATGACCCCTCTCGACACATTCAAACCAATGAAATGCATACATAGGGCCCCTAGAGACATAAGTTGTCACAAAATACATCAAGAGGGGTCATCTATTAACCTATGACCCCTCTCAACACATTCAAACTAACTAAATGTATCCCTAGTGGTGATAGGTTAATCTATGACCCCTCTCGACACATTCAAACCAACCAAATGCATCCCTACTAGCCCTGGGGCCCTTAGGGACATACATTTCCATAAAATGCATCGGGTCATATGTTAACCAATGACTTGTCTCGATGCATTTGAACAAATAAAATGCATCCCTATGGGTCGTAGGGCCCCTAGGGACGTATATTTTCATGAAATGTGTCAAGAGGTGTCATAAGTTAATGTATGACCCCTCTAAACATATTTGAACCAAACAAATGCATCCCTAGGGCCCCTAGTGCCCCTTAAGACATATGTTGTCATGAAATACATCATGAGGTGTCAGAGGTTAACCTATGACCCCTCTAACCGCATTCTAAACAACCAAATGGGTCCCTAAGGGCCTTAAGGCCCCTAAGGACATATGTTTTCATGAAATGTGTCAAGATAGATAATAAGTTTATCTATGACCCCTCTTGAGGCATTCGAACCATCCAAATGCATCGCTAGGGGTCCTAGGGCCCCTAGGGACATACTTTGTCATGAAATTCATCAAGAGAGCTCATAGGTTAACCTACAACCCCTCTCGATGCATTTGAACCAACCAAATAGGTTCCTAGGTGCCCTTGGGCCCCTAAGGATATACGTTATCATGAAATGCATCGAGAGGGGTCATAGGTTAATCTATGACCCCTCTCAATGCATTCAAACCAACCAAATGCGTCCCTTGGGGTCCTGGGGCCCCTAGGGACATACATTGTCATGAAATGCATTGAGAGGGGTCATAGGATCATCTATGACCCTCTCATCACATTCCAACCAACCAAATGAGTCCCTAGGGTACCTAGGGACATATGTTGTCATGAAATGCATCGAGAGGAGTCATAGCTTAATCTATTACCCCACTCAATGCACTCAAATGAACTTAATGAGTCCCAAGGGGCCCCAGGGACCCTAGGGACATACATTGTCATGAATTGTGTCAAGAGGGATCATAGAACCTATGATGCCTCTCAACATATTCAAACAAACCATATAGATCTCTAGGGGTCCTAGGGCCCCTAATGACATACATTGTCATGAAATTCATCGAGAGGGGTCATAAGTTAATGTATGACCCCTCTCAACATATTCAAATCAACCAAATGAGTCCCTAGGCACCCTAGGGACATATGTTGTCATGAAATGTGTCACGAGGGGTCATAGGTTGAACTATGACCCCTCTCAACACATTCGAACCAACCAAATGCATCCCTAGGGCCATAGGGCTCTTAGTGACATACATTGTCATGAAATGCATTGAGAGGGGTCATAGGTTAACCTATGACCCATCTCAACACATTTGAAACAAACAAAAGTGTCCCTAGTGGTCCCAAGGCCCCTATAGACATATGTTGCCATGAAATGCGTAGAGAAGGGTCATAGGTTATCCTATGACCCCTCTCAATGCATTTTAACTGATGACATACATCCCAAGGGGCTCTAGGGCCCCTAGGGACATATGTTGTCATAGGCTAACCTAAGACCCCTATTGATGCATTTCAACCAACCAAATGGGTCCCTAGGTGCCCTGGGACATACGTTGTCATGAAATGTGTCAATAGTGGCCATAGGTTAATCTATGACCTCTCTCGATTCATTTGAAACAACCAAATGCATCTCTAGGGGACCTAGTGGACCTAGGGCCCCTAGCAACATAGGTTTACATGAAATCCATCAAGAGGGGTCATAGGTTAAGCTATGACCCCTCTCAATGTATTTGAACCAACCAAATGAGTCCCTAGGGGCCTTCTAGAGCCAAGGGACATATGTTGTCATGTAATGCATCAAGAGGGGTCATAAGTTAACCTATGACCCATCTCGACGTATTTGAACCAACTAAATGTGTATATGTTGTGATGAAAATATGTCGAGAGGGTTCATAGGTAAATCTATGACCACTCTTGATTCATTTGAACAAAACAAATGTGTCCCTGGGGGCCCCTAGGGACATACGTTGTCATGAAATGCATCAAGAGGAGTCATAGGTTAACCTATGACCCCTGTCGATGCATTTTAACCAACAAAATGTGTCCCTACAGGTCCTAGAGCCCCTAGGGACATATGTTTTCATGAAATGCATCGAGAGCCTCTTGGTGCATTTCAACCAACCAATTCAATCCCTAAGGGCCCTAAGGCCCCTAGGGACATATGTTGTCATGAAATGCATCAAGAGGGGTCATAAACTAACCTATGACCTCTCTTGATGCATTCAAACCAACCAAATACATCTTTAGGGGTCCTTGGCCCTCTAGGGACATATGTTGTCATGAAATGATTCGAGGGGGGTCATAGTTTAACCTATGACCCCTCTCGATGCATTTGAGACAACAAATACGTTGTCATGAAATGCATTGAGACAGGTCATAGGTTAATATATGACTTCTCTCAATGCATTCGAACCAGCCAAATGCGTCCTTAGGGGTCCTAGGGCCCCTAGGTACATACATTGTCATGAAATGCATTGAGAGGGGTCATAAGTTAATCTATCACCCCTCTCGACGCATTCAAACCAATTAAATAAATGTGTTGAGAGGGGCCATAGGTTAACCTATAACATGTCTCAACACATTCAAACCAACCAAATGTGTCCCAAGGGGCCTTATGGCCCCTAGAGACATAGGTTGTCACACAATGCATCGAGAGGGGTCATAGGTTAACCTATGACCCCTCTTGACACATTCAAACCAACCAAATGCATCCCTAGGGGCCCTACAGCCCCTAGGGACATATGTTGTCACAAAATGCATTGACTCTCGATGTATTCAAACTGACCAAATGTGTCCCTAGGGGTTCTATGGCCCCTAGGGACATATGTTATCATGAAATGCATCGAGACAGGTCCTAGGTTAACCTACGACCCCTATCGACACATTTGAACCAACCAAATGGGTCCCTAAGGGCCCTAGGGCCCTTTGAACATACATTTTCATGAAATCCATTGAGAGGGATCATAAAATAATCTATGACCCCTGTTAACACATTAGAATTAACCAAACGTGTCCATAGGGGTCTTAGGGCCCCTAGAGACATACATTGTAATAAAAAATCAAATGTGTCGAGAGGGGTCATAGGTTAATCTATGACCCCTCTCGACACATTTGAACCAACCAAATGAGTCCCTTGGGACACTTGGGACCCTAGGGACATATGTTGTGATGAAATGCATTGAGAGGGGTCATAGGTTAACCTATGACCCCTCTTAATACATTCAAAACTATCAAATGTGTCTCTAGGGGCCCTCGAGCCTCTAGGTACATACGTTGTCATAAAATGCATTGAGATGGTCATACGTTAACCTATGACCCCTCTCGTTGCACTCAAACCAACCAAATTCATCCCTAGGGGTACTACTCCCCCAAGGGATATATGTTGTCATGAAATGCATCGAGAGCCTCTCGACGCATTCAAACCAACAACATCAATCCTTAATGACCCTAGGGCCCCTAGGGACATATGTTGTCATGAAATACATCGAAAGGGGTCATAGGATAACCTATGACCCCTCCAAACACATTTGAACCCATTAAATGGATACATATGGCCCCTGGAGACATAATTTTTCATGAAATGCATCAAGGGGGGTCATAGGTTAATCTTTGACCCCTCTTGCTGCATTTGAACCAACTAAATGTGTCCCTAGGGGTCATAAGTTAACCTTTGACCCCCTCTCGACACATTCGAACCAACCAAATGCATCACTATAGGCCCTAGGGCCCTTAGGGACATAGATTTTCATGAAATGCATCGGGTCATATGTTAACCTATGTCCTATCTCGATACATTTGAACCAATAAAATGCATCCTTAGGGGTCCTAGGGCACCTAGAGACATATATTTTCATGAAATGCATCAAGAGTTGTTATAGGTTAATGTATGACCCCTCTCAACGCATTTGAACCAACCAAATGCATCCCTAGGGGCGTTAAGGCTCCTAAAGACATATATTGTTAACCTACGACCCCTCTAACCACATTCTAAACAACCAAATGGGTCTCTAGGGAAATATGTTGCATGAAACGCATTGAGAGGGATCATAAGTTAATCTATGACCCCTCTTGATGCATTCAAACCAAAAAAATGCATTGCTAGGGGTCCTAGGACCCCTAGGGACATACTTTGTCATGAAATGCATCAAGAGAGGTCATAGGTTAACCTACTTCCCCTCTCAATGCATTTGAACCAACCAAATGGGTCCCTAGGCACTGTTGGGCCTTTAGGGATATATGTTGTCATGAAATGCATCGAGAGGGGTCATAGTTTAATCTTTGAGCCCTCTAAATGCATTCAAACCAACCAAATGTGTTCGTTGGGGTCCTAGGGCCCCTAGGGACATACGTTGTCATGAAACACCTTCAGAGGGGTCATAGGATAATCTATTATCCTCTCAATGCATTCCAACCAACCAAATGAGTCCCTAGGGTCCCTAGGGAGATATGTTGTCATGAAATACATTGAGAGGGGGTCATAGCTTAATCTATGACCCCAATCAACACATTCAAATTAACCAAATGAGTCCCAAGGGGCCCTAGGGACCCTAGGGACATACATTGTCATGAATTTCATCGAGAGGGGTCATAGAACCTATATTGTCTCTCAGCACATTCAAATGAAACAAATCCATCCCTAGGGGTCCTAGGGCCCCTAGGGACATACGTTGTCATGAAATTCATCGAGAGGGGTCATAAGTTAATGTATGACCCCTTTTAACATATTTGAACCAACCAAATGAGTTCCTAGGGGCCCTAGAGACATATGCTATCATGAAATGTGTCGAGAGGGGTCGTAGGTTGACCTATGACCCCTCTCGACACATCTGAACCAACCAAATGCATCCCTAGAGCCATAGGGCCTCTAGGGACATACGTTGTCATGAAATGTATTAAGAGGGGTAATAGGTTAACCTATTCATGGAAACGTATGACCTCTAGGGGCCCTATGGCCCTAGGGATGCATTTGGTTGGTTTGAATGTGTCGAGAGGGGTCATAGGTAAACCTATGACCCCTCTAGACACATTTGAAACAACCAAAAGTGTCCCTAGTGGTGATGAAATATGTTGAGAGCCTCTCGACACATTTGAACTGACAAAATGCACTTCATGGGGCTCTAAGGCCCCTAGGGACATATGTTGTCATGAAATGAATTGAGAGGGGTCATAGGTTAACCTATGACCTTTATCGATGCATTTCAACCAACCAAATGGGTTCCTAAGGGCCATAGGGCCCCTAGGGACACACGTTGTCATGAAATGTGTGAATAGCTGACATAGGTTAATCTATAACACCTCTCGATGCATTTGAAACAATCAAATGCATCCCTAGGGGACCTAGGGCCCATAGAAACATACATTTTCATGAAATGCATTGAGATGGGTCATAAGTTAAGCTATGACCCCTCTCAACACATTCAAACCAACCAAATGTGTCCCTAGGGGCTCTAGGGCCCCTAGGGACATATGTTGTCATGAAAATATGTCAACAAGGGTCATAGGTAAATCTATTACCACTCTTGATGTATTTGAACCAAACAAATGAGTCCTGATGAGCCCTAGGGCCCCTGAGGACATACATTGTCATGAAATGCATCGAGAGGAGTCATAAGTTAACCTATGATCCCTCTTGACACATTGAAACCTACCAAATGTGTCACTAGGGGCCCTAGTGCCCCTAAGGACATATGTTGTCATGAAATGCATCAAGAGTGGTCATAGGTTAACCTATGACCCTTTCAATGCATTCAAAACAACCAAATGTGTCCTTAGGTTTCCTAGAGCCGCTACAAACCAATTTGGTCCCTAAGGGCCCTAAGGCCCCTAGGGACACATGTTGTCATGAAATGTGTTGAGAGGGGTCATAAACTAGCCTATGACCCCTCTTGATGCATTCGAACCAACCAAATGCATCCCTACAAGTCCAAGGACCCCTAGGGATATATGTTGTTATGAAATGAGTTGAGAGGGGTCATAGGTTAACCTATGACCCCTCTCGATGCATTCAAAGTAGCCAATTAAGTCCTTAGGGGCACTAAGACCCCTAGGAATGCACATTGTCATGAAATACATCGAGAGCCATCATAGGTTAATCTATGATTTCTCTCAATGCATTCAAACCAACCAAATGCATCCCTATGGGTCCGAGGGCCCCTAGCAACATATATTATCATGAAATACATTGAGATGGGTCATAGGTTAATCTATGACCCCTCTCGACATATTTAAACCAATCAAATGAGTCCCTAGAGGCCCTATGGCCCCTAGGGACATATGTTGTCATGAAAAGTGTCAAGAGGGGTCATAGGTTAACCTATGACCTATCTCAACACATTCAAACCAATGAAATGTGTCCCTAGGGGCCCTACGGTCCCTAGGGACATACGTTGTCATGAAATGCATCGAGAAGGGTCATAGGTTAACCTATGACCCCTCTCGACACATTTGAATGAACCAAATATGTCCCCACGGTCCCTAGGGCCCCTTCGGACATACGTCATCATGAAATGCATTCGATGTATTCAAACTAACCAAATGCATCCCTAAGGGCTCTATAGCCCCTAGCGATATATGTTTTCATGAAATGTGTCGAGACAAGTCATAGGTTAACCTATGACCCCTATCGACGCATTTGAACCAACAAAATGGGTCTAGGTAGGGACATCTATTGTCATGAAATGCATCAAGAGGTGTCATAAAATAATCTATTACCCCTCTTGACACAGTAGAACTAACCAAAAGTGTCCCTAGGGATCCTAGTGCCCCTAGAGACACACATTGTAATCAAAAATCAAATGTATCGAGAGGGGATATAAGTTAATCTATGACCCCTCTTGACACATTCCAACTAACCAAATGGTTCCATAGGCACCCTAGGGCCCCTAGGGATATACGTTGTGATGCAATACATTGAGAGGGGTCATAGGTTAACCTATGACCCCTCTCGATGCATTCAAACCTATCAAATGCATCCCTAGGGGCTCTCGGCCCCCTAGGGACATACATTGTCATAAAATGCATCAAGAGTGGTCATAGATTAACCTATGACCCCTCTCTATTCATTCAAACCTACCAAATTCATCCCTATTGGTTCTATTGCATAAAATGCATCGAGAGCCTCTTGATGCATTCGAACCAACCACATTGGTCCTTACAAGTGCTAGGGCCCCTAGGGACATATGTTGTCATGAAATACTTTGGTAGGGGTCATAGGTCAACCTATGACACCTCTTGAAGTAGTCGAACCAACCAAATGCATCCTTAGGGGTATTAGGGCCCTTAGGGACATATGTTGTCATGAAATACATCGAAAAAGGTCATAGGTTAACCTATGACCCCTCTCGACACATTTGAACCAAAGAAATGTGTCCATCATGGCCTTAGGGCCCCTAGGAACATAAGCTATCATGAAATTCATTGATAGGGGTCATAGGTTATCCTATGACCCCTCTTGATGCATTCGAACCAACCAAATGCATCCCTAGGGGCCATAGATTAACATATGAACCCTCTCGACACATTTGAACCAACCAAATGTATCTCTAGGGGCCCTAGGGCCCATAGGGACATACTTTGTCATTAAATGCATCAGGTCATAAGTTAACCTATGACTTGTCTCGATGCATTTGAACCAATCAAATTCATCGCTAGGGGTCCTAGGGCCCCTAGGGACATATGTTCTCATAAAATGCATCAAGAGGTGTCATAGATTAACCTATGACCCCTCTCGACACATTCAAACCAACCAAATGTGTTCCTAGTAGTTCTAAGGCCCCTCAAGACATATGTTGTGATGAAATGCATTAAGAGGGGTTAGAGGTTAACATACAACCCCTCTTAACACATTCAAACCAAACAAATCGGTCCCTAGGGGCCCTACAAGCCCTATACATTTTCATGAAATGCATTGAGCTAGGTCATAAGGTAATTTATGACCCCTCTTAATGCATTTGAACTGACCAAATGCATACCTAGGGGTCCTAGGGCCGCTAGGGACATACATTGTCATGAATTGCATTGAGAAGCGTCATAGGTTAATCTATGACCCCTCTCGATGCATTCAAACCAACCAAATACATTGTCATGAAGTGCATCAAGAGGTGTTATAAAACCTACATTCGAACCAACCAAATGCATCCCTAGGGTTCCTAGGGCCCCTAAGGACATACGTTGTCATGAAAATCATCGAGAGGTGTCATAGGTTAATCTATGACCTTAACACATTCAAACCACTCAAATGACTCCTTAGGGGACCTAGGGCTCCTAGGGACAAATGTTGTGATGAAATGCATCCAAAGGGGTCATATTTTAACCTATGACCTCTGTCAAGGCATTCAAACCAACCAAACACGTCTCTAGGGGCCCTAGGGCCCCTAGGGATACACATTGTCATGAAATGCATTAAGAGGTGTCATAGGCTAACCTATGACCCCTCTCGATGCATTTAAACCAGCCAAATGCATCCCTAGGGGTCTCAGGGCCCCTATGGACATATGTTGTCATGAAATGCATTGAGAGGGGGTCATAGGTTAATCTAAGACACCTCTTGATGCATTCGAACTAACCAAATGGATCCCTAGGGGCTCTAGGGAGATATGTTGTCATTAAATGCATCAAGAGGGGTCATACGTTAATCTATGACCCCTCTCAATGCATTCAAACTAACAAAATACATCCCTAGGGGTCCTAGGCCCCCTAGGGACACACGTTGTCATGAAATTCATCAAGAGGGGTCATAAGTTAATGTATGACCCCTCTCAACACATTCTAACCAACCAAATGAGTCCCTAGGGGCCCTAGGGGCATATGTAATCATGAAATACATCAAGAAGGGTCATAGGTTCACTTATGACCCCTCTTGACACATTTGAACCAACCAAATGCATCCCAAGGGCCATAGGGCTCCTAGGGACATATGTTTCATGAAATGCATCCATAGGGGTCATAGGTTAACCTATGACCCCTCTTGACACATTTGAAACAACCAAAAGTGTCCCTAGTGGTCCTAGGGCCCCTATGGACATATGTTATCATGAAATGTGTCTCAATGCATTTTAATTGATGAAATGCATCCCAAGGGGCTCTGGGGCCCCTAGGGACATATGTTGTCATGAAATGCATTGAGAGGGGTAATAGGTTAACCTACAAGCCCTATCAATGCATTTCAACCAACCAAATGGGTGAAATGTGTCAATAGCGGTCATAGGTTAATCTATGACCCCTCTCGACGTATTTGAAACAACCAAATACATCCCTAGGGGACCTAGGGCCCCTTGTAATGCCCCGCCCAAAGATCCTTGGAAACAAGAATGAAATACAAGCAAGGTAAATTTTTTTTAAAACCAAGTGTAAGTGCACATGATAACAACTTACACGGATCAAAAGATCACAAAAAAATACAACAAACAACCTCACACCAATGGATCTCCAAATGCCACTACCCAAAAAAGCATAAAAGAAAACATACGAGATCAACTAAGCTAAAGAAAAAAGCTGACTGTTGAAAATTTGCTAAGTCTAAAATCTTGAAGCCCTGAAATTTGGCTAAGTCTGAATTTCTGAAGCCCTGAAATTTCCTAGAATCTTTATCTTAGCTCGTAGAGGTCTAGAACCTATCTCAAATGAATCGTAGCATATATTAAAATATACCTTAAATATAAGAAATTAAATGTCAACTTATACTTAAACGATGTATTTTAAACCTCTTAGGAAATTTGTTTTCAACTAGGAAGGTGAAAAACCCAAAAGGGAATCCAAAAACCAACTTTCTAACTTTTTTTCGACAACCCTAAATAGTCCCTATTTTTTGCACAAAAATACAGAACTATAGAATTTTGCACGAAAAAAGTTCCTTCTCATGTGAAGAAGTGCATAGCCTCGCATGAAGAATTTTACAGCCTCGTGCGAAGACTTGCAATCTCTCGTGAGAACTCAAATCAGCATGCACACAAAAAAAGTTAGAACAAGCCTAGGAAACTATGAAACAAAGTTCCTCCACACCAGGGAGTACTTGATCCACATTTTGATGTAAGAACACTCGAATCAAAGCTAATAGATAGAAAATTGGAAGCAAAGTCTAACCATCTAACCAATAGCAAGGGGGAGAACAAAAAGAAAACATCGTAGTGAACTGAAAATAACCACATCACATCTAAGCATGAATAACATAGCAATAAAAAAAATAACCAAACTAGGTATGCAATTCCTCCCAACCGTCAATAGCATCATAAGACCATTGTGGGCCCTAGCCATACCCCGTACATAACATCCCAAGCCGTCAATCAGATAGCTAGTACTGTTGTAATAGGGATGTCACTACTAAAACATGCTACAAAAGCAAACAAAATCTAACATGCTAGCAGTAAGCATAAGATAAACCTACAAGTACATAACATCACCTACCACATGCTAAAACATAATAATAAGGAATGTGTTAAAACTACATCAACTAAACATGATAAATAGCATCCCAAAGAAAGCATAAGTCACAAGAAAGCATACTACGTAAATTGAAGTACCAAGTGACACATCCAGCCACGATTACATTAGGACAATAGACCATCTCTATACATTGATCCCCAGTAGTGGTGAAGCTAGCTACACCTCCCAACCATGTGGCACCTATAGGTCCACACCCACTGTGCTAATGGAGATAATGATCCAACCACAACCGCATGCAAAACAAACATCCATGGCTAACACACACGCCAAGCAGTATGATGACTAAACCCAAGACAAAGACAATGCATAACTACAAGTCCTAGTTAGACATCTTGATGGGCTACTACGTAGGGACTAACATTATGGAGAATCACTTGGCATCGACAAGCCCAAGCTCAGATCGTGCAGATACAACATCCCTCAATGGAAAGGCTTAGCACAAACATTTTATTATCTTTAATTTTATTACCACCCAATGTTTTCTTTAGGTATCACTTAATTAAAACTCCTTCTGCCACACCTATGGCATCATGACTGCCAGGCTACAAGATAGAAGCCCCCTCCATATGCTACCCTACCCTACCCATGCTCATCCAATGATGAGTGCCCATAGGCATGCAAACTCCCAACCCAACCCCAATGATCACAACTTCCAGAAGTACCACAGAAGATTGAGCCTCGCAGATCACCTGATAGATGTACACATGTGTAGTGCACCACCATCACGAAGATCATACACAAGGACAGGATGAGAACACAAATAGAAATCAATCAATAGAAACATAATCGAGATGACAGATGCTCCATGCATCCCAATGCAACAAAAGATGCAAAAATGGTCTAACTGGTATCCAAATGGATCACCCAAGTCCACAAACCACAATGTGCCAAGAAAACTTGAGAAAATAGGGTGGTACGCAAAATGAGGTAAAAACCCCAAATTTTGGAAAAATTCCAAAATTAAAACCCATTTGGCCTTTGGGTTCAAAAACCCCAAAAATCCAAAAATAAAAGGAATTGAACATCGTGTGCAAAAACAACCAGCATAACAGCCCAAAAACCCAAACTCCCATTTCAAAAACAAGGAAAATGTTCATACCTGACCAATCGGGCCGAACTAGCAAATAGAAATGGAGGGGAACACTAGTTCTCAACCTCCTAACATATTGCTACAAGAAATCAAAGCAGAAATAGAGCAAAAACATTAAAATGGGAAGGCCCTACCTAATAGCAAAAGGGGCCGAAACTGAAACCCACAAAATAAAATAAACAATCCATCAAAACTACTACAACTAATGGCAAAGCAAGAACTCCTCGATCTGAATCCAACGAGACCAACCTCGCAAAGATCCCATGCTCACAGCTCCCACAAGAAACAAAACAATAATCCTTCAGAAGAGGATTCCAAAATTTGCTCTCCAAATTCAATTTCCAAAATGTGAGAAGTGAATAATGAATTCACTTTTCCAATACTTATTCATTTTGAGTGAATAGTCAATTATGGAAAATAGCTAGCTGGAATAGTTAAACTCTAAATTGACCCAAACGAAAACAAGTTATTATCCGTAATGGAAATTCATCTAAGGCAAAGTTGCCAGAAATTAAATCCAAAATCACTTAACACTTTTGCGACAAATGCAAACTTCTAAATGCATAGACACGCTCACTAGTCTAATCACATAATGCAGATGAGTTCAGATTTACTAATCACCGAAAGGTTTTAATTAGAAAAATGAAAATAAGGATACATCGACCATACAGGGATGACATTGGTAAAACATGAATAACTAAATCACTAACTTCATGTGCCACTGGCAAGGATAAAATTCCTATAGACTAAATTACATGATCAAGTGAAATAGCATATAATATCATAGCCAAAGTAACAAGTATTAAAATACCTATTTAATCCATGTACATCACTCATGTTCGCAAAAAGGGTAAAGATACAAGACTGAAGTAAATAACCATAGCATAAAATTCATCTCATAACATGATCAATGAATATGTCCAATAAACCATATAACCAAGTATCATCATAGATCTACTATCATCTCAAAATAGCATCAACATGGGAAAATATGATAAACTGAACAACATAGCAGTATAGCATCTATGGTACTGAATCAAAGTATAACATCCGACCCTTGGGTCATCTCAAGAAACATAAAAAAAAGTATCAAGTATCTCTCAAATCAAAAATAGACAAGGTACAAACTTCAAAACACAAGAGGCACTACACCCCTAGCAACTTGCATTGTTATGAAATGCATCGAGAGATTCGAACCAACCAAATGAGTCCCTAGAGGCCTTAGAGAGCCTAGGGACATATGTTGTCATGAAATGCATCAAGAGGGGTCAGAAATAAACCTATGACCCCTCTTGATGCATTTGAACCAACCAAATGTGTACCTAGGGGTCCTTGGCCCCCTAGGGATATATGTTGTCATGAAATGAGTTGAGAGAGGTCATAGGTTAACCTATGACCCCTTTCGATGCATTTGAACCAACCAATTAAGTCCTTATGGGCCATAGGGCCCCTAGAGAGATATGTTTTCATGAAATACGTTGAGAGACATCATAGGTTAATCTATGACTCCTCTCGACACAATCAAACCAACCAAATGCATCCCAAGGGATCATAGGGCCCCTAGGGACATACATTGTTATGAAATGCATCGAGAGAGGTCATAGGTTAATCTATGATCCCTCTCAATGCATTCAAACCAATCAAATGAGTCCCTAGGGACCCTAGGGCCCCCAGGGACATATGTTGTCTTGAAATACATTGAGAGCGGTCATAGGTTAACCTATGACCTGTCTTAACACATTTGAACCAACGAAATGTGTCCCTAGGGGACCTATGGCCCCTAGGGACATACACTATCATGAAATGCATCGAGAGGGGTCATAGGTTAACCTATGACTGCTCTCGACATATTCAAACCAACCAAACATATGTCTAGGCCCCGTAGGGCCCCTTGGCACATGTGTTGTCACAAAATGCATCGAGAGGGGTCATAGGTTAACCTATGACCGCTCTCAATATATTTGAACTAACCAAATGTGTCCCTATGGGCTCTATGGCTCCTAGGGACATATGTTGTCATGAAATGCATTGAGACAGATCATAGGTTAACCTATGACTCGTATCGACACATTTGAACCAACCAAATGGGTCTAGGTAGGGACATACATTGTCATGAAATGCTTCAAGAGGGATCATAAAATGATCTATGACTACTCTTGACACATTAGAACTAACAAAAAGTGACCCTAGGGATCCTAGTGCCCCTAGAGACATACATCATAATCAAAAATCAAATGTATCAAGAGGGATCATAGGTTAACCTATGACCCCTCTCGCAACATTCAAACCTATCAAATGCATCCCTATGGGCTCTCGGGCCCCTAGGGACATAAATTGTCATAAAATGCATCAAGAGTGGTCATAGGTTAAACTATGATCCCTCTCAATGCATTCAAATCAACCAATGCATTCAAATCAATCAAATGCATCCCTACAGGTCCTATTGCATAAAATGCATCAAGAGTCTCTCGATGCATTCGAACTAACCACATCGGTCCTTAATGGTGCTAGGGCCCCTAGGGACATATGTTGTCATGAAATTCTTTGGTAGGGGTCATAGGTTAACCTATGACCCCTCTCGATGCAGTAGAACCAACCAAATACATCCTTAGGGGTCCTAGGGCCCTTAGGGACATATGTTGTCATGAAATGCATTGAGAGGGGTTATAGGTTAACCAAAACCTATGACCCCTCTCAACACATTTGAACTAATAAAATGTGTCCATAGGGGCCCTAGGGCCCCTAGGGACATAAGTTGTCATGAAATTCATTGAGAGGGGTCATAGGTTAACCTATGTCCCCTCTTGATGCATTCGAATCAACCAAATGCATCCCAAGGGGTCATAGGTTAACCTATGACCCCTCTCAATACATTTGAACCAACCAAATGTGTCACTAGGGGCCCTACGGCCCATAGGGACATACATTGTTATGAAATGCATCAGGTCATAGGTTAACCTATGACTTGGCTTGATGTATTTGAACCAATCAAATGCATCCCTGGGGGTCCTAAGGCCCCTAGGGACATATGTTTTCATAAAATGCATCAAGAGATGTCATAGGTTAACCAATGACCCCTCTCGACACATTCAAACCAACCAAATGCATCCTTAGCAGCCCTAAGGCCCCTTGGGACATATGTTGTCATGAAATGCATCAAGAGGGGTTCGAGGTCAACATACAACCCCTCTTGACACATTTGAACCAAAAAAATCAGTCCTTAGAGGCCCTAGGGGCCCTATGCGTTGTCATGAAATTCATTGAAAGGGGTCATAGGTTAATCTATGATCCCTCTCGATGCATTCGAACCAACTAAATCTGTACCTAACTATCCTAGGGCCCCTAGGGATATACATTATCATGAATTGCATCAAGAGGCATCATAGGTTAATCTATGACCCCTCTTGATGCATTCAAACCAACCAAATGAGTCTCTAGGGGCCTTAGGGCCCCTAGGGACATATGTTGTCATCAAATGTGTGGAGAGGGCTCATAGGTTAATCTATGACCCCTCTCTCAAAGCATTCCAACCAACCAAATGAGTCCCAAGCTGTTAGGAACCTGTGTGTTCCTTCTGTTTATTTTGTTAGAGTAGTGTTGTTGGACGCATATGCTTTGTAAGTCGTCCCGTGAGTATATTTTATTATCCCACATGCATAGGTAGTATTACTTTTTTAGATCGTACTCAGTATATAAGAATAGGTTGAGGCCCTTGATGGGCACGGACGAATTTATTGTATTGAGCTTGCTCAAAGGAGGTTACCCCCTCGAAGTGGCCTGCGATCAATAGATTCATTCTGAGTTCTGCTATCACTTTGTATTCTGTTATTTCGAGCATTCTCACGATATTGCTATAAGGAGGTTCATCACATCTGGTATCAGAGCACTCTCTTGGGCTCGCTGGGTGGAAATTACATCAAATTTTTTTTTCTGTCGTGGCCTTCAGGTTCCTCTCACTTCTAATATCTCTTGTTATTGCAATAACTCTTTTCAGTTGTTCTGTCTGTGAGTGAATTTTTCTAAGTCGACTGTTCAAAAAAAAAAAAAAAGAGTAAAAATTTTTCTGTTTTTTAGTCGTAGCTTCCTTGTTTGCTTTCTGTTTCTGCTCATACTTCCGCAAAATGTCTGCAATATCATTTCGCATACTTCCTTCCTTGGCGACCCAACCCCAAATTTTACATATCAAAGCCCTAAATCCCTCATTTATCTAATTTTAGGGTTTGCCCTATCTTTTTCACCTCTCATCCAATCGCCACCAAACTGAGCCACAAGATTCAATTCCTCATTTTGCTCCCTTATCCCTCTTGGACTGTTCGCCTCATTTCGCCTCCCTACCCTTAAAACCCTCATTTTTCTTTTTCCCTTGTCCCCAGATAGTCTCCCACCACCCGTCGAACACCCATTTCCTATATGAGTTTTACCCAAATCCAAGTTTGCCGTAACTAAAAAAGTTTTTGTTTCTCATCTTCTACCCATTCCAAAAAAAAAAAAAAAAAAGAAAAAAAAAAAAACCTTGCTTTATGGTTGTTACGCGTACAGGAGCAAAAATCATGGAAGAGAAAATTGCATCCCTCAAAACCAAACTTCAAGATCTGGATGACAAAATTCTGGGTCTTAACTTTCAGCAGTCAGCCATGAGCCGAAACCATTCAGGAGATACTGGGTCCTCTTCTGGCAATTTCCATGGACAAAAGCTTGATTTTCCATGCTTCGATGGTTCTGATCCGACTGGATGGATCTATAGGGCAGAGCAGTATTTCAGCTTGCATAATACTTTGGATAACCACAAAGTCCCCCTTGCATCTTTTCATTTGGAACATGAAGCTCTTCAATGGTTCCGTTGGTACATCAAGGCTAATGTAGACCCAACGTGGAGAGAATTGTGCACCCTCATTTTGGAGCGCTTTGGCCCTAGTTCCTTTGATGATTTCACAGGAGCACTCACTAAACTGCGTCAAACAGGCACTGTAAGAGAATACCAGACAGAGTTTGAAAAATTAGCTAATTACACAGAGGGCTTGTCTAATGAATTCTTTCGTAGTTGTTTTGTCAGTGGTCTGAAGGATGCACTTCGCTCAGAAGTCAAAATGTTTCGACCTACTACAATGATGGTTTTTCTTCGTCTACAGCCATACAAACAATCCTCCCTAAAGCTGAAAGGGCATCATAAGCTGGCCCCAAAATTTTATGGGCCTTATAAGGTTCTGCAGAAGATTGGTTCAGTTTCTTATAAACTGGAACTTCCTCCTTCTTCCCGCATTCATCCAGTCTTTCATGTTTCTTGTCTAAAGAAAATTCTGGGTACCACTATCAGAGCACAAACTACTCTCCCTGAAATGGATACGGAAGGATCCATTATCCTGGAGCCGGTGGCAATCATTGACCAGCGCACTCGCCAGCTTCGCTCTCGCTCCATCTCTGAGGTCTTGATTCAGTGGCATGGCATGCAACCAGAGGATGCTACCTGGGAACCCCTTCTTCAGATTCAACAACAATTTCCACACCTTAAGCTTTGAGGACAAAGCTTTTTTCTAAGGGAGAGGGGATGTGAGGAACCTGTGTGTTCCTTCTGTTTATTTTGTTAGAGTAGTGTTGTTGGACGCATATGCTTTGTAAGTCATCCTGTGAGTATATTTTATTATCCCACATGCATAGGTAGTATTACTTTTCTAGATCGTACTCAGTATATAAGAATAGGTTGAGGCCCTTGATGGGCACAGACGAATTTATTGTATTGAGCTTGCTCAAAGGAGGTTACCCCCTCGAAGTGGCCTGCGATCAGTAGATTCATTCTGAGTTCTGCTATCACTTTGTATTCTGTTATTTCGAGCATTCTCACGATATTGCTATAAGGAGGTTCATCACACAAGCGGCCCTAGGGACATACATTGTCATGAAATGCGTTAAGAGGGGTCATAGAACCTATGAACCCTCTCAATGCATTCGAACCAACCAAATGCATCCCTAATGGTCTTAGGGCCCCTAGGGACATACATTGCCATGAAATGCATCGAGAGGTGTCATAAGTTAATCTATGACCCCTCTCAATGCATTTGAACCAACCAAATGACTCCTTAGGGGACCTAGGGCTCCTAGGGACAAATGTTGTGATGAAATCCATCAAGAGGGGTCATAGTTTAACCTGTGAGCTCTCTCAACGTATTCAAACCAACCAAAGACATCCCTAGGGGCCCTAGGGCCTCTAGGGATACACATTGTCATTAAATACATCAAGAGGAGTCATAGTTTAACCTATGACCCCTCTCGATGCATTCGAACCAACCAAATGCATCCCTAGGGGTTTCAAGGCCCCTATGGACATATGTTTTCATAAAATGCATTGAGAGGGGTCATTGGTTAACCTAAGACTCTTCTTGACACATTCAAACCAACCAAATGGATCGAACTAGCCAAATGGATCCCTAGGGACCCTAGGGCCCCTAGGGAGGTACATTGTCATTAAATGTGTCAAGAGGGGTCATAGGTTAATCTATGACTCCTCTCAATGCATTTGAAATAACCAAAAACATCCCTAGGGGTCCTAGGGCCCCTAGGGACATATGTTGTCATGAAATGCATCAAGAGGGGTCATAGGTTAATCTATGACACATCTCAATGCATTTGAACCAACCAAATGAGTCCTTAGGGGCCTTAGGGCCCCTAGGGACATACATTATCATGAAATGTGTCAAGAGGGGTCATAGGTTAACCTATGATCCATCTCGATGCATTTGAACCACCCAAATGCATCCCTAGGGGTATTTTGACATGAAATACGTTGAGAGGGGTCTTCAGTTAATCTACAACCCCTTTCAATGCATTTCAACCAACCAAATGCATCCCTAGGGGACCTAGGTCCCCTAGGGACATACGTTGTTGTGAAATGCATCCAGAGGAGTCATAGGTTAACCTATGACCCCTCTCTCAACACATTCAAACCAACCAAATGCATCCCTATTGGTCTTAGGGCCCCTAGGGACATATGTTATCGTGAAGTGCATCCCCCCTCTCGACACATTTGAACTAACCAAATGTGTCACTAGGGGCCCTAGGGCCCGTAGGGACATATGTTGTCATGAAATATGTCAAGAGGGGTCATGAAATGCATCAAGAGGGGTCATAGGTTAACCTATGACCCCTCTCGATGCATTTGAACCAACCAAATGGGTCCCTAGGGGCCCTAGGCCCCCTAGGGACATATGTTGTCATGAAATGTGTCGAGAGGGGTCATTGGTTAATCTATGACCCCTCTCAATGCATTTGAACCAACCAAATGCATCTCTAGGGTTCCTAGGGTGCCTAGGGACATACATTGTCATCAAATGCATCGAGAGGGATCATAGATTAATATTTCACCCCTCTCGACTCATTCAAACCAACTAAAGGGGTCCCTAGGGGTCCTAGGGCCCCTAGCGACATACATTGTCATGAAATGCATTGAGAGGGGTCATAGGTTTATCTATGACCCCTCTCGATGCATTTGAACCAAAGAAATTTGTCCCTAGGGGTCCTATGGCCCCTAGGGAGATACATTGTTATCAAATGCATCGAGAGGGGTATGCATCAAGAGGCATCATAGGTTAACCTATGACCCTTTTTAACACATTTGGACCAACCAAATGGGTCTCTATGGGCCCTAGGGCCCCTAGGGACATACGTTGTTATGAAATTCATTGAGTGGGGTCATAGGCTAACCTATGACCCCTCTCAACATATTTGAACCAACCAAATGCATACTTGGGGGCCCTAGGGCCTCAAAGGCCCCTTTCAATGCATTCAAACCAACCAAATGGATCATAGGTCATACTAATAATAACAATAACAATAATATAATATATATATTACTATACTATATTAAATAATTATAGTACAAATCATAATAATATAATATAATAATCATATATATATATTATATTTATAGTTCATAATAATAATATAATATAATAATCATTTATAATAATAATCATATATATATTAATCATATATAATAATTAAATTTGTTACATTTCCCATAAAATTTGTTCACTTCCCTCCAAAATTTGGGAATCAATTTTAGGTTCCCCATTTGATATCGGGTACTCGATATACTGATATGATTTTGGCAACATATTCCCTATCACTGCAAACCCAACAATCATGCTTTTTGTGGGCCATTTTCACAGATTTGGAGAAAACTAACTTATTGGGGCCCATAAAATTGAAAAAGGTTTGATAATATATGATTAGATGTCTGATATTATTTTTTGAATTGGGAGCAGTAGTCATCAAAAGGCTAAATGCAAAAGGAAGGTATCGAATGAAGACATTGTAGCATATAGGGACAAGGACAAGATAAATTGCCAAAGGAAGAGACAAGGTATGTTAAATGTGAGTCAAGTTGATGATGTATTGGTTGAAGGTGAAATCATAGAGTGAGATAATGAATATGCATAGTTGGGGAATGAAAATGTATCAATTGATAATGATAATGTTGGGATTGAAATTTTAGAGAATGAAATGCTCCTAGCTCATAATGTAAATTGCATGATTGACCATGTCAAAATTGATAATGCATAGGAACCTTACATATCTCCTAATTATAATGGACATGAAGGTTCTAGAACACAAAAAATAGATAATTGAAATTAGTGAAATGATTATTACCAATTTGGAAGGGATAAAACTAGAAAGAACCTTTTGGTTATGGGCTTCAAGACTATATAACATGTTTTTTGACAACAAGACAATGGTGGAGCAATGTCAACTTTTTATGCACTTATTAAAGATGAAAAAGATGATACCTATGCTTTCCAAATTGAAAATTTGTGTCAAGAAAAAATTGGAAAGAAATGCCATTATTATGAAGAATCTTTTCAATGCTCTCAATAGTATTGCTAAAAATAGTAGGGAGAAGGATAAGAGAATTGCTTGAAGGGTTATTACAACCTCTTTGGTAAGTCATCATTTGAGAAAGGGTAGATATATGAGACAAACTTGTATTGACTTGAACCTAAATTATACTACATTGAGAAGAGCTCTTAGTAGACAAGAGAGAATTGATAATCCTCTTCAAAATGAAACATGGACTTTTGGTGGGAAACTTCCATGTTTTGACAAGAAGCTATCTGATGATGTGAAGGAAGAAATTACACAAATTTGGTACTCTAGCTCAAGAGTATCACCCAATGCTAAAGACATGTTAAAGTTGAGAATTGACATTAGAGACTACATTTCACATCCTAAACATTATTTGGAAGTAAGTCAAACTATGTTGTTCAAACAATCTAGAGAGAGTCATCTAAGTTTTCATATATCACAAAGGGCTTTTGAATCTTTGAGTCATTTTATTGTGTGCCATTTAAAATTTGAAGTACATGTTTTTGCAAATATCATGTCAATTTTTCTATGCACCATGAACTATTATGCTCTGTCCATTCTACTTTGCATAGTAAAGAAATATTGAAAGGTTGTGGTGCTAGTAGTCTTCCAAAATATCAAGAGACTTGCTAGATCAATTTTTATGTTGTAGATTTGATGGTTGTTTATTTTATAGAAATGCTTTCTTAAATGAGAAGTGTTCAGAATGTGGTGGCTTATCCAAGTTTGACACATGTTTCTATAAGTGCTCTAAGCAAGATCTTGGGAAGACAATAGTAAAAAAATGGTATATGAAATGGTGAAATACACATTGAAGAGTGGGGGTGAGTGCTCTAGATGTGAATTGGTTGTAAAAGAAATCAGTGTGGCTAGTTTTATTTTAGATTTCAAGACAAATCTTTTCTACAACTATGCAAGACATAGTCACAAGTCTTAGTGGTTGGATCAAAATTTAAAATGTGTAAGGAGACTTTTCCCATTGGCACTATTATATCAGTTGTTGACTTTGCTGAGAACTACACATTGCAGCCTCAAAATGAGACACAATCTCAGTATTACAACTCCATTTAGATTTTTATTTTCTCCCACATAACATATAAACATGCCCCTAATAGTGAAAAAGATAACTGAAAGATTATTAGAGATTAGCATTTTATATGAGTGATGATAGATCTCACTTTCATGAGCTTGTGTAACATTATTTCAAGAATTATTTTTATTTCTTACAGGAGCATGCAATTGCTATGGATAGACATATCATTTCGTTAGATAATTGTACAGGTCAATTCAAGAATGTTCACATGTTTTATTGGTTGTGTAGGATGCATGTAGACAGAGGGGTGCCTCATATTTGGAGTTTTTTTTAGTTCGGCCATCAGAAAGGGGAACATGATCGAGTAGTGGCATGTGTGAAGAGAGCTCTAGTTAAGGAGAAATTGAAGATTTCAGGAGTAGAACTTCTTGATGCTCGTAGCATTGTTGATCAATGTAGTTCAACATTATCATAGGGGGAACTCTTCATTCAGTAGTACATAGGTTCTTTTCGTTGGTTGAGGAAGGGTCCATAGGTGATAGATCAGATTGTGCTACAGTGAGAGACTCATAAAAAATGCATTCATTCCAAAGCTATGATAATACATGGACCACTTGGACATGATAGCTAGCTTGCTTTTGTCCTAATTTTTTTCAATGTAATTGGGATCATTGTGAGTCAAGTGAGTGGGTGGACACATGGGCTCCACATTATCTTACTCCATTGTCTTTCATACCCTCTATCAAAAATGATGACATGAAAAGTTCACTTGAGCATAACAATCTATCAAATCTTCTTTAGCCAGGACATGTCTTTGCATTGGTTGCACCATAGGGGAATGATGAGTAATTAGATTATTGATTAGCACATTGTGTTAGAGGTAAACAAAATCTTACACAACTGATCACAAATGATGATGGATTCACATATTTTGGTGGTTGTCTCTAGAACATGGCTATGGACATACATGCTTAGAAGGAATGGAATTCATACATTTGAAGACTATCAGAAATACAAAATAATTTTCATATAATCGCATCTTATTATAGCAAAAAATGTAAAGTTGTTGAAGCATCAAGGAAGACCAAAAGTAAAAGAAATTTTTACTATTACAAATGTTGATCATGAAGCCCTATTGGAGACCCTAAAATAGAGAGAGGACCCTCCTGGAACACTCGACTAGGTATATTTACTTCTTATGTTATTTTGTTCATAATGATTCGATGAAATGATGATTATCTTGTTTAATACAATAAGTTACTAATATGTTTTATGATATTGGAATGTAGGTACATCATGAAGACTAGCTATGCATGGAAATAAAAAACTAAATAAGGAGCAGAATGAAGAAAAATCTATTCTATTTTTGACACTATGATTTTTGACAATACTTTTATTGACACTACGACTTTTTATACTACTATTTCAGACACTATGAATTTTGATTGTTGTGTATTGATGTAATAATGATGAAACACTTGAGATATTGTAAATGTAAGCTTTTTGATTAAATGTAAGAAACAAAGATGATTTTACTTAATGCAATTTACGTGGAGGGACCTAAAAAATGATGATTTTAATACATACTAACACCAAACTTGCATTGTGCCCAATGCCAAAAACTTGAGAGATGTAAAAAAAAATGTTTTTTTTTAAATACTAACTCTAGCAGAACCCTTGTTCTGGCCACAGAGAGCCTCCATCATCCACAACCACCCTGTACCAAGGACTCTCTAAGATACTCTAAGTGCCCATCGAGGTCGATCTTCCAAAGGTCTTAACTCAGAGCTCATGGGGGCTATTGATGAAATTTAAATGCTACAAGACGATCATAGCAAGGCCTAAAATAAACTATCTCATTTTTGAGAGATCACATTCTATTTGGATTTGACATAGCAATCTCCCTCGATGCAAAAACTTGCAATGTACCTTAATTCATAGGTGCATCACAATATAAATTTGAAATTTCTAATCATGGCATCAAATTTTCAATGTAATTATCTCTAGATGGGTGGGTGAACCCTAGTGACACCCTTGTTTTAGCCATAGTGAGCCTCCATCATTTATGGCCACCCTGTACGAAAGAGTCTCCAAGGTGCTCTAAGTGCATATCGAGGTTGATTTTATAATAGTCATAACTTAGAGCTCGTGAGGGCTATCAATGAAACATCAAATGATAGAGAATGGTTATGTGAGGTCTAAAATAACCTCTCATTTTTTAGAGATCACATTCCATTTGGATTTGGCACAATGATCTTGTTCGATGCCAAAACTCTCGGTGTGCCTTAGTTCATACGTACATCATAGCATAACTTTGAAACTATTGATCTTGGCATCAAATAATTAGTACCATTAGCTTTAGATGGGTGGGTGAACCCTAGTGACACCCTTTGTCTAGCCACAGAGAGCCTCCATCATCCATGATCACCTCGTACCGAAGAGTCTCCAAGATGCTCTAAATGGGAATCAAGTTTGATCTTTCAAAGGTCCTAACTTGAAGCTCGTGAGGGATATTGATGAAACATTTAATTCTATAGGATGGTCATAATGAGGCATAAAATGTTCATGATGAGGCATAAAATAACCTATCTCATTTTTGAGAGATCACATTCTATTTGGATTTGGCACAGTGATCTTGCTCAATGCCAAAACTCGCAATGTGCCTCAATTCATAGGTGTATCATAGTGTAACTTTGAAATCACTAATCTTGGCATCGAATAGTCAGTGCCATTAGCTCTATATGGGGAGTGAACCTTAGTGACATCTTTTTTCTTTTTGTGAAGAGCCTCCATCATCCACAGCCACCCCATACTAAAGACTTTCCAAGGTGCTCTAACTGTGTATCAAGATCGATAATTTGAGGGTCATAACTCAAAGCTCATGAGGGCTATCAATGAAATGTCAAATTCTATAGGATATTCATGTCAAGGCCTAAAATAACCTATATCATTTTCAAGAGATCACATTCTTTTTGGATTCAGCACAATGATCTCGCTCAATGCCAAAACTCGTAGTGTACCTCAGTTCATAGGTGCATCACCACATAACTTTGAAACCGCTGATCTTGGCATCAAATCATCAACTCCATTAGCTTTGAAAGGATAGATTAATCCTAGTGACACCATTTTTGTAGCTACAAAGAGCCTCCATTTTTTGTGGCTACCCCATAACAAAAATTCGCCAAGGTGCTCTAAGTGCGTATCGAGGTTGATCTTCCAAGGGTCGTAACTCAGAGCTCATGAGGGCTATTGATGAAACATTAAATGCTACATGATGGTCATGTCAAGGCCTAAAAAAACCTATCTTATTTTTGAGAGATCACATTTTGTTTGGATTCAACATAGTGATCTCACTTGATGCCAAAACTCATAGTGTGCCTTAGTTCATAGGTGCATCACAACATAACTTTGAAACCATTGATCTTGGCATTGAATCATCAGCACCATTAATTTTTAATAGATGGGTGAACCCTAGTGACACCCTTTTTCTATCTACAGAGAGCCTCCATCATCTACAGCCACCCTATACCAAAGAGTCTCCAAGGTGCTCTAAGTGCATATCGAGGTCAATTTTTTGAGGGTCATAGCTTAAAGCTCATGAGGGCTATCAATGAAACATTGAATGCTATAGGATGGTCATTCTAAGGCTAAAATAACGTATCTCATTTTTTAGAGATCACATTTTATTTAGATTCAGCACAGTGATCTCGCTCGATGTCAAAACTTGTAGTGTGCCTCAGTTCATAGGTGCATCACAGCGTAACTTTGAAACCACTGATTTTGGCATCGAATTGTCAGTGTGATGGGTGAGTGAACCCTATTGACACCCTTTTCTGGT
The DNA here is from genome assembly GCA_028749045.1 of Cupressus sempervirens. NCBI lineage: Eukaryota > Viridiplantae > Streptophyta > Pinopsida > Cupressales > Cupressaceae > Cupressus > Cupressus sempervirens. Next base: position 842,648,798 of record CM053785.1, on the reverse strand, counting down.
CATGGAGAGCCTCCATCATCCACTTTTGGCTGTGGAGAGCCTCCATTGTCTACAGCCACCCCGTACTAAAGAGTCTCTAAGGTGCTCTAATTGTGTATTGAGGTCGATCTTTTGAGGGTCATAACTCAAAGCTCCTGAGGACTATCAATCAAACATCAAATGCTACAAGATAGAAAGCTAAGGCCTAAAATAAATTATCATATTTTTAAGAGATCACATTCCATTTGGATTTAGCACGGTGATCTCGCTCAATGCCAAAACTTACAGTGTGCCTCAATCCATAGGTGCATCACAACATAACTTTAAAATTGTTGATCATGGCATGAAATTGTCAGTTCCATTAGCTTTGGATAGGTGGGTGAACCCTAGTGAAATCCTTTTTCTGTCCATAGAGAGCATCCATTATCCACGGCCACCTCATACCAAAGAGTCTCCAAGGTGCTCTAAGTGCATATTGAGGTCAATCTTCCAAGGGTCATAACTTAGAGCTCATGAGGGCTATTGATGAAATATTTAATGCTATATGATGGCCATGTTGATGCCTACAACAAACTATCTCATTTTTGAAAGATCGCATTCTTTTTGGATTTGGCACAGCGATCTCGCTCGATGCCAAAACTCACAATGTGCCTTAGTTCATAGGTGCATCATAGTGTAACTTTGAAACTACTGATCTTGACATCGAATCACCAATTATATTAGCTTTGGATGGGTAGGTGAACCTTGTTGACACCCTTGTTTCGGCTGTAAAGAGCCTCCATCGTCTATGACAACCCTAAGGCAGGAGCACCTATGTAGTCTAGTTTGTACCTAGTGCTTCTTTCTTGTAATTTTGGCTTGTAGTTATGCTAGCACATCACTAATAGTTTAATAAGACCTATTAGGTCCTTACATAATGTCAACTTAGTTGCTAAGTGGGTTTTTGCTCCTAGGTTGTTGTTATGCTTATAAGTTGCTCAATAGGGGTTAGGTTGACCAAAGTGGTACAAAAGTTAACCAAGGGTCAAAAAACATCTTGAAATGTCTAAATCAACCTAATAGGACCCCTTACCAAGTTTGGTGAACTTGTCTAATTAATAATTTTAAGTTATAGCAAAAATTGTTTAAAATTGCAAAAGTTGCAAAATTGCAATTTTGCAACTTTTTCTTGCAAAGTGAAAATGAGTGCAAAGAGTTAGTTAGGGGTTTGAGCATGACCATACAAGGTTGGAAACACCTATATAAGGTGTGAAATGCCTTGCTATGACTGTGATTTTAATGTGCTAACTAAAACATCTAGTTGAAATTTGTTTGAGATATTGATTTTTAGTTATTTTAGAGTTGTTGGTTGAGCCAAACTCATACATAGCAATGTCATGATGTTGATGGAAGCCTTGAATCTTTCTTGCATTGCCAAAATGTCATGTGGGCTTCGTAAGCCGAATGTGTAGTAAAGCCTCATAATATCACTTGTTCTCATTTTTCTTTGTAAAGTTGATGTACCAAGGTGAAGGAGGTGGATTGCAGAGATTATTTCAAATTAAACATATATGATATAATTTCAAATTAAACATTGCATCAAATTTTGATAATAAATGTTGTTAAAATGTTATTCACAAATTATTGCATTTGAATTGAATATAACAAACATGATCAAAATGAATGATATTCCATAAACATGAACAATACACATAATCCACAAAAAATTGAACAATACTATACTAAATTAATTTTTATATCATTGTGCACATAAGTGACAAAAATATATATCAAAATACATGTATGCATAGACAAATTACACAAATATATATATATATATCAAATTTCATGTATCCATAGACAAGTTACACAAATATATATCAAAATACATAGATCCATATACAAAATATCTCATGACACATCATATGAGAACTATACTATCCTAGGCTACTAGTGGATGATCAAAATGTAGCCTTTTCATTGCGCTAGGTGGATCAGATGCCTCCTACATAAACAAAAAAGAAAAACCCAAAGTTAGACTACTAAATTTATATGATTCTTTGTATCTAATATTGAATTACTCAAATGCATAATGATCTTTTTTTTAATGAATATTTATAGTATTAAACTTTCATCATAAATACTTCTCTCATTGGCCTCCTGCACCAGTCAGGAGTACTCTCATATGTCCTTGGCAATTATTGTACCTCATTGATTGTGGCCTATGTATGTTCAAATACGTTTGTCAGATGAATCTACAACTTAAACTATAACATTATAATTTGTAGCATGCTAAATTTATAACATATAATCAAGAATTCAAACTACAACTTACCTGTGTTGATTCCTCCTCAGGATATAATGGTTGTGTCAGCAAAGATACAAAACTTTGTCATCCAACCTTGTGTGCACTAGGTGTTTCCTATGAGATAAAAAATACTAATTGTTAATATCATGGAAATTAGTTTTGAAAATAAGGAAAACAAAAAATAAATGATACTTATACATCCAATGGAGCTCTCACTGTGAATGGAAATGCTAGAGTGTCTAGGACATGGAATGTGCATGGGCTCATCACTAGTAGCCATGCCCTATACAATAAAGAATGCAATTAAATTTCATTACCACAAAAATTTTACAAGAATGCATCAATATTTAATCAAATAGAAAGCACTTAATTACCTTTCCCTTGTCAATGGGTTCTACCTCATCTCCTGCACTCTGTCCCCCAAGGACAGGTGATACCTACAAGAAAAAAGAAATATTAGAAACCATCTATGCTACAATATCAAATAGAAAAAACAATGAGAACACAACATAATGTATTGTATATGTCTCAAGGCCAAATGAAATAGCCAAGAGTGTGGCATCATCAACCTGTTTGAGCTCCTCCTCAATCATCAACTAAACATGAATGAAGATCACATACATGTATAAGTCAGTATGGCTTAAAAATTAGAATTACTCTATTATAAAGATTAACTTTAAATCGCATATGTCATAACAAAAAAATTTATACATGTATCGACATAGAAGGAGTCCATGCCTCTACATGCCCCTCCTCTCTTGCGTCAAAGTCTATAGCCTCTGTACACATGTCTATTGCATCCTCATCAAATAAAAATTGATACTCAAAAAGATCACCTATGGGACCTAGACAAATATTCTTGCATGTTATGCAAGTATGGGGCAACAAACATGTGATGATCTCACCAATGATGAACTTGTACTAGCATCATCAACATGGGGAGGAAGCACTGACCTAGCTAGGGATATCAATAGGCTACTCAATCTATGGATGGCTCTAATAATCTGAGAGCTATCCTCTGCAATGATATTAGGATACTACACTCAAGGAGGTAGGGAGACATCAATAGGGGGAAAAAAGTACTAGCTTTCTTCTAATGAGAAAAGGGTCTATCCTAAGGAGCTCCTCCTCCTACACCCATGTTGGGCTTCATGCTCCAATAGTTCACCTTGAGGTCCAACACAAATTCTGCATACAATTTTCTAAGGAAATAAAATTGCACCTCCAAATTTCTATGTGAAGGGATATCAAAAACCATCCACCAATGACCCCAAAAGTTTGCATGTATAGCATCATTTGTGCACCATGTAGTTGATAGTTTGGGTTTTCTACGGTTGACTTGTAAACTGGTTTTTGGGTTTGCAAAAAAAGCAACCAAATCATCTTTACTTATATTTAGGGCCACAACAGCATCATAGTCGAACCCATCATCAAACATAGCATGCATTTCATCATGAAAATGAAGAGCAGCATTTATTTCATTGGTAAGTGTTTCAATATTATCCACTATGGTGTTTAACATGGATAACATAGGAGTGAATGTAGGTATAGTATTATATGTGGTTCACAAAGCCCTCAATTCGGCGAGATTTTCAAATGTCAAATCTTCAATTCAAGGAGGGTTTTGAGGGGGTAGGGGATCATTTGGTGGAGGGTTTTGAGGGGGTACTGAATCATTTGGTGGGGGGTTATGAGGAACATTATTTCTTCCCTCAATATCATCATTTCAGTTAGCCATACCTATTAATTTGCAAAACATAATTTCTATCAAAACCAACCTAAATTTCAAAAATTTCTATAAAAAACCATAATTTTTAACAAATTCAATGAAAAATAACTAATTTATAATAAAATTCATTGATATTTTATAAAAAAAAACAAAAAAACACTCACTGATATCGTATACCCATTCATTGATCGGATACCAGAGCTCCAAGCAAAAAAACACAATGTAAAACAACACTCCAGTTTTTTTTTAAATCAAAGTTGCAAGTATCAGGTATCCAATATGAAATTGGATACCCAATAAGACTTGGTCCTAACTTTTTAGCTTTGGTATTAGGATGGGTGGAAAAAAGTCAAAGTAAATTTTGTAACGCTTTTAGACTTTTTTTAACTCTATTTTTTCACATCGCCATTTTTTGGCACACCATGATCCTGCACATACATGAATGCCTACATAATTCTTCTTTCATGAAATCAAGTTCTTTTTTCTAATAAAATATGTTCTTTCTTATAATCAAAATAATAGTCCTAAAAGCGTAACTTGCTAACTATAGCCACAACTATCATTTCAATCAAACTAGTCGAACATTTATTCCTATTGATATGAGGTCAATAATAAAAATATAGATTCAAATATTGTTTAATTTATTTTTGAAGTAGTTGATAGTAGACATAAAGAAAGCGGCTAACCTTGGAGTACAAATAAGGCTAAGAACCAGCTGGAGGTTACCTCCCAAAAGCCTATCCTATAACAACTTTAAACTTCAAAACCCATAAAATTTTAAGAGCCAAATTGTCATTAACCACAATCCTTAAACTACTATGCATAAGAAACTGAATAATAAACCAACAACATTTGAAAATATTGATGTTATTGGTCCAATTAATCCACATAGTCCAAAAAACCCCATGGGGTGTAAAGTTCAGAGACATGATCATAAAAATAGAAATAAAACACAACAGAACCCAGGATAGATGCCCTCTCCCTTCTCCTGGTTACTATTCTTCTTCTCCTCAAAAGCTTCCCCTTTGACATACCTCCTCCTCCACTTTCACTGGTTTGTCCAAGATGGTTTACAGCCAGTCCTCTACCAAGAACCCATAAATGGATCAAGTTGCCCCAATAGTGTTTCCCAGTTCCTATTCCTCTTTCTTAGCCTATAGGAAGTGGAGGGTTGTAGTCGCAAAGTGCATAACCTTAGTGGTGAACACCACTAGGGTTTCAAATCTATGGCATATAGTAGTATGGTTATCCCCTAGGTCCCTCATAGTCATCTCAAGCCTCCCCAATCGCATCTTGGTATGACTATGTTTTCCTTTCTTCCCAGTAACCTAAGGGTTATCCTTCCTAGGAGAAGTGATGTCTTCCCCCTCACCATGACCTTGGGTAGCTTCCAGGGTATCAGAGACATAGGAAGTGTTGATAGAGCTAGGGCTAAGTTTGATGTCCTGGTGGTGTCTTTTCTTTTTAACATGTTTCTCCTCACTATCAGAGGAGCTAGACTTGGATTCATACTTCAAGAGGGTCTTGAATGTCTCCATCTGGAGACACTTATTGGTTCTCTTAGTGTTTTCCCTTCTTGGAATATGAGTCTAATTCAATAATGCTAACTTTAACCTCAAGGTTAATTTTGACCTCAGTGGCATGACCTTTCTTGGGCCTCTTAAGAGTAGAGCTAGGGCTAGAGTCCAGGGAGGTTTGAGGGGTGATAGAGACTAGGGGGTTGAGAAAGAGAGGATGATTCTAAGCCAGATGCTAGATGAAAATTTTATTCATAAGGCTCTAGTGGATAAGGTAGAAGGATCTACCCTCGTCGTGTTTCCTTCTAGCCTTTAAAATAATATCCTCCAACAAATGTAGTAACAGAAATGGAAAGGAGATAAGTTCAAGATTTCTAAAATGATTTAGGATAGGAAAATGATAATAATATAGTACCTGACAATGGTTCTCCAAGTTAATGTATCTGATAATCATGTAGCAAATGATATCCCAAGGCTTAGGGAGGGAAGCTCACGCAAACCCACCATGCAATCTCATTGGTTCCTCCTTGTATTTGAAGAATTGTCACAAACTTGCCTCCTTATTGACCTTAGCTTGCCTTCACCATTTTTTTCCATCCAACAAAAAATCCCAACCCTCACAATGTCTTCTTCAGAAATCTCAAAATGCATGCGATTGACCATAACTTTTCTATCCTTCCAAGTTTGATAGAATTGCATTGAGATGACCTTGTTTTGTTTAACCATGCCCTCCATAAAAGGTAAAAGGCCCCCCTCCTACAAGTAAACTATCACTGCTTCACTACTACTGATACACTCCTCTATGCCCACTAGTTCAATATGGTCACCGGTGCCCATATCACCACCCAGGTCTACAACCAACTCCTTCAATGACATAGCCTTGCACCAGGTTTTGGAGTTGAAAAATATAAAATGCCAAGATACAATGGAGACAATGAAAAGGCATTGCATAGTCATCATGAATCCACAATGTTTCCCAAAAACCCAAAAATCTCCCAAAATAGTACATGTGGGTAGATAATTTTTGTCTACAAATGATCATCACCAATTGTACCAATTGTGGGTGTTAACCAACCTATCTTTATGATAACTAAAAAATTGATCTTTAAATCTCATCGAATCCCCCCCTCTACATCATTTTACTACAGCCAGCAATGTTCACAATAGTCAGAACATAAATCTTAATCAACATTCAAACATGCCAAAAAAACCTTTCATTGAATACCACATTCTCATGACCATGTGTAGAAAAGAAGACCTAACACCTAATTTGATATTTCATGAGTCATTATTGATGGTACGCTCCATTTCCATCACCATTTGGGTTGATGATGGCAATAAACTAGCATCATCCCATTCCACTAACTGCATGACACTGTGGCTAGCTTTGGCAAGGTCATCTTCCATTTTGTTTCCTTCCTAATATATGTGAAACATAGATATCTTGATAATCTTCCATCATCCTTCATATTTCATCAATAATGGTTGTAATCAACCAATTGCATTTACCCTCTACCTTAGTGGCTTTGATGATAAGCATAAAGTCCCCCTCTATGACCATCTTAGTGCCTCCCTGAGTTATCGCCATTCTCAGACCCTAGAGAAGAGCAATTGCCTCGGCTTTATTATTATTGTTACCATAAAAAAAATTTGTAATGTGTAATACCACTACCCAGTAGTCCTTTTCATAACTTGAAATCAAACTTGAAGTTTTAACTTCAAGTTCAAGTTCAGCTTCACCCACTTTTTGTCACCCCAAAAAGGTTTTATTTCTTGTCAGCCCAAGCTCATATTCTTGAAGTTGAAGTTGAATTTGAAGTTGGAGTTGATTCAAAATTTTGACTTCAACCTTGACTGCATGATTTTATAACATTTTCTTATTTTCTTACAGGTTATATATTGAGAAGCTATGAACTCATCATTGTGAAATGAATAAATAGGTCCCACCTCATAGTGATCTTGAAGATGTAAAACACAATAATTATGATAGCTATGAAAAATTGTGCCAAAGTATAGTTTCCTTAATGGGAAAAGGTGGCATTTGGATTTTGTGATATCATGAGATGTTGAGCTACATGTGGATTTGATGGGCATTAACTGCAAACAACCTTGCAAATCTTGTCAGGTACAGGTGACACGATTGTGATAAATACTTCTACCTACTCATATCTATCCTATGATTTTTGAGAAATCATTTCCTAAAATTACACCTATGTCCTTTTTAATTTCCCATTTAATAATTTTGAGCTCTCAGCGTTGATTGGTAAGCAAGAGAAGTAGAAGGTTCATCTTTCAAGTTAAACCATGATGCTTATTCTCCCTAAAATGCTTAAGCTAGAAAAGCCATGCCTCTTGAGTTCTTTGTTTGAAATTTAGGATACTATTTTGGTAAATAAAAATTTAGCCAATATAGTCAAGTAGGCAAGAAATGTACAGTTTGGTCCCATATATCAGAAATTAGCTAGTAGTGGGTTCTCAAACCTGCCACCTTCTCATCAGCCGTAAAGTGTCCAGAATTGGTTATCGAGTGTGAAAATCATTATGATCCTAGCACCAAGTGCATAAACAAAGTTTCTGGAGAGATGTTGGTTAGAATAAATAGGGCTAGTATCAGTTTGGCTTTAAGGATTCCTTACAAAGAACTTTATGAACCCTAGACCTTGGAAGAAGTAGAACACCTATATGGTGATAAAAATAAGAACTATGATTCTATTGTGGCTCAAACCTAGCTTTTAAAATTGGCTAAAGGAGTCTCTATATTTCCCAAACCCTTAACTATTGAGCATTTCATTAGGGAGATTGCAGATATTGTGTTACTCTTAAACAGAGTCAAGGGTCCACTTTGAGAGCTAGATGTACCTTCTTATTCAAAAGATTGTCAAGGGTGAAAAATTCATTGGTTGGGCTAATTTAATACCTGAAAATTTACATGAGGGCCTCATAACTGTGAGTAATTTGATCTTATTCTTTCTATCCTCCTTCCTAATCTACATTTTAGTGGCATCAAAGGAATGGGAGGGACTTCCTCACATGCCCTGGACTAATGAAATGATTATCGATCAATACTACAAAGATCTCCAGGCAACTCAATTTTGCAAGAAATTTAGGATTGTTAATGATGTTTTCCTTGGGAGGTTAGTATTTGAGCTCCAAGTACAAGAAAATCATAGGTTGTCTGAAAAATCAATGCAAGCTATCAAGGTTTATGGTTGTTTCTATGTTTAGTTTCCTAAATTTACATACCTTAGAGTTGGAGGTTTTTTTGTTGAACCTCTTAGGTTGCCACACTATTGTTTAGACAACATTGTCTTATCTGAGATATGTAGGCAGTTTGTTTCTATGTTTTAGTCTCCTAAAAGCACTAAAAAGTCATCTTCTTTCCTATTTCCCATTGAAATTGGTCATTATAGATGTTCAAACTTCAAGCAATCTATGTTATCAAAAATTGCATTGTCATGTTTATGCATTAAATCCTATTCTCCTAGGGAAGATTTTGTTTATATAGGATTTGCTAGGGATAATTTCAAACATGCATCTTCACTAGTCCATGTTCCACATTTGGAAGATTATTGTCCTAATTGTCGTAATGAATTCAAAGCTAGAAAAAGATTATGATCTAGGTTGACAATTAGACAAATTAATATGTTTAAAGTTAACCTCAACACCCAAGGGATAACAAAAGATGAAGTTGAAGATGTTATTGACCCATTTTATCTTGATCAAATTGAATGCATGTCAATCTTTAAAATTGATTAGACTAGAAGGGAAGAAGAAGATGATCTACTTTCTCGTACCTTAGATGTGTTAGAAGGATTGAGAAATAGTTGAATTCAAAGAATGTTGAATCACCTACCCCTAGAGCCCTAGAGAAGTATTCAAGAGCCAAATACAAAAAAGGTACACTCAAAGCCAAAGTCCATCACTAACCTTGATATTGTTGACCTTGTTGCAGGTTCCCCTGAAGTTGAAGCTAAAGTAACTCCATAGCCACTTCAACTTCCAATTCATAAGGAGGTGCCAAAGGTTAGAAGAGTAATGCACTCAAGTACTAAGATGGAAATACCAGAAGGATACAAGTACAATTGATCTAGATCCTACTAAAAAAAAGAAAAATACATAACAATCTCCCAGTTCTCCCATGCTGATAATACTCTAAATCCTCAAAAATCACCTAAAAATGTTGGTACTCAATCAAGTACCCTTGTCTTAACTAAAGTTTCCCCCATGGTAGGTAGAGAACCTGCTACACCTAAGTGGCTATAGATCTCTATCGAGAAGAAAAGAAGTTTGCTTCCCTTGTCAATCCCTATTGATGACTTGGTGAGCAAATGCCTTGGAAAGTCTTCAAAAGCCAAAAGAGCAAGAACTCAATCTAGGATAAATTTTGATAAGAATTTAGGACATTGATCAATTTAAATAGCCAAACCACTAGAATGCAGTACACATGAAGACCTCACTCCTTAGGACTATCAAGTTTCAAGAACTGATCTTGGAAAAGCAAGCCATGTAGTGGATATGAAGATTTTCGAAGCTTCAAATAGAAAGATTGTAGACAGAGTCTAGAAAGATGCTCAGGATAAGCAGGACATGAAAGAAGTGATGAAGAGCATGGCACAATACATCAACACTATCCTACACCTGGAACCTAAACCTTTGAATGAGATGTCAGCAATTGTGGATGTATCTTCTTCAACAAACTAGTAGTTTCTTGACAATTTGTAGAAATGTAAAGCTGTTGTAAGAATGTTTGAGGAATGGCTCCAATTTTTCCTGAGTGAAACTGAGAAATATATAAGACTTTTAGACAAGGCTTCAAAATAAACGGTTTCCATCATCAAGAATATAGAGTCCAATAATGAAGGCTTTGCTAAAGAAAGAAATAATTGGATAAAGGTGGTGCTCTAGATAGAGGAAATCCAAGGATTTGGATTGTAAAAATTCCAAGTTGAATGCCTAGTAGCTGGTCTGAATGATAAACTTTGTATGTGATCAAATATTGTATCGAATGGAGAAATGAGGCACTGGTCCAAGAAATTAGTGAAATTAAAGAAATTGTGGATAGCCTTAAGCTTGTGGATGAAATAATCTGAGGCAATTTGGGGTTGTTCAACAACCATTGTGCAGGTAAAGAGAATGACTTTGTAGCCATAGTAGAAGAAGTTCCAAGAGACTCAAGACAAGAAAATGCCATGTAGAGAGGATTTTTTAAATGTTACCCATATTAAGGCCATGTTGATAATAAACTTGAAACATTTGGAAATGCATGCAGAAAAGGCAATAGAACTGAACAGGGAAAAGGAAGTCTGGAAGCAAAGAATTGCATACATTGGCTTGCCTCACCAGTCAGTTATCTCCGCATTTACCGTAGCTTACGAAACATGAAAGGCCACAAAAATCATAACTAGTGTGGACAGTTCCTCTTGACATTGCACATGTTCATTTGGTAGCTACATTTTCATTTTCTCCTGTTTAATTCTATTGTACATTCCAGTTAACCGATTGTGTTAAGTAAGAGACAATTTACTCCTAGTGGGATAATTTTGGATAACTATCCAGCCCTATGCCATATAAATATGTAATAGATATTATCTAATAGGGGGAATCTCTCCATAGAATAGAACAAAAAAAAATTTGTTTTGATATTCTGCAATTTGAAATTTTGAATATAATGTTTTCTAGATTAGCAACAACTGAAGTAAGATTTTATAATTTTACATAATGAAACTTTTTGAGGTAGATAATATTGCCTGCTTTATCATAACTTGCATTCTTGAGGGTGTATGTTATATGTGGAAGTGAAGTTGTATTTTGTCGCGTATTCTAAAATTATTTTTTTTGAAATCTTGAAGGTTGTGGGGGGCCAAATCTATATCATTTATTATCTATCTTTTTTTTTAACATTCAATCATGTGGATGATATTGATTGTTAAGATCAAATGGGTTTTCAATTATTGCATTTATCTTATCTTTATGAGATAACTTTGAGCTAGTATTTTTAGTAAAATACTTATCAGGAAGATTTTCCCTCAACAAAGGATTTAACAATTATCTATTCATGAAGGTTAGTTGCACCTTGAATAATACAAAGAATTTTTCTTAGGTAGAGATTTTCTTATCCATAATTAGGAATTCAATTTTTTAGTTTGAACTTTTCTCCCCTATTTAGAAATTATCAAGATCTTGGGAAAAACTATTTACTAACAGATTTTAGTGACTTCACTGGGAAACTAGAAAGATGGAGTTTTTCTTTTTTTAAACTTCCTACAATTTTTCATGGTTATGGGAAATGTTGCTTCCTAATCACAATCAGTTGCCTATTCTACAAATTAATCTAGGGTTTCAAGATACACAAGAAGATATTATTTCTAACCATAACACTTGTGCCTGGATTAATCGAGCTAGTAATCAACAATATCTCCAAGTAAAATTAGTACAAGAAAGAGAAGAAGAAATAGATGATAGGATTAAGGTTTTTTAGTAATACATGAAGAAGTCATGGTGGAAAGAGTTTCCCATGCAAAAAATTGATTAGGTCAAGTTGAAATCCCACCTGGCTATAAAATAATACACATGGACTAATACATTTTCAGGCCTAGTAGATGAATACTTTGAAGCTTTGGCTAGAATTGACTTCAAGCCTGACCTTTCTTTGAAAAGGAAAAAAGCTAATACTATCAGTAGACCATCATCACCTCCTAAAAGTGGTAGTCCTATTACTTCTCTACAATCTATAATCATCCCTACAACTTTAATTCTTTCTGCTATCACAATTTTCCCTATCAACTATAGGTTACCAATAATGGCTCACAATCAACCCTGGGGTGCTACGATAGTACCTCTGTAGCTTGTAGGAAATTTGGGAAGATTACCTATAGGGGCATGATAAATCCTTCCAAGATTTCGTGGGGATGGAAAAAAGTCACCCGAAGAACATTTGAATGCTTTTAACATAGCATGTGGAGTTTTGGTTGTAACAATAGAAGACATTGTTGTAAGGTTGTTTATTCAAACCTTGATGGATTCAGCAGCAGATTGGTTTCATCATTTACCCAATGCATCCATCACTTCTTGGGATACTATGAAAAATGCTTTTGAAGCCAAATTTAAAGCAGTTGAAGATACAAATTCTTTGCTCATGAAATTAAGCCAGATGAAAAAGGAGATACATGTACCCATGTGAGAGTTTGTTTCCCAATTCAATAAAGCATTGCATCAAATACTTGTGGCTAGCATACCAAATGACAAAAATTAGAAAAGTTTCTTCTTGAATGCCATAACTTTAAACATTGCTTTCCCACTAAAAAAAGCTAATCCTAAAATACTTGCAACATCTCAAACCCTTGCTATAGAGTTAGAAAATGATCTTATTATATCTAGAAAATGGAAGAAGGAGGTAAAAATCTTGAATTCTCAAACCTCTACATAATTTTCTTCCAATGATGCACTTGTTTAGAAGTTGGCTAATGACCTTATAGTAGTAAAGAAGTAACTCCCAAAAGCTTCATTTTCCTATCAAGATATTCCAAGAAAGTATCTTAATCGTAATGTTGCTTCCTAAGGGAGATAATTTACTTTACCACCTAGCCAACAAAGATTATAGATTGAGTCTCCTACCAACAGAAACAACATATGTATTTTTCACCTCACTAATGATCACAAAGGGACCACATGTCCTAAGAATGTAAGATATCAGCAGCTTGAAGTTGAAAAGCAATAACAATGAACATAATAATAGAATAAAAATGTTCTGAAGGACCTAGTGACTCTATAAATTGCTACCTTGAGTATGAATCTAACTTTAATAGAGGTGGTGACATTCTTTTAACTTTGGAAGAAGTGTAACGCCCCACCAAGGGATCCAAAAGAATTAACCTAAAGTTTTACTAAGTTTGCTAAACATTTTTTTTTTTTTTTAAGTAAGAAAGTATAACATACACATCAAACACATAGTAGCGGAAGCAATAACATGTAATCATAAACAAACATACATAACAAGTTACATTCCTTAAGGATCCCAAGACGTTGAGTCACTTTTAAATTTAATTAATTCTAAGTCTAACAACTACCACATCCACATGAAAGAATAATAATAAAGTCCAATGTCCATAATATACATTTGTTCCGAATGCCTCTTGGCAAATTAATTCGGAATGCTCAATCATCCACTGTACATGTCACAGGGTATGAAAAGCTTAAAAGAATATACATATGTAAAAATAGAAATGCGTCAACCTCCACGAATCCATGATACAAAGTACAGTAAAAATAAATGAAACCATTCACCATACAGGATACATCCATACATCCATAATGATAAAACATCTATCATAAAATCTAACCATCCATCATAATAATCCAAGAACATAGTGAAGGTAAATGCCAACCAAGAAAGCTCTAGCCACGACGACTACGGACGGGTCTCAATGGTAAGAGTAAAAGCACTACCACCCGACCGCATGGCACCTAAATGGTCCACTCCCACCGCGCTGAGGAGATAGTCTCAAGTCCCAAACAAGGATATCAAAACACAAAACACAAGTACTCTCTAAGTGTGGGAAATCCTAAAAGTACACTAACTCAAAGGTTCCAACATAGATAGACATCTAGACCCAGAGGCACCACAAAGACAAATAGGAAACCTGCTATGCAAGCGAGAAAGTGTCATCGCAAAAGTCACGTTGGAAGTTACCCAAGCAATCCCTTAGGAATCTCGGGTCCCCTGTGATCCTGCGGCCACTAGTATCCTCTCATACTGACGAGGCATACTACGAAATGCAAGGTCGTAACCAAGCGTTCTCTCTACCACATCCTAGTCTGTACTAGCACTCAAGGCATGGGAGAGAAAATACAAATATCTTATTAAATTCTTTTAAGTCAGTATTTAGGTGAGATTTTTTCACTTATTAAAACAAACAACTTACAATGAGTCATGCCCAGAGCCACTTCGGGTCTCCCGTCCCTCATTGCAAGCCACTTCCCGACACTACACATAGATAACCTACCCTAGGCTCATGATAGCACAAATAAAATCACCTCAGTCTTATACAAGCGACTGAAAGCATCATAAATATAATCCACAATAATCACATCAGTTCTCTACGAGCAACTAATAAACATCAAATAATAATCATGATGATCACAACAGTTCTCTATTAGCAACTAAAGGCATCCATGATAAATCACAACATCGAAAGGTTCTCCACCAAGTAACCAAAAAGTATCCCAATAATAAATCACAATACTGATTGAAACTCGAAAATGATTTAGTCAGGTATCTCATAAACATACACCTCAACGTCACACAAGAAGATTGAATAAGCAATAAAAATAGTAAATACAAACATCTCATAGAGCATAGCATCACATTACCAAGGTCAGGTATAAAAGATCGAGACCATCATTAACATGACATCACAAACATATAGCTCCCAAACCTCTGGTATACATCCTAAACTGGTCAACACTAGGACAAAGCCCAAAACCCCAAATCATAGAAAGTACAAAGAAAACATCATAATCTCACAATTTGGATTTGATTGAAGATGCATAGTTTGAGTTAAACAATAAGGTTTCAGTTTTCAGTGTTTATTTTCAAGTAAAAAGTCTTATAGTTCAATTTAATAGATAATATACTATTGAGTTAATGCGAGGTTTCCATTTCCAGTTGAACGTATGTTTTAAACAGGTAGAACCTATAGTTCACCTTTACAAATTATCTCATTCCTATCTCCAAATGAAACGCATAATTATCCCTAATTGATTTCAAGTCAATGTCCTAAAACAATCTAAGGGTAATAATTAAATTATTAATAATACTTGTTGATCTTTAATTATAATAATCTACACTTTCATTAAAATTAGTATTATAATTTTAAGCTTGTTTTAAACAAATTCCCGATTTAATTAATCTTAATTAAATCAAACTTTTAATAAAATAAATTAATAATACAGAAAAAGAACCATATTACATTTATTAATAATTTATTTATTTATAAAATTGTTAATAAATAATAATATAATTTAAAATTTAATATAGTTTAAATTAAATAATAATCATATTAATTAAAAAAAAATTTAAATCATTTTAAAAATAAAATAAAATAACATAAAAGTAAATCACAATTTAATTTAAAAGAAAGGCGTGTTTAAAGGCCCGCCAGCCTGCCACTAATTGTGGTCATTGCAGCTCTTTGCTACTGCCGCAGCAGAGTACACTACGACAATAGTCATACCTGCTGCGCCAGCAGCAGAGTACGCTGCTATAACGACAGGTATAGAGGGGTTGGGGGTGCGTGGGATATTCCCCACCCCACCCCTATTTGATTTAAATTCGACTTAAACTTTTGAAGCCCCCTCCTTAAAAAAAAAATAACTATTATTATTAATTTTAATTAGAATTTCTAATCTATGTATTATGCATTTTATAATTTAATTTATTCAAATTTTTATAAAACAATAACCCCATTGCAATATATATATATATATATATATATATATATATATATATATATATATATATATATATATATATATATATATATATATATATATATATATATATATATATATATATATATAAAAAAAAATTGATTTCATCTATACTCTGATGGAGAAAATATTATCAACCATCCATATTTAGAATTTCATCTTTAGATTCAACCCCTTCCCGATTAAATATTATGTTCTTTAATTTAGAAAACAAGGGTTTTCCGATTTCTTTTATGATCCCTACGTATACAGAAGTTAATTGACAAGCATCTAATAATTCATAATATTGAAACAGGTAAAATTTTCATCAGAAGAATTCATATTTACAATCCACAGACACGAAGAAGACAAGAAAGGATTTTTGTATAATTAATCAGTGATCAAAACACAAGACCCTACCTGATCCTGATGCTAATACGAAATCCCCAAAAAATTGTGGGAGAATTCGCTCTTCTTCAATATCTTTCCTCTGAAAAATCTTTCCTAAAATTCTCCTTCTGAAATTCGCTTCCAAAAATTGTCTCCCCAAAATTCCCAATCCAAATTCGTGTCCCCCCACAAAAATGAACCTCAAAGTTGTGATAAGGAGTTTTCTCTTCAAATTGGGGCACTAATTGTGCGTTCACCCGAGAGGACTCTTTGCTCCACTAAGTTAACTCTAAATTAACTTTTATTAATTCTTTGCTTTATCTTTTTAATGCACATTAAGTTGAATTATTAAATAATTTTATTTAATATTCCACTTGACTTCTATTTTAAATTAATTTATTACTTTAATCTCATGTGCACTTTATGAAATTAAAATAACATTATTATTTTCTATTATTTTATCTTTTAATTTATTTCTCATATTTAAACTCATGCTTAGATCATGCGATCTAGAAACCTTTAATAATTTAACATCTTTCAACTTTTAATTTATTTTAGAAACTTTAATTGATAAAATATTTATTAATTCAATTAATAATAATATTTAGCATTTATTGAAAAATGAACTCTAAATATATTATTATTAAATTAAATAAATATTATCACGTTCTAAATTTATACTTAAAACTTTTATCTCCAAATTCAATTCTTTTTATTTAATTAATTTCTTAATTAATTAAATATAATTAAATATTAAAATATCATAATAATTTTCTATTAAATTAAATCATTAATTAATCTTTTTAATTAGAATTAATTAATAGAAAACACATCAAGGACCCATAAGACAACATACGAAAACCCATCATAGAAAAACACATACTAAATCAAACAAAAGGGTTATAATCACGAAATTACATCATTTGATGCATTCGGAGGGTACCTAACTCAGATACTTGTCCTAATTATCAATTAGGACAATTGGCTAAAGGGTTTAGGATTTCGACTTAAGAGTATATCTCCCCTCTCTTACCATTGAGATAATGTGATAGGGTACGCTCATCCTGGCAATTCAGGGAAGTCAATACCCGGTACCTACAACCTGCATAAAATTCACGCATGTACAAACACAATATTCTAAGCTAAATAGACAATGGCAGGAAGTGGTGCATCGTGTAGATCCCGACTTAGCAGGTGACTACGACTCCCTTCCTTAACCACATCAGAAACACCATTCATAAAGAAAACAAACACGTGCACCATACACATGCAGTATGGGGTAAGTATCCATAAGAAAGCACATGTGATAATAAACCATCTAACTAATCATCATCGATAACTAAAAACATTGAATAATCATCATACATGCATGAAATATAGAGTACCAAGTAATCTCATCATATAATAAATTGAGTGTAAAACAACATCTGATAATCTCTAAAATAATAATACTAATCATCAAACATAAAATTGGCCTAAAAGAGTTTGGCA
Source organism: Cupressus sempervirens (assembly GCA_028749045.1). Taxonomy (NCBI): domain Eukaryota; kingdom Viridiplantae; phylum Streptophyta; class Pinopsida; order Cupressales; family Cupressaceae; genus Cupressus; species Cupressus sempervirens. The sequence continues at coordinate 842,630,938 of CM053785.1, read as the reverse complement.
AGGATGACAGAAATGCGACTTAGGGGCAGGCACTACAAGAAGCTTCATGTTCGGTACTAACTGGAGGGCAGAAGATAGTGAAAGTTGATTTTTAGTCCAGAAATGCTGCAAGTCCAACTCAAGCAAATGATTCCAAAACTAGAGGAGAAGATGAGAGTAAGTCATCATAGTCACAACCTCATATTTCTCAAATTATGAAAAGGTTTGATCCTGACTCTGCATTTGATATAGCTAAATTTTGTAAAACATCTAGAATTCAAATATCTCCTATTGAATATTTAAGAATGAATCCTAGTGAACTCAATAAGCTAATTGATTATGTTCACCAACCTTCACTTGATGTATCTTCTAAATAGACTAATAAAGTCTCTTTCAATGAGGAAAACAAAACTCAAAGGCTTTATCATCATAAAGAATTGGTCGAACCTGATAAAGTCAGCCCAAAATTGTCCTCTCAAGAAAAGTCAGATCCATTCTATGTATCCCTTTACCTCCATGTATTTAAACTAAGAAATTATATCATAGACTCTAGTGCTTCTGATAATATAATGCTAGCCACAGTAGAAAAATCCCTTGATTTTCCTCTAACTAATACTTTTGGCAAGTGTTATTCAATAGATTCTAAGTAGGTACCCTTAGTAGGACAAATTAAAGATTCCCAAGTTTCTTTAGCATCCTTGCCAGAAAGGAGGATAAAGCTCACTATCCTAGTAGCTGATATTCCTACCAATTATGGCATGCTCCTTAGTTGAGCTTTCTATCAAGATTTGGGAGGAGAATTCAAAATGGATTGGTCCCAAGCCATCATACCTATAGGGAAAGAAAAAGTAACCCTGATTCCTAAAGTGAAATCTAAATATATAGTTTTCCCATCTAATGACTCAAAATCTCAAATCCTTTACAAAGAAATTGGTTTTGCTAATTACTTGATTTTGCCTAAAAATGAAGAAGTAGGTATGCAATCAGAAGTTGTGGATTTACCTTGGATATTGGAATTTGATGGAAGGTGTTGCTCAAGTGGATCTAGGGTTGGTATTGTATTGGTATCCCCTACAGGTCAAAATTTTCCCTCTTCTTTCAAGATTTCTTTGGAAAATATGAATAATACAACAGAATACAAAGCCTTGCTCCTAGGGCTAGAAGAGACAAAAAAGAAAAATGTCAAGTTGCTAAAGGCCAAAGATGATGCAGAATTGATAGTAAAGAAGGTTGGGAATCTATTTTCAATAAAGAATGAAAGGTTGAAGCATTATAGAAATCAGGTATGAGATGAAATTGAAGATTTTGAAGCTTTTTCAATAGAAGCAATTTCTAGAGAGCTTAATACTAGAGAAATTTTCTTAGTAGTGTCAGCTTCTTTGCTAATCCCTCACTCTGATTTTATGACTAATAAGTATTCTATAGAGATCATTCAGAGATAGAGTGTCACAGAAAATAATAACTCATGGTAGGTATTCCAAGATGATGCACTTATTAATGCCTTTTTACAAAGTATGGAAAAAATTTCCAAAAATTACTTTGAAGGCTCTAAATAGAGTTGGTGTAAATAATTATTTAGTACTTACACTTTACTTAAGTTTATTTAGGTTTATTATTTATTAGTTTGACAACTAGGAGTATGCATACTCTTGTGAGTTGTCTTGTTGACAACATAGGAGTTAGCAACTCTTTTATGCACATGGTGTCTACAACATCTCTAGATGAGATACACCTTCTCATATTTATCCTCTCATCATCACACATACTTCTATGCTCAATGGAGGATAATCCACTTTTGGTGGACATGTGCTTAGTTGTCATGCTTATCTCCTAGCCCATTCTAGAGATAGTCTAGATGCACCTTAGAGGCTTTTATATACAATCACTCCTAGTGTGTATGAATACAACATAACATAACACTTTACGAATACAATTTCATATTGTTGTTCTAATCATACTCTTTTGGTCTACTTTGTGCTTGTGTTTGAGTTCCATGATCTTGGGTGATTTTTCCCTAAGACAAATTCTTACATGGTATCAGAGCTATACCAAATTCTCACAATTAGAATGTAGGAAGTTTTTTCTTGACTCAATAGATGACCAAATAGAAGGTATAATGCAATTTAAAGGAAATGTAATACCTAAAGGTCTAGTTAAACTAGAGAGGCTTTTTGACAGACAAGATGCTTTCTGAGCCCAAAGTTCACTCCTTGAAGAAGCCAAAAGTGCTGAATATGAGAAAGTCAAATTAGGAAATAAATATAACCCTAAGCTGGTGAACATAGGGACTTGTTGTGAAGCTGATGAGAAGACAAGATTCATCAGACTGCTGAGAGAGTATATTAATTTTTTCACCTGGTTGTATGACGATTTGAAGACCTTCAGAAGAGGACACATCAAACACCATATTACCCCAAAACCAAGTGCTTCTTCTTTTAGACACAAGTTAAGGACCTATAACCTAAAATTTTTAGATGCAATATTTAAGGAAATTGATAAGATGCTCAAGGCTCGTAAAATTTTTCCCATACATCACTCCACATGTGTGGCAAATATAGTGCCTGTGAGAAAAAAGAATGGAGAAATAAGAATCTATGTAGATTTTAGGAACTGAAATCAAGCGAGTTTAAAAGATAACTTTGCTTTGCTCATAATGGATCAGATTCTCCAAATAGTAGCTAGCTCGAAGATGATTTCATTCCTTGATGGGTTCTCAGGTTATAATCACATAGGAGTTGCAGAAGAAGATCAACATAAAACAATGTTCACAACTCCCTATGCTACCTTTGCCTATAAGAGAATGACATTTAGCTTAATAAATGCAGGTGCAACTTTCCAATGTGCAATGAGTTCAACTTTCAGAGACCTTTTTGATAAATGCATCATGGTTTACCTTGATGATATGATTGTATTCTCCAAGAGATGGAAGAAACATCTAAAAGACTTAAAGAAAGTACTTGAAAAGTATAGAGAACATGGCATTTCATTAAATCCCAAGAGACCAATCATTTCTATGACGAAAGGAAAATTGTTAGGACATATAGTTTCAAAGGAAGGAATCAAGATCAACCCTAAAAGGATAAAAGCTAACCAATAGTTATGTCTCCCTATAAATCGTAATGGCATCAAATCCTTCTTCAGCCATATCAACTTTCTTAGAAAGTTTGTGCCTAACTTTGCTAAAACAATAAAACCCATGGCAAAGCTATTAAGTGAGAAATAGAATTTCAAGTGAGATGACCTAGCAATTAGGGAATTTGAAAAGGTAAAAGAATCTATTGCAAAGGCACACAATATTTTTCATCCATATTTCAAAAAATACTTTGTAATGTATTGCTATGCATCAGATCATACTATGTTAGGTATCCTACTTCAAAAATGGTGCAGATCACCTGATCAAATGTTTGTTTTTGTTTGATGTAATAAGGTCTAGGGATTGATCAAATGATCTCCCTAAGACTATCCACCCTTGTAATGGATACAAGACCCCATGGTGCAATTATAAGCTTGAGTATCATTTGGTCCAACAAGGTGGATTTTTTATTTATTTCATGTTTTCTAGGGTATTTTAAGTAGTTAGAGAATTAGGAGAGCCTATAGGGGTGATTGGAATTCAATTCAAAGGAAAATATGATCATAAAGAAACTTTTTGCAATTTGTTGACAACTTTTCAAAATAACCATTCCCAATGGTTAAAACTACTATAAGGTGGTTCTACCTATTTAAAATGGCCTATAAAGGCTCTAAACCTCCAAAGAAGGATCATGTATGAAGAAAAAAATTGTAATTTCTCTTTTGATCAATAGAATCTACTGTTCTAGTATAGTTTTCTCTTTTTTTATTGTACAGTATGGCATATGATGATTGGAAGGTGAAAAATCTACATTGATTTGATAGCCCTATTCATTTGTGAGATTTTGGATTTGGTTTCATGTTTTCATCAATCATAACATTCAAGTTATTAAATTTCTTTGGTCACTGCCCTGTGAAACACTTAAAATCAAGGTTTGGTCAAAGGAATGGCCCTAACTTGAATCTCTACTATTGGAATTTGTTCCAATTTGGCATGGAGCAAGTTAGGGTAATTTTCTTACATATTTTTCAAGTTTTGGAATAGGAGGTTGCGGTAGTCAATTATAAGAGCAATCCCTAGGTCAAATATCCTTATGTAATTGACCTTATTTTGATGCAATTCAGTTGGATAATGAGAAGGAAGGAGGTTGAGGCCCTAGTGCAAGAACAAAATATCCTTTTTTGAGTTAGTAGAACATATTGGAAATCAAGTTTTGATTTCATGAACCCATCCCTTATCATTTGCCTTGTAAACCAGGCCTAAAGTAGCTAATTAGGCCTATGTGCATGGTAATGGTTGAGGCATGCTGGAGTGGAATGAAACCTTGAAACTTTGGAGTTTATCAAAAATTGGAAAAGGATATTCAAAACTGCATTTTTTTTTCTAGGTCCTTTGTTAGGCTTTGGAGTTATTGATAGAAAACTGAATTAGGAGACCTAAAAGGCTACTAGGTCAAATTCAACATCTTGCATTGTGGGTTGATTGGAGTGGATCTAATAGATGATTTACCTTTTTTTGGTCAATTTTAAGTTGTTTCAAGCCTTGGTTGGTGATAGGAAGGCCAAGAACATCAAAATCCCCATTTTGCCACTTTGGGGTAGTAAACCATGTTTGGACCATGTTGGATATAGTTGGGTTTTGTGTCTTGTTTGAGGATTTGAGACTAGAACCCTATTGGAGAGTTTGTGTAATCAAATTTTTCTCTATGGGAAGTAGACTAAGCCATTGAACAATCCTTTGTGAAGGTTGGGGTGGTGTAGAAGTTTGGATTAACTTTTTCTCCCTTTGTGCTTACTTAGCATCAAGTGGTATCAGAGCCACTTTGATTAGTTGTGACACAATGTTTGATGGAGGAGAAAAACCTATAAGGGAGATCCCCTTGAGGATCACTAATGTGGAACTAGCCAAGCTAGTTAAGGAACAGATGGTAGAGAGTAGAGTAGTCTGAGAAGAGAATAGGACTATGAAGAGAGAGTTGGATAGACTCAAGAATAAGATGAGGAAAGGGAGTGATGATGAATCACAACCGAGTCTGTTCCTTGTTGCATTGGAGAGGGTTAGAAAGAAAGGAGAAGGGAAATTACCCACTTTTCATGGTAAGTTGGACCGTGATGAATGTATGGATTGGATTGAGGCCTTAGTCAATCATTTTGAATGTGACAAAACCCCTGAGAATTAGAAGGTCAGGATTGCCAAGGCCAAACTCAAAGGCCCTGCCTTGAGTTGGTGGAACTTTTTGCAAAATGAAAGATTGGATGAGAATAAGGAGTAGATTGCCACTTGGAAGAAGATGAAGGAAGAGATTACAAAGCAATTCATACTAGAAGACTATGAGGTGTCGGTACACAAAAAGTTGTAGAATCTCAAACAAAGGGACTTGGATGTCAACACCTACACTCAAGAATTCCACAATCTAACCCTCAAAGCCAAGATGTATGAGACTAAGAAGCAAAAACTTGCAAGGTATGTAAATGGTTTAAAATATAGTATTCAAAATGAGTTAACATTGATTACCATGGGTTCAATACATTAGTTTTTTAATATGGCTTTAAAAATTGAAGAGAAACTTAAGAGAAAAGTGGATAAAAGTAGTAGGGGTAGAGGTAACAACAATAGGGGTAGAGGTAGGTTCCATGAAAGGGGATCCTTTAATAAAATTCAAGAAGAGTCTAGTGGATCAAATGCTGATGGGGAGTCTACAAATAGAGGAACATTTAGGGGCAGGAGATCCACTAGTAGATGAAAGTCTAGTGGAATGGGGCCTAGTGTGTTCATAGGAAAATGTTTCACTTGTAATCAAGCGGGACATCAGTCCTTTAGATGCCCTAGAAAGAACAAACAAGGGGATAGGAGAATATAATTGACCCAAGAGGAGGACAGTCAGAGTGTTACTTCTTACCAATCTACCACTTCTAGGCCTGCACTTCCAGAGCATGGTGAGTCCTTAATGATGCAAAGAACCATGATTAGAGCCCCTGCAACTACAGAACCACCTCAAAGGAAATCACTATTTAAAACTTTATGCAAAGTTAATAATAAAGTCTACAGAGTTATAAGGGATTTTGAATCCTCTACTAATGTTGCCTCTAAGGAGATGGTAGACAAGTTGAAACTAACTACAAGACCTCACCCTTACCCCTATAAGGTATCATGGTTAAAAAAAGACAAACAAACCCTCATAAATGAGCAAGTGTGGGTGGAATTCAAGATAAGAGAATATAATGACAAATTTTTATGTGATGTGGCAAAGATGGATGCATGCCATTTTCTTCTTGGGAGGCCATGGCAATATGATGTGTGTTCCAAACATGATGGCAAGACAAATATATACACTATAACCAAGGATAGGGTTGAATACACTATGCCACTTTTGCCTAATGATGGGAACCCTGTTACAAATGGGGTGATGTTGGTAGGTGAGAAAGAATTCATGAGGATCACTAAAGAGGACACACCTTGCTATGCATTGGTAGTTAGACCTCAAAAACATCCCATCAAGCAATCACAAGATCCACCTGAGGTTGTCAATTTTGGGCCCAAGGAGGTAAGAGATTTGTTGGAGAAGTATAGGGGGGTAGTTGCAGGCAGCCAACTAGAGACCTTGCCACCTGAAAGAGACATTATTCATTGTATAGACTTCATCCCAGGGGCTACACTTCCAAACAAGGCAGCCTATTAGATGAGCCCCGAGCAAAATGAAGAAATAGCAAAGAAAATTGAAGAGTTGTTGGCTAAGGGGTTCATAAGGAAAAAGTATAAGTCCACATGTGTAGTCCCTGTAGTTCTAGCTCCTAAAAAGGATGGTACTTGGAGATTGTGTACAGATTCCAAAGCAATTAATAGGATAACCATTAGATATAGGTTTCCTATGCCAAGAATAGATGAGCTCTTGGACAATTTAGGGAAGATAAGTATCTATTCAAAGGTGGACCTCAAGAGTGGATACCATCAAATTAGAATTGGGGTGGAGATGAGTGGAAAATAGCATTTAAGACCTCAAAAGGCTTATATGAGTGGCATGTGATGCCTTTTGGCTTATCTAATGCACCTAGCACCTTTATGAGACTAATCAATAGAGTCCTAAAAACTTTCTTGAAAAAAATTGTTGTAGTGTACGTAGATGATATCTTGATATTCAGCAAGGACAGGGATGAACATTTAAGACACCTTGATTTGGTTTTGACTAGGCTTCATGAACAGAAACTAATGATAAACTTGGAGAAATATTATTTTTTGCAAATAGAGCTGATCTTCTTGGGGTTTGTGATATCAGGAGGAGAGCTAAAAATGGATCCTTCTAAGGTTGAAGTCATCCTTAACTGGCCACCACCCACCACTCCATCAGAGGGAAAGAGCTTTCATGTTATGTGTAGCTTTTATAGAAAATTTATACGAAATTTCAGTGGTGTGTGTGCTCCAATGATAAATACTATAAAGGGAGGAAGGGAATGTGTGTTCTCTTGGACCAAGGAGGCTAATGAATCTTTTGAATGCTTGAAAAGGAAAATTGTAGACCAACCTATTTTGGTGCTCCCTAATTTTTACAAGTTGTTGATAGTGGAATGTGATACTAGCAATAAGGCAATTAGAGGTGTTCTAATCTAGGAGGGTAGGCCTGTGGCCTTTTTTAGTGAAAGGCTTAATGAGGCCAAGAAAAAATATTCAGCATATGACCTTGAACTCTATGCTATGGTGCAGTCCCTTAGGAAATGGAGGCATTACTTATTGTCTAAGGAATTTGTTGTATATACTAATAATCATGCAATAAGCTTCTTGAATAGGAAAGAAAAGTTAAATCATAGGCATATGAAATGGATACAATTTCTACAAGCTTATACCTTCACTATTAAACACAAAAAGGGAGAAACTAACAAGGTTGTTGATGCACTTAGCAGGAGGAATTTGACAATTCAAGAGGTTCAGTTGGAGAGCATTGGCATCCATGCAATGAAGGACATGTATGAGCAAGATGAGGATTTCAAGGAGGTATACCAAGTCCAAAAATCTATGGGAGAAAGATACCATACTAATTTTGGTGAGTACATTTTACAAAAAGGCCTTTTGTTCAAGGGTGGTTAGCTTTGTGTTCCCAAGGGATCTACTAGGGAGAATATTATAAAGAAAAACACTATGGTAGTCTAGCAGGGCATTTTGGAGTGGATAAAACTTTAGAGCAAGTTAGGAGATTTTATTTTTGGCCAAAATTGCATACTGATGTTAGGAGATATGTGGAAGAATGTCTGATTTGTCAACAAGAAAAGGGAGGCACATCAAATGCAAGGCTCTATACCCCACTTCCTATACCTCACAAACCTTGGTATTTAGTGAGTATGGACTTTGTTGTAGGACTGCCAAGGACTAAATCAGGTTATGATAGCATCTTTTTAGTTGTGGATAGGTTTTCTAAAATGGCCCATTTCATTACTTGCAAGACCACTCATGATGCATCCCATGTAGCAGGTCTATTCTTCAAAGAAGTTTTTAGGCTCCATGGTTTACCCTTGTCCATTATATCTGATAGGGACCCTAAGTTTTTGGGGTATTTTTGGAGGACCTTGTGGAGAAAGTTAGGAACCAACTTGTGTTTTTCATCTGCCTATCATCCTCAATCTGATGGGAAGACTGAGGTAGTCGATAGGTCCTTAGGAAACATACTAAGGTGTCTTTCCAAGCAACATGGAGTCTCATGGGATTGTCTCTTACCCCAGGAAAAGTTTTTCTTTAATGATTCCATTAATAGGAGTACTGGCCTAACTCATTTTCAAATTGTTTATGGCACTCACCATAAGGGAACCTTGGAACTCGGAGAAGTTAAAGACATAGAAAGGAGAAGTGAACAAGCTGAGGATTATGCAAAAGATATGGAAGAGGTCCATTAATAGGTGTAGGATAGGTTACAAGATACTTACATCAAGTACAAGTAGTAGGCAGATAAAAGGAGAAAGGAATTTCAGTTTAAGGTGGGGGATATGGTAATGGTCCATTTCAATAAGGCAAGGCTCCCAAAGAGAATGCGCACAAAACTACAGATGAAGAGGATTAGCCCATTTAAGATAGTTAAGAAGTGTGGCAACAATGCCTACCAAATTGATTTACCCTGTGATATTAATTTGTCTCCCATTTTTAATTTTTTTGACCTGTATGCTTTCAAGGGTGTTGTTCCAAATGATGTGGATGTAGGTACACTTGCAAATTTCAAGGAAGAGTTGAAGAATACCATCCCACCAATGCCTAAACCCATGGTGGAAGCCATTTTGGATAAGAGAATCAGTAAGAAAACTAGGAGGAAGACATACTATGAGTACCTGGTACAGTGGAAGGGGCAAATAGTAGCAAATGCAACTTGCGTGACAGAGAAAGCTCTTAAGGCTTATGGCTTTGATTTTCCACTCCACAACACTCCAGAGACTAAAATTTCTTTTATGTAGGGGAGAATGGTGCAAAGCACCTAATCAAATGTTTGTTTTTTTTTAATGTAATAAGGTCTACGGATTGATCAAATGTTCTCCCTAAGACCATCCACCCTTGTAATGGATACAAGACCCCATCGTGCAATTATAAGCTTGGGTATCATTTGGTCCAATAAGGTGGATTTTTTATTTATTTCATGTTTTCTAGGGTAGTTTAAGTGCTTAGAGCATTAGGAGATCCTATAGGGGTGATTGGAATTCAATTCATAGTAAAATATGATCATAAAGAAAAAAATTGCAAAAATTGCAAAAAGTTACTTAGCAACTTTTTGCAATTTATTGACAACTTTTTGAAATAACCATTCCCAACAACTAAAACTACCATAAGGTGGTTCCACCTATTTAAAATGGCCTATAAAGGCTCTAAACCTCCAAAGAAGGATCAGTTATGAAGAAAAAATGTTGTACTTGCTCTTTTGATCAATAAAATATGTTATTCCAGTACAGTTTTCTCTTATTTTTCTGTACAGTATGACATCTGATGATTGGAAGGTGAAAAATCTGCATTGATTTGATATCCCTATTCATTTGTGAGATTCTTTCTTTTCTTTCAAGTTTTCATCAATCATAACATTCAAGTTATTAAATTTCTTTGGTCACTGCCCTATGAAACCCTTAAAATCAAGGTTTGGTCAAAGGAATGGCCCTAACTTGAATCTCCACCATTGGAATTTGTTCCAATTTGGCATTGAGAAAGTTAGGGTAATTTTATTTCATATTTTTCAAGTTTTGGAACAAGTGGTTGCAGCAATTAATTATAAGAGCAAGCCCTGTGTCAAATATCCTTATGTATTTGACCTTATTTTGATGCAATTTGGTTGGATAATGAGAAGGAAGGAGGTTGAGGACCTGATGTAAGAACAAAATATCCTTGTTTGAGTTAGGAGAACATATTGGAGGTGAAGGTTTGATTTCATGAACCCATCCCTTATCATTTTCCTCATAAACTACACCTAAATTAACTAATTAGGCTTCTGTGCATGGCATTGGTTGAGGCATGTTGGAGTGGAATGAAACCTTTAAACTTTGGAGTTTATCAAAACTTGGAAAAGGATATTCAAATTTTCATTTTTTTTGCTAGGTCATTTGTTAGGTTTTGGAGTTATTGGTGGAAAACTGAATTACAAGACCTAAAAGGCTACTAGGTCAAATTTAACATCTTGCATTATGGATTGATTAGAGTGGATCCAATAGATGATTTGCCTTGTTTTGGTCAAGTTTAAGTTGTTTCAAGCCTTGGTTGATGATAGGAATTCCAAGAACATCAAAATACCCATTTTTCCACTTTGGGGTAGTAAACCATGTTTGCACCAAGTTGGGTATAGTGGGTTTTGTGTCTTGTTTGAGGATTTGAGACTAGAACCCTATTGGATAGTTTGTGTAATTAGATTTTTCTCTATGGGAAGTAGACTAAGCCATTGAAAAATCCTTTGTGAAGTTTGGGTTGGTGTAGAAGTTTGGATTAAATTTTGCTTCCTTTGTGTTTACTCTACATCAAAAAAATGGAAAAGGAGAAGAAGTACCTATTTCTTTTATGAGTATTCCTCTAAAGGAACATGAACTTCACTATTCTCTACCTAAGAAACAAGCATTTGTTGTTGTGAAATTTGTGAAACACTTATTATATTACATTCTACACTCCCATTCTATAGTCTATGTACCATCTATAGCAGTTAAAAATATTCTTGCACAACAAGATGTAGCAGTAAACAATTGGGCTACCAGGGTATCAAAAGTATAGGAATTTGACCTAGATATCAAACCATCCAAACTAGTTCATGGTCAAGTCCTTTGTAAACTCATGTCACAAAACAAAGAAGAAGAAACTTTCCCTAATTTTCTACTAGTCAGTTTGAAAGATGAATGGTTTTCATACATAGCATATTTTCTAACCTATGGGGAATGCCTGGACCATCTAAAGGGAAAAGATCAGAGGAGCCTTCATCTCAGAGAAATGAATTTTTTGATTGTAGATGATGTCTTTTATAAAAGAGGACAAGATGGTATGTTCCTAAGATGTGTTGATACTAATCAACAAGAGAAACTACTCAAAACCTTTCGCAATGAAGCCCGGGGAGGACATTTTTCATCCACAGTAACTACCTTTAAAATTCTAAGGAGTGGGTATTATTGGCCAGTTATGTTTAATTCTGCTTATAAATGAGTAGCTAATTGTGAAAAATGCAAATTATTTATGGTTAAACTACAACTAGCTACTCTACCTTTGAAACCAGTTGTTATAGAAGATCCCTTTCAGCAGTGGGGACTGGACTTTATTAACCCAATCAATCCCAACTCTAGTGCTGGTCATATCCATATTCTCACTACCACAGACTACTTCACCAAATGGGTTGAAGTGATTGCTATGAAATCTACAACATTTGAGGTGGTCTTCAAATTCTTGATAGAGAATATTTTGACATGCTTTGGAATACCAAGCAAGATACTAACTTATAATGCTCATAATTTTTCATCTCGATAAATTCAAATGTTTTTTTATGATCATGGTTTTCAGCTATCACATGCCTCTAACTACTTTCTTCGAGATAATGGGCAGGCTGAGTCAACCAATAAAAATTTGACTAATATTGTGAGAAAATTGGTGGATGAAAAAGGAAGAGATTGGCATAAACAATTGTATGAAATAGTTTTGGTAGATAGGATCTTTCCTAAAAGAACTATTGGTATGACCCCTTTTGAGTTAGTATATAGAGTTGAAGCACAGTTGTCTTTACCCCTAGAAAAAGCTACTCTGAATCTATAAAAGGTGATTTAAGATGAGGTGTTCTCTACTTCTATTGAAAAATGGATATTATACCTTTAGAATATCGAAGAGGAAAGGAGAGAAATTGTAGATCACATCACTAATCATTAGGAAGGGGTAAAGAAGATATTATATTGGAGAGCAAGGCCTTAGAAGCTCATGACAGGAGATCAAGTATTATTGTGTGACAAAATAAGAGAGCCTAAAGGAGAACATACTAAGTTTGAAAGCCTCTAGAAAGGGCCATTTTTTATATTAGCTAAGTTGGGCTACAATGCATTCAAACTTAAGTACCTTAATGGTGATAATTTACCCTTGTCATATAATGGATAAGATTTGAAACTTTTCAAGTTTTAGGTCTGCTTGTTCTCTTCATTTTAAATACCCATTTTCCCCTTCTTTGTTTTCCTTCCAGTTGTATTGTTCTATCTTTCCTATTTTGTGTCTCTTTAGTTTAGGTTTGTCCAAAGTTGGTATGCAGAACCAGAGATCCTAAGTTCGCATATGATCCTTTTCAGTCTCATTCCCCTATCAGAGCTTATTGTTACTATACATTTTTTTTGCAATGTGTAATATCACTACCCAAGAGTCATTTTTGTAACTTGAAGTTTTAACTTACTTCAAGTTCAAGTTTAGCTTCACCCACTTTTCGTCACCCCAACAAGGTCTTTTTTCACATTGACCCAAGCTCATATTCTTGAAGTTGAAGTTGAAGTTGGAGTTGATTCAAAGCTTCAACTTCAACCTCGACTTCATGATTTTCTTATGTTTTCTTATTTTCTTGTAAGTTATATATTGAGAAGTTATGAAATCATCATTATGAAGTGAAGAAATGGGTACCACCTCATAGTGATCTTAAAGATGTGAAAGGAAATAATTATGACAGCTATGAAAAATCATGCCAAAGTATGGTTTCTTTTAGGGGAAAAGGTGGCATTTGGATTTTGTTATATCATGAGATGTTGAGCTACATAGGGATTTGATGGGCATTAACTACAAATGACCTTGCAAGTCTTGTTAGGTACAAGTGACATGATTGTGATAAATACTTCTACCTGCTCATATTTGTCCTAAGATTCTCGAGAAATCATTTCCTACAATTACCCTTCTATCCTATTTAATCTTTTATTTAATCATTTTGAGCTCTTGGCATCGACTAGTAAGCAAGGGAAGTGGAAGGTTGAACTCTATCGAGAACTGCAAGTACATTATCCCCTACTTTGTCATTTTTGTGCCTAATTTTCACTTGAAGTGCTCTAATTTTTCTTTGTAAATCTTCATCTTTCAAGTTAAACCATGATGCTTTTCTGCCCTAAAATGCCTAAGATAGAAAAGCCATGCCTCTTGAGTTCCCTACTTGAAATTTGGGATACTTTCCTAGTAAACAAAAATTTAGTTGATATAGTCAAGCGAGCAAGAAATGTTCAGTCTAGTCCCATATATTAGAAATTAGCCAGTAGTAGTTTACTCAAAGTCACCACCTTTCCATCAGCCATAGAGTGTCCAGAATTGGTTATTGAGTGTGCAAATCATTATGACCCCAGCACCAGGTGCATAAAGAAAGTTTTTGGAGAGGTGTTGGTTAGATTAAATAGGGCTAGTGTTAGTTTGGCTCTAAGGATTCCTTACAAAGAACCTTATGAACCCTGGACTTTTGAATCTTGTATGGTGATTAAAAGAAGAGCTATGATTCTATTATGGCTCAAACCTAGCATTTAAAACTGGCTAAAGGAGGCACTAGATTTCCTAAACCCTTTATTATTGAGCAATTCATTAGGGAAATTGTAGATATTGTGTTACTCTCAAAAATAATCAAGGGTAATGACCATGACTTCCACTAGGAGATTTGGATGTACCTTTTTATTCAAAAAATTGTTGAAGGTGAAAAATTCATTGATTAAGCTGATTTAATAGCTGAAAATTTACATGAGGGCCTCATAGTTGTGAGTAATTTCATATCATTCTTTCTATCCTCCTTCTTAATCTACATTTTAGTGGCATCTAAGGAATGGGAAGGACTTCCACACATGCCCTAGACCAATGAAGTGACCAATCCACAATACTACAAAGATCTCCAAGCAGTTGAATTTTTCAAGGAATTCAAGATAGTTAATGATGTTTTCCTTGGGAAGTTAGTATTTAAGCTCCAAGGACACAAATATCACAGGTTATTAGAAGAATCAATGCAAGCTATCAAGGTTTATGGTTGTTTCTATGTTCAATTTCCTAAATTTACATATCTCAGAGCTGGAGGTTTTTCTGGTGAACCTCTTAGGTTGCCACGTTATTTTTTAGACAACATTGTCTTATCTGAGATATCTAGGCATTTTGTTTCTATTTTGTAGACACCATGTGCTTAAAATAGATGCTAACTCTTGTGTTGTAGACACCATGTTCATAAAAGAGTTACTAACTCTTGTGTTGTCAATAAGAGAAATTAGATGAGTACACATACTCCTAGGTGACTAAATAATAAATAATAAAATAATGCATTGATGTAAGTAAACTTAAGTAAAGTGTAAATAGTGAATACTTATTTACACCAACACCCCCCCTTAAGTGCAACTTAGGGGAATGCACTTAAGCTCACAAAAGCTAGGATGAATTTGCATGATGGATCCCATCTACTAGGCCATGTTAGGTACCCATGTATAAAAGACAATGTAGTCTCTCATAAAGCAGAGAAAGAGGGAAAATCTCATGGAAAAAACCCTCCCACAAAAAGAGAGATGAAAAAAAAAGATGCATGGATGGATGGAGTAATCAAGGCCCCCCATTATTACATACATCAAGTATATACAATAGAGAAGTATAAGAAGAACACAATTCCAAAAGAGTAAAATCCCCCCCCCCCCCCCCCCCACCCTCCATAAGAGAGAAGAAAGGAGACAAGGTAGCCCCCATCGCCCTCCCACCTCCTCAATTGTAGAATGTCAATCAGTGATAGCTTCTCTAATGTAGAAGTTAATCCATGACTGCTGAATAATGTTCCTCCCTCTAGGAATAAAAAATGTCATAGGTACATATGAGATGTTTCCCCAATGTGTAGAAAGAATCCTGAAGATAAATGTTGTCTCCAAAACCTGGTCAATTGTTCATTTATCGATACTGATGGTAGCCCCTTCAAATACTTCTGAAAAGAACAAGTGCAGATCTAGCAAGGATGGATGTCAAACATTTCCCAAAGAACCAATTGTCACCTCAAATGATAAAGAGACCTCCTACAATGCTTGTATATAAGGATCCACAATCATATCAACCTAGTAAGACTGATCATGTAGAGAATGGATAGGAGGGTCAGAGTTTTCCCTCCCAACAACTGAAGAAGGATCTTCTTCATCAAAGATAAGATGTATATTATCAATAATGTCTCCCAAATCTGCTATGTATGACTCCACATACAAACCTAAAATATATGCCATATAGTCATCCCCTGATGCTGGAACTGCAAGACAAGGTGTACCCAACTATACTAAATTGCATGGACCTATCACTGTAGCAATGTATGCATGTGGAATGTGTTGATTCTATGACCTCTTCCTATATCTATCAATAGGATCCCACATATCTAAATTAGTTGAATCACTATCAATGTATGAGGTATGGAGAGGATTAGAGGATAAGTTAGGTGAAAATTCCTCAAAGTGAACATTCCTCTCGAGTAATTTCTCATGAGTCTAGAGATCTGTTAGTCTATATGCCTTAACATTATCTTCATATTTGATGAAATTACAAGGCCTTGGTGGTGGTGCCTTGCATTCTCATGAAGATATGTTTGCCCATGCTGGACAACCAAAAACTTTGAAGTGTTTCACAACTATTTTTCTTCCTCACCATGCCTTTAAAGAAGTCTTTCCATCTAAGACATTGTGAGGAGATATATTAAGCATGTGATTGTACTAATTATAGCTTCAACTTCAAGTGATGGATCAAGAGAGTTGGCTTGAATCATACAACTTTCCATTGACTTAAGAATTGTAATCCTCAATACTGCAACATTTTCCTTTTGTGGACTAAATGGTACATGATTTTGAAGATAAATACCCTCAAGTTTGTAAAAGTCTCTAAGTCTTGAGTTCACATACCTACTTTCAATGTCCATATGGAGAACCTTGATGGCTTTCCTTGATTTCTTTTCAACATGACTCTTGAAGGCTAGAAACTTATCAAACACTTCATTCTTGTGATCAAGAAAGTAGACCCATTTGTAGCGTGAAAAGTCATCAATGAAAGTGAGGATATAACAACCCTTGCTAACTGATGTCACTGCAAAAGGACCTAATAGAACCATGTGAACCAACTCAAGAACAAATAATGCTCTCCAAGACTTCCCTATGTCAAACTTCTCTTCTGGAGCATATCCACTAAACAAGATGAACATTCATCCTTAGAAAAGTTGATTGTAGGCAGACCTTTGATAATATTTTTTGAGCTAAGTTCATGAAGATAGTGAAAGGCAAGATGTCCATAACGCTCACACCATAATTTTCTTTGTGATTGATATTGTGTCAAAAGGGCATGTCAAGGAGACTTATGCACAAAGTGGGAGAAGGAATAAAGCCCTATGCCATGATTGACTTTACCCACTACAACTAATGAATCATCCTTAAGATTTTGCACCATTACAAAATTAAGAAGGAACTCAACTTTATTGCCATCTCCATATTCAGTAATTTGGTAGATTGGAAGGAGATTAGAGATAAGGTTAGGAACGTAGATAACATCTTTGAACTCTTCATTTTCCATCTCAACTTGTCATTTCCCTTCAACTTCCATTTTTGTATCATCCCCTACAAAGATGTGAGGTACCTTAGACTGCTTCAATGAAGAAAAGTGTCCTCTTGAAGAACCTATATGATATGAGGCACCTGATTCAATAATCCATTCCCCTGAAGAACTTCAACTTACCATAAGTGTTTGCCCTTTTCCCTTTGAAGTGGGTGGAGTTGAATCCTTGGAAGCATTTGACACATTGATTTTATTTTTTCTAAGTAGGTTTTCTAGCTCATCTATTCTCTTAGTCTTTCAATGATGCTCATAATGATTTGGTTTCTTGCTATATGCACAAAATAATTTATCCTTCTTTATCATTGTTTCCCTTCTTGTTGGAAGAAGAATTGCCTTGTTGCGAGGAGGAATATTGTTGTGTCTCTGATTGTGATTTTTGCTTCCACTAATTTTTCTTATTATTGGTATAACTTGTGCCACTTTGATTTGATTGGTTCTCATTACTAGCCAGCAATGTTTTAGTCTTTGATGATGTGAGAATTCCCATATCTATCAACTTGGATTGTTCCAACATCAACATTTTTGCAAATGCATCAAATGAAGGCTTAGTGAATGCACTTCCCATGGTCAACCTATGAGTGTTGTAACTCGAAACAAAAGATGGATACTCTGAAGGTAGCCTCTTCAAGATGTGATGAATCAATATATAATCCTTCATGGGATTACTACAATCCTTAAGTAGTGCTCTCAATTCATTTGCTTTGTTGACATAGTCTTGAATTGTGTCTCTTAAGATCCAATAGAAGTAGATCATCCTAAATTTTGAATCCTTTTTCCTCATCCACCTTACCATACAACCCTTCAAGTTTTTCCCAAGCACACTTGGCATCCTTAAAACTAGAAATGTGGAAGAAGAGATCTCTATGAACACAACTCTGAATAATTGCTAAAGCCTAGTTGTCTTTAATTTGCCAATCAACTTGTGAATTAGCATTATTGGGCTTTATGATTGTACCATAAACATATAGATTTAAACCCTTTTCCATTAGTCTACTCCATACAATATCATTCCATGTAGTATAATTCTATGAACTTAGAACTGGAGTTTTAGGTGAACCCATGATGCAAAGTTTTAAAAGATCACAAGAGAAAAATAGAGACACAAGAACACAAACCACCCCCCCCCCCCACATTCACTCAATCAAAGAACCCCTCCATAAATGATTCTTTTGGCACTTTATATGTAGTGTTTTTACAATGGGCCACTTGTCAAAATGTACAAAGTGGACTTCTGATTTGGTTGTTTACAACCTCCTTTTCGAGTTCAAATCTAGTACTAAGCATTATAGCTCAAATGTACAAGAATTTTGAAGAGAAATCAAAGCAATACAATGCAAAAAAGGACCAAATTCTAAAAGTGATATTTCTATCCACAAAACCCTATAATCCAATTCTAGATCTTGAAAGTAGACGGAAAAATTAAGTACTTTCAAAAAAATGGAACCTAAAAATGTGTCCAAATGAGCCCGTACTAAGCCTTTGAAGTTGCAAAAAATTGAGATTTGCAATTTGCAGAAAAAATTAGGAATAGAAATCTCAAACATCCTACACAATGTGTAGATCACGAAATTCTACCCAAAACAAAAAAAAACAAAAAAAAAAGCTTCAAAAAAGGAGTCTGTATGAGGGAGATATCATTGTTTGAAAATCATCTCTACAATTATTTTTCCTAAATTACTGCCATCGTGCCTCCAAAAATCAAATGACTCTAAATTTCAACTTAGATGTCTAATTTTGATGAAACAAAAGTTGATTTGAGGGTTTTTGAACTTCTAAATGTAATGCAAATATTTGATTTGCACCAGCAAGCAACAATCTTCACCTACAAAAAATCTCTCCTACTAGCCAATTTTGTAGAATTTTGGAAATAAACTGCAAATTTGAAAAGAAATTGCAAATCCAAAAAGAGAAGCAAATGAAAATGCAAATCTGAAAAATAATTGTAGAGATCTAATGAGATCATACCAAATATTGCAAATCACACCTTCAGGTGCCGGTTTGCAAAAAAAATTTACCTCAAATTTGACTATGGCCTAGGGTAGGAAAATTTATAGTCAAATTTCACTAAATTGATGATTCATATACAATGGTGAGGTCTACTTTGGCTCTAGATGCTCCCAATAGCTATGGTACTCTACATCTAAATTATGGTCCTCCGAGAGGTGAAACAAAAATGGTCTCCAATGGCTATGTGAAGAGAATCTCCCTCAGCTTTGATAGCATGTAAGAATTTTCCTTGGGGAAAAATCACCCAAGATCAAGGAACTCAAGCACAAGCACAAAATAGACAAATAAAGTATGATAAAAATAACAATATCAGAATGAATTTATCTAATGTTTTATCATGTGTGATGTACATACACACTAGGAGTGCATCTATATAAAGGTCTCTAAGATGCATCTAGAATGCTTCTAGAATGAGCTAGGAGATAAGCATAAGAACTAAGCACACGTCCACAAGAAGTGGATTATCCTCCATTGAGCATAGAAGTATGTGTGATGATGAGAGGATAAGCATGAAAAGGTGTATCTCGTATAGAGATTTCGGAGACACCATGTTCTTAAAATCGATGCTAACTCCTATGTTGTCGACACCATGTGCATAAAAGAGTTGCTAACTCCTGTGTTGTCAATAAGACAACTCAGATGAGTATGCATACTCCTAGGTGACTAACTAATATATAATAAAATAATGCATTGACCTAAGTAAACTTAAGTAAAGTGTAAATAGTGAATACTTATTTACATAAACAATATGTTTAAAATTAACCTTAACACCCAAGGTATAACAGAAGATGAAGTTGAAGATGTTATTGACCCATTTTATGTTGATCAAATTAAATGCATGCCCATCTCTGAAATTTATTGGACTAGAAGGGAAGAAGAAGATGATCTACTTTCTCATACCTTAGATGTGTTGAGAAGGACTGAGAAATGGTTGAAGTCAAAGAATGTTGAATCACCTACCCCTAGAGCCCTAGAGAAGTATTCAAAATCCAAATACAAAAAGGTACACTCAAAGCCAAAGGCCATCACTAACCTTGATATTGCTGACTCTATTGTAGGTTCCCCTGAAGTTGAAGCTAAAGTAACTCCACAACCACTTCAACTTCAAGTTCATAAGGAGGTGCCGAAGGTTAGAAGAGTAACTTGCTCGAGTACTAAGAAGGAAATACCAAATAAGGAGAAGGATATAATTACATTTAATCTAGATCCTGCTTAAACAAAGTAAAATCTAGAATAGTCTCCTAGATCTCCCATGGCCGATAATACTCTAGATCCTCAAAAAGCACCTGAAAATGTTGGTACTCAATTAGGTACCCTCACCTTAACTAAGGTATCCCCCATGGTAGGTAGAGAACCTGCTATGCCTAAGTGATTGGAAACCTCTATCGAGAAGAAAAGAAGCTTGGTTCCCTTGTCAATTCCTATTGACGATGTGGTTAGCAAGTGCTTGGGAAAGTCTTCAAAATCCAAAAGAGCAAGAAATGAGTCTAGGATAAAGTTTGATAAGAATTTAGGATATTAGTTAGCTTAAATAGAAAAACCACTAGAAGGCAATGTGCATGAAGACCTCATTCCTCAAGACTATCCAGCTTCAAGAATTAACATTGGAAAAGCAAGACGTGTAGTGGATATGAAGATTTTTGAAGCTTCAAACAAAAAGATTGCAGACAAAGTCTTGAAAGATGCTCAGGATAAGTAGGACCTAAAAGAAACAATGAAGAGCATGTCACAACACATCAACGCTATCCTCCACCCAGAACCTAAACCTCTGAATGAGATGTTGACAATTGTAGATGTATCTTCTTTAGTTAACTAGTAGTTTCTTGACAATTTGTAGAAATGCAAATTTGCTGCAAGAACATCTAAGAAATGGCTGCAATGTATCCTAAGTGAAATTGAGAAACAAGTAAGACTTTTGGAAAATGCTTCAAAAGAAATTGTTACCATCATCAAGAAGGTAGAGTCCAATAATGAAGGCTTTGAAAAATAAATAAATAACTAGGTAAAGGTGGTGCTTTGGATAGAGGAAATCCAAGAATTTGGACTACAAAAGTTCCAAGCTGAATGCCCAGTAGCTAGTCTAGATGATAAAACTTTGTATGTGATCAAATATTTGTATTGAATGGAGAAATGAGGCACTGGTCAGTTAGTCAAATTAAAGAAATCTTGGATAGCCTTAAACTTGTGGATGAAATAATCTAAGGTGATTTGGGGTAGTTCAATAAGCATTGCATGAGTAAAGAGAGTGACTCCATAACCCTAGTAGAAGAATTAATAAATGCAGTCCAAAAGAAGTTCCAAGAGAGTCAGGAGAAGAAAACATCATGTAGAGATAATTTTTCAAATGTTGCCCGTATTGAAGCCATGCTAATAATAAACTTGAAACATTTGGAGATGCATGGATAAAAGGTAACATAACTAAAGAGGCAAAAGGAAGTCTGGAAGCAAAGAATTGTGTACATCAGCTTACTTCACCAGTTAGTTATCTCTACATTTACCACATCTTACAAAACATGGAAGGCCCCAAGAATCATGACTGATGCTAACAATTCCTCCTGACATGGCACATGTTCATTGGGCAGCTACATTTTCATTTTCACTTGTTTATTTCTTTTATGAATTTTACTTAATCGACTATTTTAACTAAGAGATAGTTTACTCCTAGCAGGGTTATTTTGGATAACTATCCATCCCTATGTCATATAAATATGTAATAGATATTATCTAATAGGGGGAATCTCTTCATAGATGAGAAAAAAAATACTTTTGTTTTGATATTCTGCACTTGGAATTTTGAATATAATATTTTTTGGATTAGCAGCAACTAAAGTAAAATTTTATAATTTTATGTACTAAAACTTTCTGAGGTAGATACTACTATCTTCTTCATGATAACTTGCATTCCTGAGGAGGTGAACATGGCAAGCACAAGTAGAAGGGGAAAAGGAAGTGCAACTTTTCAAAATTAAAAACCTGTCTTGGGCAAGATTTCTCTGGTTGGGTGGGATTAGAAACATGGTCTGAGGCATGAATTATAGGGAGGGGATGTAGAATGTTAGGGGAATTCAAAGATCAAAGAATTGACAGAGAATAGAGACAAGTACCCATGTGTACTCGACAAGGTTTTGGGCAAGTCACCTCCACTCTCCAAGGTGGGTTTGCCTGGGGCACAAATTAAAAAATGTTCTTCTTTGTTTGGAGTTAAACCTTTTGGTAAGTCTTCTTTTCTAGTTATTAAAATACTCCTTGTGTTGGATAAAGGTTCATGTGTGATTGCTATTCTAGATGAGGTTGTAGATCACAATATGCATCAATGGCCTCTACCCTAGTGGGTAAGTTTATTGGGCAAAGACCAAATATAGACATTGTTAGATATTTTACACAGAAGAAAGGGAACCTTAAAGATCAGGTCACAGTCATTGTGATCACCAAGGGTTTCTTATCTTTCAAATTTTCTTGTAATGAGGACTTGACAAACATTTTCTGAGAAGGAACTTGGGTCATAGGTCACTCGAATTTGGTTCTCTAGAAGTGGTCTCCAAAGCTGGATTTGAATTATTCTATTTTTGTACAAGCTCCAGTGTGGGTTAGACTTCCAAAGCTTCCTCTAGAGTTTTGGAATGAGGATGTGTTTGTGGGACTAGTAAACTCCTTTGGTGAGCTTATTTCCATAGATCTAATAATAGCTTCTAGAAGAAGATTAACCTATGCTTGTATCTATATTGGAGTTTGAGAAAGGGTAGATATGTTGGAGGTTGTAAGCTTCCATTCTAAACCTGGAATTCATGTTCAGAAGCTTGATTATGAAAGTGTGCCTTTTGCATGATTTCATTGTTTGAAATTAGGTCATAAGGATAATCAATTCCCTAAGGGAAAAAAAGGAAATGATCAAGAAAAAATCTACTTCTAAATCTGGAGTGAAAAAGATTTTGAAAAAGAAGGATATTAAGGGATCTGAGACTAGCTATCCAGAGAATGAGGAGGTGATTTTGGAAATCCCTGTTAAAAAAGTGAAGGGCTCATATCAAAATGGATCCAAGATTGTTGAGGGGGATGTTGAAATTATGGCTTCATATTCACCTACTTCTCAGACTAAAGAGGTGGTTAGCCCTGTAAAAGATGTGATGGTCTCAAAGAAATTTGTTCCCCAAATCAATGTGGTGGAAGGTGAACCAACAAGTGGAAAACAAGGGCTCAACAAGGAGAATATCCGAATCAATCTCTCAAGAGGAAAGGGTTCATAGTGATACATCCCCATAGGAAATCTATAGGATGTGCTCTCTAGTGGGGAAGATGGAGGAGCAAAGATTGAATGACGAAGTGGAGGTTGTGCTAGAAACTCAAGAGCATTAGGGTACCATGGTGGTTCCCTCATCACCCCTGGGGGATCATTCAGCTTCTTTTAATTTGGGATCTAGGATTTTGGATATGGTTAGAAATTCTTCCCCGTGATAGATTTCAAGAATGGTGGAATGGCTTGAGACCAGCTCAAATGAAAATATGAGTGAGAAAAAAGCCAACAAGAAGAAAAGTAGGGATCCTTCCATTATGTCACCAGTAGTGACCAAAAGTTGTGCAAAAGCTGATATGTGGGTAAAACCAAAGATACTAAGCAAAAAGAGTTCAAGTCAAACATGCAAGAGGAGCCTAGAAGGAATTTGGTTGATGGGAGCCAAAGAACCATATTGGAGTGCTCTGTTAAAAAGAAATGAAAATAATATCATGGAATATAAGGGGGCTAAATGGAGCCCATAAATAAGAGGCTATTAGGAACATGATTAGAGATCATATACTTGATTTTATGTTGATCCAAGAAACAACAATGAAGAAGGATCTAGTGGGTAAGATTTCCTTTAGTAACAGTATGGATGGAGAGGCCACAAATTCTGAGGGTGCATCGAGAGGCTTTCTTATACTCTTTAACAAGCATTTTAGGTTCAATTCTATTTATAATGAAGGCAATAGTCTATTATGTAAAGTATTCCATATTAATAACAATGATCTATGGTTTCTTTTGAATGTGTACGCTCCTAATTCTAAGAGGGAGAGGAAGGATTATTGGACTTTTCTCTATTATTCAAAACTGTAATCTCAACAAAGGTATTATCATGGGAGATTTCAATACTCCCCTTTCCGATGAGGAAAAATTAGGGGGTCTAGCCTCAGATTTTGATAGCAAGTTGGACCTCTCAAAATTCATTAATAGTCTGGCTCTCTTGGATGTCGATCTTTCTAGTGGAGTTTTCACATGGTCCAATAGGTGAATAGGGAGTGATTGCATCCAGGTTAGCTTGGATAAATCTCTATCACTTTAGGTTGGTTGAACTCATTCTCTTGCAAGCTCTCCCTTCTCCCTAGAGTTGAGTCTAATCATTCCCCTATCTCCCTTTCAATTGCACCTCTTGAGGCTAGGCAGAATTATACTTTTCATTTTGAAAAGATGTGGATTTCCCATCTGAATCTAATGGCTAGGATCTTCTCTTGGTGGAATATTGAGCTAGAAGGGACTGCTATGTTTAGGGTTGCCAAGAAACTGAGTAATGTTAAATGTAATATCAAAGTCTAGAATAAGACAGATTTTGGTCATATTTTCTAGGACAAAGAGGAGATGTCAGTTGAATTTAGTACTATTTAGGATATTATTGAATAAGAAGGACATAATGACCAAAACAAGAACATAGAGATGTCAATCCTCACTGATCTACATAACATTATTAGTAGAGAAGAGAACTTCTGGAAACAAAGATCTAGAATCAACTAGCTTAAAGAGGGGGATCAAAATACCAGATTTTTTCACCTCTACACTCTTAAACATAGAGCTAACAACAGGATCATAGGAATCAAGAAGGATCAGTCTCTTTTGACAAGTGATAATGATATTTCTGCTGAAGCGGTACTTTTTTCTTTTCTCTTCTTTCTTGGGACCCTACGTTATCTGTGGAGGATCAAAATGATATTGTCTCATCTTTATCCCAATTAATTCAACCACATCATAATAAAATGTTGCAGGTGATACCTAATGCTTAGGAAGTTAAATAATCTCAATTTTCTCTTCCAACTGATAAAGCCCCAAGGCTAGATGCTTTTCCTATGTTTTTCTTCTAGGTTTATTAGGAAGTGGTTATTAAGGGTGTTGTCAAGGCAATCCAGGAGTTTTTTAGGGCCAGGAATCTTCTAAAGGAGCTCAACTCAACATTTTTGGTTCTTGTACTCAAAGTCCCAGGGGCAGATTCTATGGATCAATTTAGGCCCACAAGTCTTTATAATTCTTTTGACAAGATCATTTTGAAATTTTTGACGACCAAGATCCTTAAAGTTCTTCCTTAGATCATTTCTCAGTAGCAGGTGAGCTTTGTCCCTAGTAGAAAAATCCTGGATTCTATTATGATGGTTTATGAAGTCATTCATTTGTTGGAAGCTGGAAAAAGGGGCAGTCTTCTCCTCAAGTTGGATCTTTCCAAAGCCTATGACAGGGTGGACTGGACCTTCCTTGGTTCTATTCTCTAGGCTTTTGTCTTTGATTATGAGGTGTGTAAACTCATTTCTCAACTTGTTTCTACTTCTTCACTTGCTATAATGATTAATGGGGCCCCTTCTATTTTCTTCAAACCATCAAGAGGCTTAAGGTAGGGAGAACCCCTATCTCCCATCTTTTTCATTATCATGGTTGAATGAATAGGTAGAATGATTTAGAGAAAAAGAGAGAAATGGATAATGAGAGGAATCAAGCCTTCTTCAGGGCATGTTCCTTTTACCCATCAACAGTTTGTGGATGATACTATTATGGGTGGGGAAGCTTCAGTTTAGGAGGCTCAAGAGGTGAAGAAATTATTGGATGTGTATACCAAGGGAAACTGCTAGCTCATTAATTGGGAAAAAATATCAGTTTTCTTTATTAATACCCATGTTGAAATATAAAGGAAGATTACTAGAATTCTTTGGTATGGGTTTGGCATCCTACTTTCTAGCTACCTTGCACTTCTGTTGGGAACTAAGCCACCAAATTCTTTCTAGAATGGGATTCTTGATCGATTCAGCAAGAAGCTAGTAGAATGGAAAGGTACCACCCTAAGCCAAGTTGGAAAATGTCTACTGATGAAGTCTACGCTTTAGAATATTCCAATGTATGCCTTGAGTCTCTTTGGGATTCCATCCAAATATGCTAATAAAATCAAAAAGATCTAGAGATATTTTATCTAGTTTGGTCTTGAGGAACATAAAAGATACTCTCTTGTGGCCTGGTATAATGTATGCCTCCCCAAGAGCTATGATGGTCTTAGAATCAAGAAACTTAGGCATCTCAATAACATTCTTCTACCTAAGTAGTTTTGGCACATTTTCATTAGCACGAAGGAATGCAGAGACATTTTAGTGGAGAAGTATATTAGGATGCCTTATCTAAGGTTTTTGCTAAATGACCCTAATATCCCAAATGGCTCGGTCATTTGGAACAGGATTCTTAAAGCAAGAGCCCTAGCTAATTCAAAGACCAAGTGGAAAGTGGGAAATGGAGAAGATGTCCTCTTCTGGCATGATAACTGGTTGACTTAGGGTCCTCTAATCAATAATCCTATTTATGAAAATTGGGAAAATATTTCTATTAGGTGATTTGGAATGAAAGAGGTTACAGAATAGACTAGGGATGGAGAGACCTATCTTTCACTTTGAATGATCTCAAGCTGATAATAGTGATGTTGAATTCAATGATTTTGAACAATAAAGAGGATGAATTAATATGGGAGGTTAATCCTAGTGGTTGTTACTGAGTGGCCTCAGGGTATAACTCCCTTTGGAGCCTGGAGGAGAAACCTCTTTGGGCTAAGGCCTAGTTTCCTAGCCTTACCCCTAAAATTAACATTTTCTTCTAGCTGATGCCACAAGATAAAATCCTCACTCTCAAATTTGGAAAAGAGAGGTTAGTATATCCCAAATAGATGTATTATTTGTAAGCATCAATTGGAGTCAGTAAATCATACCTTTATCCATTGCAATTATTCCATGGAGGTTTGGGATTTTCTCTCTAAGAACTATGAGGTTAGTTGGTCTAAGCCAGGTATTGTTTTGGACTTCTTTTGTCAATGAGAAAGTGTGTATAAAGGCACAAAGTCACATAGTATAAGCATTTGGACTTTACCTCACTTTTTTTGGGGAGTGTGGAAGGAGAGAAATAATCAAATTTTTAGAGACGCAGAGGAACCTTCTTATGTACTTGCAAATAAAATCAATAGCATTATGAAGGGAAAAAATTTGATAAAGAAGGGGGGAGATCTGGAAGGAGGCAAGAGTAAGAAAAGGGAAAAGGATAGGAGAACTAAAAGATAGGAAGTGAAGTGGAATCTCCCACTTGAGGGTTGACATAAAGCCAATTTTGATGGAGTAAGCTAAAGGATACCCTAGTCCTTTGGGATGTAGCAGCATAATAAGAAATTGTTATGGTGGGGGAGTTGTTTCTCTTTCCTACCCCTTGGGTATCTAGACAAACCATTATGCTGAAGGCAATGCTGCTCTCCACACTATTAAATTAGCCTTGGATGTGGGAGTCAAGAATTTATGGCTGAAGGGGGACTCAAACAATATCGTCAGATGTATAACTAGTGTTCTCTAACCTGCCTACAGAATTGCAAATATAATTGAAGAAATCCATAACACATTTGGAAAATTTGATAATATTCATGTTAGCCATGAGTACAAGGACGTTAACTCAATGGCTGATTGGTTTGTTAATGAAGTAGTAAAGAAAGAAATAGTGATGATATGGAATACCGGTGGGAGTATTCTATTAGTTGCAAAAAGCCTAATTGATCAAGTGAGGATATAGGGAGGTTCGGGTGAAATTCCAAGTTAATTATGGAAACTAATGCTAGTATGTACAAAAGCCAATGCATTTATGGAAAATATGGGAGGAACGGGCAGATGATGTGTTCCATGTCAAATCACCACACATTATGGGTTCCTTATTTTCTTTACCAATTAACTAGAATTGAAAGACAAAGTGGTTTCAAACATAGTATATAGTGGATAAAGGAAGGTAAAAAGAGGACTATGTTTATGAGAAAGGATACTGCTTAGATTAATAAGATGGTGGATGAATGAATAGGAAAGAACTAGTTAGGGAGGTGAAGAAATGGAAGCAGAGGACTAAAGTTTGGGAGAAACTTGAAAAGCATGGCATTGCAAACTACATTGCCAAACTTCATGGGTATGACCCAATGATTACCAATCTTATGGTAAATTCATGGAAGGATGGTAGGATCAAAATCGATGAGGTGTCATATCAAGTTACTATAGAGGTCATCACCCATGTCACTGAAATCCCAAATGATGGTTTAAAGTTCTACATAGACAAAAAGGTGTCGATGAATGTGGTTAAGGATTTTTCCAAGAACATGAAGGAGAAGAAGTAATTAGTGAAAAGTGAAACCTACTATGAGATGGACTCAATTAAGAATCTATGGAGGTATGTGTTGAGGGACATTATTTAGTTTCTTACTCTAGATACAAGGTTTGATAGGGTTAGAACCCATCATTTTGTTTTGCTTGATCATTTTCTTTATTGGGTTAAGGTTTCCTTTCCTTTTTATTTGTATTCTTCCATGTACAAGAACATTTTAGGGTACAAGAAAAAACCTAGTGCTAACCCTACCTTGCATGAGGGCTTACTTCTCTTAATCTATGAACATTTTAAGGCCCAATCTAGGAGTAAATCCCTGTCACATGTTGTAGTTTCTTATGAGGAGATGGGGAGTTCTAACTTCTCCTCAGATTTGAAAGATTTTCAGAGTATAAGCTCAAAGGAGGAGGAAGATTATCTTTTTTTCAAGAAAGAAGGCTAGGGGTAAAGATAAGGATACTCCTACTCCAAGTAAAGTTTCATGCAAGAAAATCCCTAGGGGCCATGGACCTAAAGCTACTACTCAGGGTGAAGATGAGTATAATAAGGAAGGAGAAGACTTGGATATAGATGATGAGAATAAGGGAGAGGATGGTGAGAATAGAGAGGAGCTAGTTGGAAACCCTAAAAAGAAGAAAAGGAGGATTTTCTCTTAGAGGGGAAAATTGATTTTGGTCTGAAGATTTGTGTACTTCCTTCCTCTCCAATTCTATTGATCTTAGATTGGTTTTGACAATCGAGTGTCAACACACTTAAGTCATTTACTTAGTTCACGTCGAACTAGTAATACATGCCAAGTTGCAATGAGTGCCAAGTCACTCTTGTGCTGAATCACTCAGGTGCTGAGCAGACAGACCATGTCGAGTGATTCAAGTGTTGAGTAAATAGTTGATGTTGAGTAGTTCACATACCAAGTCAGAAGTAGAAATCCAATGGATGTTGAGCATTAAAGACTTCATATGCTAAGTAACAAAAATTGGATATATTTGTTTGTAATGGCACAAAAAACTGTGTAAACTATTTCTATGTCAACTCATGGATAGATCTTGATCTTTTTAAGATAAGGATGAATCTATTTGTATTTCTTTATGTAATCACATGCAGTCGATCAGAAAATGGAAAAATTTAAGAGGAAAAAGAGGATGAATCTGAACTATAGATTCATACTTAATCCTATGTCACCAAATTTTTTGTAAGGAAGACAAAGCCTTAAACTTTAAAAAATGAGGAGAGACAAGGTAACAAGGGGTGAATGATCGAATTTTCTTAGAGAACATTCAAGGTGACTTAGCAACAAGAGTGAATTGCATAATCAGTTTGTGAAGAACAGAGGATAGAGGATATAATGTTGTTACATCAAATCATAGAGGATCAATAAGGACATTTTAAGAATTTGATCTTTAATCAGGCAATCCAGTGCCAATCATAAGATCTACGCTGAGACATCTTAACAGGTGATTTTAGTTAAATCTCCTTGGTGAAGTAGTCCTAACAGATCGTACTAAATCCTTTAACAGGGTAGCATTCCAAGTGAATGACCTACAGACCTTTAACCAGGCACACTTCTAACAAGGTGTTAAAATCCTCTAAAAAGGTGGGACTTAACAATTTCTATAAGCTTTTAACAGGGCAGGCCTTTCATAGGGCAAATCATATTTCATGGTCAAACTATTGTAACCTTAATTGGCTACACTTTATTGTTGCAGGAGTAAAGATTTGTGGTTGTCATCCCCACCTCAATTTTACCTTCTCATTTTGAGGGTTTATAGGTAATCATATTTAATGTTAAGCGTGTGTGTTTGATTACATGTTTTAGATGCATTTATTTTACATGTTATTTCAATTTATATATGCATCTAATGAATGGTGAAAGTCTTATTGGTTGAATTTTAAACTCTTGATTCACACCCCCCCTGCCACAAGAAGTTTACCTTTCCTATTTGTAATTCCAAGAATTGGTATTAGAGCTAATTTCTTAGAAGGAGAAGCTTTACAGCTTAGAGGAAAGATCTTGAAATGGAAGTCTACAAATTGGGAAAGATCATTGAAAATCAAGGAATTGAAATACAATTCATTCTACATCAACTGGATGAGGCTAGAGATGAATTGAGGAAATCCTTAAAGAGAAGGAAAGAAATTGCCATTGCAAAAAATGACACACAATACAAAGAAATTGACACCACCAAGCTATTTGCAAATAGAGACACCAATGAATTTGATGCAGCAATTATAGATATGATGGAAAAGAATAGAGTTCAAGCTAAGGAGATCAGAAATCTCAAGCTAGAGAAAAAATCTCAAGACATAATGCTATGTGAGGTAATTGAACAAAAGAAGAGAGCAATAGAAGACAAGCCCATGATTGAAGAAGACAAAAGGACTCTGTCAAACAAACTGGAAGAGAAATGAATAGAGCTAACTAGGATCTCAACATGCGATTGGATACCCTTAGCTAGATGATGAATATTCATCATGAGTTGAATGTCAAAGATATTGAGATAATTGCATTGAAGTTGCAGAATGAACAACTGCAAAATGACTTAAGAAGAGAAAGAGAGATTGTTGAAAGCTCCAACAAGCCAAATAAAGCCATCAAGTACTTTGAGCAACTACTGAAATCTCCAAGATCCAACAATGATACAACAAGATTGGGCTACACAAACAATGAAGAAGGAGAATCATCCAAAGCTACTAAAGAAAGAAATATCAAAGGTAAGAACTCAAAACCCACTTGTCATTATTGTGGTAAGAAAGGACATATTGCTAATGTGTGTAGGAGAAAGAATACAAATAAACATGTCAATCCTGAGACTATGACTCATTGTCATAAGTGCAACAAATGAGGACATCAGGAAAATAAATGCAAACCAGAACCATGCATGCACCAATATTTGAAGGTTACTGCTACAATTATCAAAAATATGTACATAGAGCCTTCAAATGGATATCCAAATCATGTATTCATCAAACAAGTTAATGAAGAAAAGAAGTCATGGACACTTCTATAATTGGGATTGCAACACAAGAAAAAGCTTTCATTATTGTCAAGAATATGGACATATCCCTGAGAGTTGCATTAGGACACACTTCAGTGTTAACTACAACCACATTTTTTAGCTATTTGAAGACTCATCACATCAGTAAGCATTTCCCAACTAGGTCAAAGGCACCAAATTGTGAATTCAACAAAGGAAAAGGCAATGCAAATATTGAACACACTAGAGGTGAGATGAACAAGATGTGGAAAAACAGAGATGATTGCAGTACATCAAATAGAAGGATCACTTCACATAATAGGTCAAGTGGTCACACCTCATCAAACTAAGAAAACAAGAGGTATGTGGGACTAATACTCAAGAGTTATATCATACATCATTTCCAAAAGAAGTGACTACTAAAAAGATAATTAGCATGAATAAAGATGCAATATGTTCAAATTAAAACTTTAAATCTTTCATCTTGTTGTCAAGCATAGAAAGTCTTCAAGGGATGTCGAATGAAATACTAGTTAATGTTGAGCTACCAAACTAAGTCAGCCATTGCCAAGTCTATAGTAACTGTCGAGTGAGGGAAATCTCTATAGATGCTGAGTGGATTAGAAATTGTGTTAATGTCAAATTTACAGTTGTACATGCACCAAGCATTAAATGCAAAGTTTTGAAGGGTATTTGATCAATTTCTACTCAATATTTGTCACTTTGAATTCAAGTAAGATCAAGCAGAGAAAAAGGCAATTCAGAAACTTGTTCAAAGCATTTGTAAAAGATCTCGACAAAGATTTCACTCCAGTTCTTCAGATTCTTAAGGTATTCTTCACAAGTTGAGTTACACAGTTCTTACATAAACCCTAGTTTTTCAAATGGCATCTAGTTCAAGGAATGTAGAAGCAAAAGAAGTTTTAAATGTGCAACTAGTCAGTAATGAGGTTGAACAACCCATTTTCAAAGCCATCCTCGACATAGCATACATGCAAGATCCCTCAGGCACACTTTCCATGATTCCCTCAAATTTCATAATGGTCCAAGATGTTAGAAAATGTTACAATTGCAAGATAGGAGGAATAGGTGACATGGAAATAAGGGAAGCCTATGATAGATTGTGTGAGAACAGTGTTCTAAAGGGACAATTCAAAATAGTTGAAAGGAAAGGTTTGACCCGTGCCCTAGATTTTCCCAGAATATTCAAGACGGAATGGATTAGGATAATATTGAGCCGAATACATGATGGATCCTTGTGGCTAGAAGATGGACTGATTAAAATTTTAAAGAGAATAATTCATAGATTAATTGGGTACCAAACCCTAGATTGGCCCAAGACTCTACGGAGTGACTCTAAAGAGGTGATAGAGAAAAATACAAGAGCAAAATAGAACAAGAGGAGAATTACAATTGATACCATCACTGACCCACTACTAAACTTTTCCATTAGGGTAATATCACACAATTTATATCAATACAAAAGATTGAATAGTGTACCCTATATTGCAGTAGATGTGGGATAAAAAATTGTAAAGAAAGATCATACTTATGATCTAACTGAGCTTCAACTGGAACAAGTGATGGAAAACTTTAGAGCAATTAGGAAAACCAAGAGTACACAGTGCAAGTTTGGACAAATAATTGTCTATATATTTTTCTATGTACATAACACTTTTCCCTCCTTTGGCAAAGTAAGATGGAAAACAAACTGATCAATAGCTATCTAGATCAATGAATACATTGAACAGGTGGGAGAAAATTTTGAAACCATCATGATGAGCTATTTTGAAGACTTTAAGAAGTCTATGAAGGAGAGACTCTAAATTCTTGTTTCTTTGGTTGAGAAACACTAAAATGATATATAATTTCTTTTAGATATTGATTATACATATATACAGGCTACTACACCTAGGGTAAGATGGTTAAGACCTTTAGGTTATGAGATCAATGTTGATGAAGCATCAACAACAATCACAACACTTCTAGTAGAAGTTGATAAGAGTGCAAAAATATTTGGAAACTATGATGTTATGAAGTCTAAAGTTGAAATGGAATTAAAGACAGCCTCCACACTAAAGAAGAAGGATAAATTGATAAAGAAGCTTAAGGCAAAATTTGGTGAAAATGCAAGTGATGATGAAGAGGAAGAGGATGAAGAGGATGAAGAGGAAGAGCAAGGACAAGCCCAAGAACCTCTTGCATTAACCCAAGGCATGGGAGAGGACAAGGAAGAAGAATAGGAAGAAGAAGGTGCCAAGGAAGAAGAAACTAAGGAAGCACCAACACAAGCCAAGCCAAAGAAGAGAAAGGCTAAGGCACAACCTGTGGCTGAGACAAAGGCAAATAAAATTGCAAAGCCAAGTCCAGCAAAGCCTACAACTCCTACCAGCAAGGCAAGCACATGATGCACCACACAAAAGGCCAAGGAGAAATCCAAAGAGAAGACCAAGGCTACCAAACAAAAAGGCCAAGTGTAGAAGAAACAGAGAAGGAAATACATTGCACAACCTAATTCAGATGAAGAGACAATTGAATTTGAAGACATAAGCCAACTCAAAGTGGTAAGTCATATGCCACTTTCTGATCTTGAAAATATCTATGAAAATGTCAGAAACAATGCAGATTTATCTAGTCTAAAAAATATTGAGTTTGGAAAACTTGGAATAGAGGAGAAGAATTTAGTTGAAGAAGCAGTGTATGCAATGATGTCTAAATTCAAGACAATAGTCTACCAAAGTGTCTATATGACATTGTTGAATAGAAATGGCATTATTGTCTAAATTTAGAAAAATAGATTAGAGAATCAACACTAGCCCAAATAATGCTAGAGTTAATAGAAAATTGCAAAGGTAAACAAGAAATATGGAGGAAGGTTTTCACCAAAGTATAGAGCCTTCAGTATTCTTCAAAATAATATTGAAGTTGTTGTAAGTAAATCCACCCAAATGTGGAAATTGATTTATGTATTAACAAGTGTTAAACAAGGAGAAGAAGATCCCTTTGAGGGTAGAATCAATGGTGATGATGATGATAACAAGGAGAATGACAAAGAAAAATAAAATACTATTAAGGAGGAAACACAAAAAGAAACATGATGACACAGCAATAGTTGATCAATAGCAAGAAGAATAGAGTGTGCAAGACACACAAATACCGAGTGTTAGCCCTCCTTATGACACCAATATAATTGCAAAAACTATAATTGTCAAGGATTTTCTTGATGCTTTAGCTCAAAACATCAATCTTTTAATTGTAGAAGATCTGAAAAAGATAGTAGACCAGTCTACACTACAAGAAAGGTTATGTGAAAACCCAAAACTAGTTAGTATAGATGATATTCAAAAGGCAGTAGATGATATCACAAGGGACAATGTGAATACATAAGAACCACCTCCTACTATCCCTTCAGTTACTAGTGATCAACCTTCTATTCAAACAACACTAGACACATCTACAAAGATTGACAGAAATGTTAAAGTTGATATAATTGAGCAAAGACAAACTGTAGAAAAAGAACAAGAGATGACAACAGAACAAGTAGGATAGATAGATGCATATTTACCTAAAGAACAGACACAAGCTGCTAGTTTACTCATTTTCATAGATCAAAATAACCCTGAAGAATATGAACTAACACCAAAGGTAAAGGAGAAGGAAGCCATTCAAGTATGGGTAAACTTACCAACATCTGACACTCCTATAAAAATCCTTTAGAAGCCTAGCATGAAAGCTAGACACTTGCAAATCTTAGCACGTTAAAAGTTGATAAGGTAAGTCACTATGGTGACATCACTTTAGATGAAGAGATAGTCATTCCTAAGTATGATTATGAGGAATTTTGCAACAAGCTTTAGAAAAGAAGAAGCAATAGGAGATACTCAGGAAAGAGTATAGGCAAAAGTAAGAACTATAAGATATTAAAGACATCTTTCTAGATGCACTCAGCTTGCCTACTCCTAAAGAGACACAACCACTATTGGAACAATTGTTAGAAATTGTGGAAAATATTAATAATGAAGACATGGATACAAGTGCTAAACTTCTAGAGTGGTCAGAAAAGAAGTTCCAGAGCAAAGTCAATGAGAAAATATCTGGTGAGATAGCACTAACTCAAGTTGGATTGACAACAAAGGTTGAGGATGTAAAGAAGGTACTTGAGAATATCTTCACATTGTACACAAAATTGTGTGACTCCACACTCTTCACCCAAGAGACTATACATAGAATTCTAAATCTGGAGAGGAATTTAAACATTTTAGGTACATAGCTACCTCAAAACCCAACTCAAGGTGAGAAGCATTTTCATACATTGCTTCAATCACAGAGTCAATTAGTTGTGTTAAAAATAGAAGAGGCTAACATAAGAGCCAAATTGACAACTGTTCAAGCATCTCTCACCCCACACATGGAAATCCTCCATAAAGAACTAGGTTACCCAGAAAATCTATTGAAGAAAGACCCCAATCTTTCTACACTAGATGGCCTAGTATACCTTGCAGTTGAGCTACCTATCCAACTGAAGTCATTGGATGTTGCATGTGAAAATTGGGATGCAGCTTTGAAAATCATAATGGAAGTCCATAAAACCTTTTCGGACAAGCATACTATGTGTATATAGCCCATTTGACATAAGTGTCAAAAAGGGGGATATAGAAATATAGAAAAGGGGAATAATGTTGCAAAAGGGGGAGATAATAAAAGAAAAAAAAGAGAATAGTGAAAGGGGGAGAATACAAAAAGGGGGAGATAGCCATGCAAGGAGACAAAAAGGGAAAATACATCAAAATAAGAAAAGAGTGGAGAAAATAGCAAAAACAAAGCATATTAGATGAAAGAGTATAAATGCATTGAAGTCAAAGAGTATTAGTAGAGACAAATCTACTCAAAATGGAGAATAGATTTTGGATACAGAAAAGACATATTAACTTAGGGAGAGTTACAAATTTTGAGGTATATAGGTTATTGCAAAATTTTGAAATTTTTAAGTTTTGTATATAAGTCAAGTCATGGATATGTTATACTCAAGAAGATTAGATTGATTATGTATATTCAAGTGTTTTTCACACTCATGTCAAAGGGGGAGATTGTTGATCTCATATTGGCTTTGACAATTGAGTGTCAACGCACTTTTAAGTTATTTACTTATTTCATGCCAAACTAGTAATACATGTCGAGTTACAATGAGTGTTGAGTCACTCATGTGCCGAGCAAATAGACCATGCCGACTGATTCAAGTGTCGAGTAAACAGTTGATGTCGAGTAGTTTAGGTACCAAGTCAAAAGCATAAATCCAATGGATGTTGAGCATCAAAGACTTCATATGCTGAGTAACATAGATTGGACATATTTGTTTATAATGGCACAAACAACTATGTGAACTATTTCTATGCCAACTCATGGATAGATCTTGATCTTTTGAAGATAAGGATGAATTTATTTGTATTCCCTATGTAATCACATGGAGCCAATCAAAAAAAGGAAAAGTTTAAGTGGCAAGAGAGGATGAATCTGAACCATGGATTCATACCTAACCCTAAGCCACCAAAGTCTTCATAAGGAAGACGAAGCCCTAAACTTAAAAAAATGAAGGAGAGACAAGGTAACAAGGGGTGAATGATCAAATTTACTTAGAGAACATTTAAGGTGACTTAGTAGCAAGATTGAATTGTAGAATCAGTTTGTGAAGAATAGATAATAGAGGATACAAAATTGTTACATTAGATCATAGAGGATCAAGAAGGATAGTGTGCAGATTTGATCTTTAATCAAGAAATCTAGTGCCAATCATAAGATCTACGCTTAGACATCTTAACGGGTGATTTTAGTTGAATCTCCTAGGCAGAGTAATCCTAACAGACTATACTAAGTCCTTCAATAGGGAGGTATTCCAAGTGAATCACCTAAAGACCTTTAACTAGGAACACTTCTAACAGGGTGTTAAAATCATCTAACAAGGTGGGACTTAATAGTCTTTGTAAGCCTTTAATAGGGTAGGCCTTTTACAGGGCAGATCATATTTCATGGTCAAACTATTGTAACCTCAATTGGCTACACTTTATTGTTGCAAGAGTAAAGATTTGTGGGTGTCATCCCCACCCCAATTTTACCTTTCATTTGGAGGGTTTTTGGGTAATCATATCCAGTGTTAAGTGTGTGTGTGTGCTTGATTACATGTTTTAGATGCATTTACTTTACATGTTATTTCAATTTATATATGCATCAATGAATTCTGAAAGTTTTATTGGTTGAAGTTTAAACTCCTAATTCACACTGCCCCCCCCCCCCCCCCCCACCAGAAGTTTACCTTTCCTATTTGTAATTCCAAAAAATTCCCCCACAGTCCCAAGAAAAGGAGAAAATAGATGAAGGATGCAGAGAGGTGGTTATAAAAGACAATTGTGTGGCTTGGAAAAATTTCAATACCAAAACCTCAAAGATGGAGATTGTGAGAGAGATCATGAATCCCCAAATCCTTAAAGAAAAGGACGAAAAGATCCAGCTCAAGGAATTAATTGAATCAGAACTGGTGACCATCACTGAGAATGCAAGGGAGGTGGGAATGAACTTGCTAAAAAATGTAAAAAAATAGCATGATTGATAACTTTAGATCAATTAAATGGCTTTTTCATGAATTGGAGGAGGGAAAAGAAAGAATGGGATAGGTGGAAAGCTATGGGAAGAAGTTTGAGCAAGGGATCCTGACAGACTTGGGGGATCGTATCAAGTTAGTTGAGAAAAGGATGCATACTTTGGAGACTTACAACCATAGCATGGCTAACTAGATGATCTTTATTTTAAACTCTCTCAATGAAAACATTATTACCCTTGTTGGTAAGCTAAAAGCCAGGGGTTTTGTTGTGGAGAATGAGGGAAAGGGAAAAGCAAAAGACATGATGGAAGAGGACACAATAATAGACATAACCTAGAGCCACTTGGATCAGACCTATGTGAAGAATCAGGAGCAAATGGCAGAGGAGTTCAAAAAGCCTATGAAGCAACAAAAACCATTTAAGACCTTGATAGGAAGGTGGAGGAGTAAGTGAAGGTTAATCTAGTTATGTCTTTGGTTTTCCTAGTCTCAGTAGTTTTTTCTTTGGATTTTTGCCTATTTTTCATTCTGGCCTTTCTATTGGTCATTGTACTATTTCTAGGCTTGTTTTGAATTTTTTACAGCCCTCTATTTTGTATGAACTTTTGGGTTTCAAGATCCCTATAAAACATGTTTTACTTATCAAAAACTTGCATTCTTGAGGGTGTATGTTATATGTGGAAGTGAAGTTGTATTTTTTGTGTATTCTAAAATTATTTGTTTTGAAATCTTGAAGGTTGTGGGAGGTCAAATCTATATCATTTACTATATATCCTTTCTTTTAACATTCAATCATGTGGATGATACTGATTGTTAAGATCAAATAGTTTTTTAGTGTTCGCATTTATCTTATCTTTATGAGATAACTTTGAGCTTTTAAGTATTTTCAGTAAAATACTTATTGGGAAGATTTTCCCTCAACAGAGGATTTAATGATTATCTTTTCATGAAGGTTAGTTGCACCTTGAATAATACAAAGAAATTTTCTCAAGCAAAGAATTCCTTATCCGTAAATAGGAATTCAATTTGTTAGTTTGCAATTTTCTCCCTTGTTAGAAATTATCAAGATATTGGGAAAAATTGTTTACTAATAATTATAACCTTCTCCATGGTTACCAAAATATTCAGCCACTAACTTTCCCATGTTGTTATGAAGGATACCCCCCCATAGTGGTGCTTCCTATCATGGCCGACCCATCAAAATTCAACTTTATCTAGGAATTACGAGGTGCCAAACTATCTCCTTTCTTACCCATATTTTGGAGTTGTCAAACTATGCCACCAACGGTCCCACATACCATGCCAAAGCCCTGTTCCTATCAAATTCACTCAGGGGATGGGGGGGTTCCATCGCCAGATCCCATTGCATTGCTTTAGGATCCTGAGAACTTGTTGAGCCACCCCTAAGCTAGTTGTGTCTTCCTCCCTAAAAATCATATTTTCCTTCTCCTTCCATATTTTTAATGAGACATAAGGTGGTAGAATCTACCAAAGGTTTCTGACATAAGGGTGAGTAGTCAGGCCCTCCCAGTGGGAAAATTACTTCAATTTATTATCCATACACCAATTGATTCCCCACAAAGCAAGAACCTCCCTCCAAATGTCTATGGAAAAGGGATAGTGGATAACTAGGTGCAGAATGGATTCAACATCTTCAAGGCATAAATGCAAAAATTGACAAGTTGACAACCACACCACTAGAGGTTGTCAATAGTAAGGATCAACCCATGCAAAGTTGACCACCAAAAGAAGTCTATTGTAGGTAGCATTCAAGGGTGCCAATCTTTTTTCCAATCAGCCTATGATCCTTCCCCAACCAACCCACTAAGATAAGAAGATTTAACTGTAAATTCCCCTGAGGGTGTGATTTTCCACACCAAGGAGTCCTTAACCAGGATAAGGGGAATCCTATAGGTGTGCAAGAGATCCTCTAGTTCCTGATCTAACTCAACTCCCTTGGTTGGAGATTCTAAAATCTGATCCATTATTTTAAAAGGCTAATGAAGTCCCAAGTTTGAGGGCCATACAATCTAGTGCATATCTCATGTAGAGGGGAAAACTTAGCTTTCTTGATAGGTCCTCGTGGATCCATGAATATTCCTAAAGTCTATTGAATTTCCATTCTCCATGATCTAGTGACATCCCTTTCCTAGGATCTTTAAAGTGTTAACAAGGTTATTCTAGACCTTAGGGCCCTATGGTAGAGCTTGTGCCCCTATAAATTGGGTTGAAGAAAATCTACCAAAGTATTTGTCCATTATGATGTTACACTAGCTACCATAGGAATTTACCAACTTCCAGCCAATTTTGGTTAATAGAGCCTTATTCAAATGCCCAATTCTTCTTAGATTTAGTCCTCCTTGAGCTTTAGGTTTGCAAACTTTCTCCCAGCTAACTAGGCTCATTCTTTCCTTTTCTTTAGTTCTAGTCCATAGGAAATTATGCTGAATTTTCTCAATGATGTCTCTAAAACTACTTGGGAGTTTAAAAATAGATAGGAAATACATTGAGATATCTTGCAGTGAGGCTGAGAGGGGTTGAAATTTCCTAACATCACTCAATATTTTCCATTTCCAGCCTGCCACCTTTCTTTGCAGATGTTCCATAAGACCATTCCAGAAATGGTTTGGGATCCCCTTAACAGTGGGCGGTAGACCAAGATAGGTATCAGAAGGGTCGCCTCCTAGCATCTAAGGATACCAGTAACCTTTTCCCACAAACTAGCACAAGTGTTGAAAAAATAAACTTTACTTTTTTGGTAGTTAATGCATTGGCCAGAGAAAAGAGCATACATATTTAAGGTGTCTTTCCACTCTCTAGCTTCATGGATGGAGGATATGCCAAACAAAAACTTATCATCCACAAATTGTTGTAAGATTTGGGGGAGGCACCGAGAATTAGGCTTGATGCCCTTAATTTTGCTAGAGTTTGATAAAAAGAGAAGATTTTTGCTTAAAACTTTTGCTACAACAATAAAGAGATAAGGGGATAGGGGGTCACCTTGATGAAGACCTTGAGAGGAAGAGAAGAAGTTACCTGGGGCACCATTAACAATCACTAAGAAGGTAACAGAAGTCACAACATTCTTAATAATTCTTAGGACCCTCATTAAAGCCAAGTTTGGCTAGAATAGCAAACAAAAAGTCGTGCCTGACCTTATCATAGGCTTTACAAATATCAATTTTAAGGGCCATAGCTGGGTTTTTATATTTTTCTATTGAATAATATGACCCTCTTTATGGAGAGGCACCATAGAAAAGAAAAAAAGTGGCCTTCTTGCATGGGAGAAATAAATAAGAAAAGCTTATATTGTAGTATTTGTATTCCTTTAATAGTTATCTTCAAAATTTTAGCATGATACATTATGGGAGAGAGGCTTTCTTGGGTTTTTGTTATTTTCCAAATGCTAAATAGTGTATAGTTTAGATTCAAAGGTCACTAATATTTGACTTTTATATTTCTAAATTTCTACATATTTGTTTGAATACACAAAATTTAATTGTTTTATATAGAAATGTACTCCATATCTTCCATCAATGATATACAATGATAAAAATTCCTATCTTCTATCTTAGAATGATTTTGATTTGTTTTTATCAGTTGATAATTTATTCTTCTTTATCTTAGGGAAAGAAGGGAAATTATTATTCTATGATTGGCTAGTTAAATAAATAAATAAAATTATTGGTATGATGAAGAATTATTTTAATTATCATTTGATTGTAATAAGGAATTTTCATTAAAAAAGAATTACCCAAAAAAAAATATTAGTATTTTTGTTTTTACAAAATATATTGATCTTAGATCATTAGACTTCAGGCTAAGTATTATTGTGCGATTTTTTAGATTACTGATGAGTTATTAAATGAGTTTGATCTACCATTAAAAATTGGTTATATTTGATGTTATTCTATGGATATTATGCCAATTGTTTAACTCTATAATTTCTCTATATTAATTTTCTAACTTTTAATTGGATTAATGAATTGGAGTTTTATATGAGGATGTGAGTTTGTGAGATATGATTTTTTAGTTAAATATTTGAATTATTTTTTCATATCCGTAATTTTCAGCACATTTCTTTGTTTCTAGTGACTATATTGTAGTGTCATGATCATATTATCAGTTACATTAAATTTTTATTTTAACACTTTAATTGTTGCACATGAATTTTTGGAATAGTTTTGTTTTTTAAATAACTACTAAAACTCTACATTTTAATAATATAATCAATAATTTGATCTTTCTTATTTTTTTAGAACCATCTTAAATATGTTGAGAATATATTTGAATCAAATTTGTTAATTAAAAATTTATATTAACATTAAATGTGATTATTATGAGTATGTATATTGCTCACATTTTAATGAATCAATTAATTTCAAAGTTCTTTCCATTTATTTCCTAAGAATGCAAGGTAATAAAAATGTATGTAAAATTAATGTTTAGTCCACTAACTTATATCATGAAGGACTCTATACTAAATATTAAATATTTTTATAGGCATTATCATCTCTACTAACCTTTTATGTATATGACTTTTGTATTATATAGAGCTTTATAGTACACATGTACTCATTTGCATATGTATACATAAGAAGATCAATGATAAATTATAAATTATAAATAAATATACATATAAAA
The DNA here is from genome assembly GCA_028749045.1 of Cupressus sempervirens. Classification (NCBI taxonomy): domain Eukaryota; kingdom Viridiplantae; phylum Streptophyta; class Pinopsida; order Cupressales; family Cupressaceae; genus Cupressus; species Cupressus sempervirens. The sequence goes on along the minus strand of CM053785.1, from coordinate 842,588,255 downwards.
TTAAATATATAGTCAACTACATAACTAAAGACTAGAGACAAGTACTTATCCACTACATGACACTTGTTCAAAATTGTTTTTTTTTAAATTAGATTTGAGATTAAAATAAGTTTTATATAGGGGACCCAAAATTCCAAGACTTTTTACAATGAAATATTCACTAAAGATTCATTGTTGAATTCAATATTTTTTTTTTTTTAAATTGATATTACTAGCCCAAAACAACAAAACGAGTTGAAAATAAGTCAAGAGTCAATACCATTAAACTAACCAACCCCCTTATGTAATATCAAACACCCCAAAATTAAGATGTTTGTAATTTACTACTACTACTAGCAATAGTAATATCTTCATTATACATATATCTAGGCCAAAAACACTTACTGGGCATAAAACCAGTCTATAAAGTATCAAGATAAACAACCCTCTAGGCTAAATAGAAGCTAACTAACATAACAGAAAACCCAAAAAGACACGCATTTAAAAGGAGCTAACTCTCCTTGCTTTGGTTCCTTGGGTTCTCTAGGAGTAGCCACAACTAGTCACCCATCAGAAATCCATATAGAGACTTAGTAGCCTTTGTGTCCTTGACATCAGTAGTTCCCTCGTTGCCATCTTCCAGAAGATGAAGAGCAGTTTCTATAGAATGCATGACCCTCATGGAGAAGTTAGCAACCCTGTCAAATATTTCCTCCATGTTCTCATTCCTCTTGATCAAGGTGGTTATGGACTCCTCCAATCTTGAAATACCCAGACTCCCCGAGTAATTTTTTATTTTACCCATTGTGCTTGCCTCCTTTTGGGTGTTAGTACACTCAGTATTCACCCCCTTCTAAACATAACCTCTCATGGACCCCTCTTGATTCTGGGCTCCCAAATTACCCATTATAACTAAAGATGTGACTATACCTTGCTCCCCCATGGTGTCATACTTCTTATACTCTAGAGTGTTGGTATCAATTTTGAACGTATCAAAAACCCTAGATGATAAAGGGTTATCTTAATCCCCAGTCATACCCCCTTCCATTTTCCCTTCACTAACATTCTAATTCTCCTCTTGAAACCCATAGTTCCTTCTGGTGGCTTTCCTTTTGGGCATGGGGCCAGTTTTACTACTTGAGTTATCAATGGACTTATAACTATTAGGTTTATCCTTACCTAGAGTGGCTAAGGGTGTTTTCTCACTCAATATTTTACTAAACCAACTACTACCTTTCTTAGTAGTGGTGTTAGTGCTTTCAACATCAAGAACCTCAACATTTTCCATTTTTAATTTTTTACCAATGGCTAAAGTTTATTTTTTTGTCTGGGTTTCGTAGGAAGGGGACGAGGCTTGGACTAATTTAGTAGTCTTAAGCAAGAAAGGGTTTAGGTTGGGGATCTTGGGTTGGAGACCCTTATAAAATTTGAACATAAGGTAAATGAGGGCTTGGTGGTAGATATTATAAATTTTCCCTTCACTTTTTATGGATGTTTCAAATAAGGTCTTCCATAGAATGAAGTAAGGGAAAGAGATACATTCCCTACACCTAAAGTGGTTAAGGATAGGGAAATGGTAGTAGTAACACACCTTAACCCTATCCTCAAGGGTGGGATACCTCATGATAACATAACAGACCATATTCTATTGCTCTAGGAGCTTTTCTCTAGCAAAACTTGCAAGAATTTCCTTAAGGCAAGATTCACCCAAGATCAAGGAGCACAAGCGCAAGCACTCAGTAGACCAAAGAGTATGATCAATATGATAATGCTTACTATTCAGAAGCATGTAGAAGCATGTAATCATGTAAAAATACACTAGGAGTGCCTATATAGAAAGGCCTCTCAAGAAGCACCTAGAATATCTCTAGAAATAACTAGGAGATAAGATAAGCATTGACAACTAAGCACAAGCCTTATCCAACATTCTAGATGAGTGGATAAGAATGAGAAGGTTGTAGACACCATGTGCTTAATTAATGTGCTAACTCCTATGTTGTAGACAGCATGTGCATAAAAGAGGTGAAGACCCCTCTATTGTCAACACGATAACTCACAAGAGTGCACATACTCCTAAGTGACTAATAAATAAATATTAAAATAATGCATTAACATAAGTAAACTTAAGTAAGTGTAAATAGTAAATACTTATTTACACCAACAACCCCCCTTAAGTGCAACTTAGGGGAATTCCCTTAAGCTTACATGATCTAGAATGAATGCAAGATGGGTCCTGGCTACTAGGCCATGTTAGGTACCCATGTACATAATGAATGCAAATGTAAATGAAATCTCTCATAAAGTGGGGAAAGAGGGAAAACTGCATGGGAAAAAACCCTCACCCAAAAAGAGAGATGAAAGAAAATGCATGGATGGATAGAGTAATCAAGACCCCCCCCATTACAACATATATCTAGTATATACATAAGAGAATGATAAGAAGAGGAAGAGAGATTGGATAGGCTCCCCCCCTTAGGAAGAAACAATGCCAAAGGTATAGATGAGACACTTCCACTGTACATGGAAATAATCTCTGATGTCTCTAAAACTTGCTCAACTAGCTAAAGAACCTGTCTCAAAAAAATGTCTATCTCTGCGATTGATGAAGAACCTTGCTACAACTGCTGCTTATAAGTATCCACACTCACTTCAGCCTGTGATAATCAATCATGTAGAGAATGATCAGGAGAGTTAGATGGAGCCCTCATGACAATTGAAGAAGGAGTTGATGCATCAAGAAGAAGTAGATCATCAATATTGTCCCCCAAATCTGACACTATAGCTGGACTTGAAAGAATGGAAGTACACTGTTGTGTTGGACCTATCACTGTGGCAATATAGACATGTGGAGAATACTGATATAGTGACCTCTCACTACAACTATTGATAGAACCCCATGTGTCTAAATTTTTTGAGGCACTATTGCTGGTGTCATTATCAGTTTCCACACTATATTATGTGTGGAGAGGATTAGAGGATAAGCTGGGTGAACTTTCCTCAAAATAAACATCCTTCTCCACAAATATTTGATGTGTCTCTAGATCCATGAGTCTATATGCCTTCACACTATCTTCATAAGCAATGAAAGTAAAAAGATGAGGTGATTGTGCCTTGTATCCCCTAGAAGATCTATTTGCCCATGCAGGACAACTGAAGACTCTAAAGTGTGTCACATTTGGCTTCCTACCACACCATGCCTCAAAAGGAGTCTTGTCATCTAAAGTTGGCTGAGGAGACCAATTAAGAATGTGAGTGGCACTAGATATTGCTTTGACTTCTAATGATGGATAAGGAGACTTGGCCTTTATCATGCAACTCGCCATAGACATAAGAGTGTGGATCCTTAAAGCTACAACATCTATCTTATGCAGACTAAATAGTGTTGGATCTTGAAGATCAATGCCCTTGAGTCTGCAAAAGTCTATAAGTCTTCTATTCACATATTTGGTTCCATTATCTATTCGAAGAACTTTGATGGATTTCTAGGATTTCTATTCTCCATGAGTCTTGAAGGCTAGAAACTTTTCCAACACTTCATTCTTATAATGAAGAAAATAGACCCAAGTGTACCTTGAAAATTCATCAACAAAAGTAAGTATATAATGACCCTAGCTGACTGCAAAAGGTCCTACTAATACCATTTGAACCATCTATAGAACACCTGGTGCTCTTGAAGACTTCCCTTGTAACTTCCCTTTTGGATTGATATCCATTGAATCTGTTGAACATTCACCATGGGAAAAATTAATTTTGGGTAGACCTTTGACCATTCTGGATGTGTTGAGTTGTTGAAGGTAGTGAAAGGAAAGATGGCCATACAACTCATGCCATAATTTAATGGTTGAATTTGATTGTGATAACAAGGCCTTTGAAGGAGACTTGGGCACAAAATGGGAGAAAGAGTACAACCTTTTGTCATCATTCACTTTCCCCACTGTAACCAATGAGTTGTCTTTTAGACTGTGCACCTGTAATGAGTCTAGAAGGAACTCAACTATATGTCCATCTCTAAGGTGAGTGATTTGGTAGATTGAAAGGAGATTAGAACTTACGTTTGGAACATAGAGAACATTTTGGAAGTCTCCATTTTCCATTTCCATGTTTCCTTTTCCTTCAACTTCCATTTTGGTATTATTTTCCATGAAGATGTGTGGTACCTTTGACTAGTTCAATGAAGAAAAATCCTCCTTTGAAGAACCCATGTGATATGAGGCACCTAATTCAAGTATCCATTCCTTAGAAGAATTTGAATTAGCCATGAGTGCTTGACCTTTGCCCTTAGAATCTAAAGAAGACCCTTTGTCCTTATAAGCATTGGGCATTGGAACATTATGTTTCTTCATGATGTTGGTCAATTCATCAATCTTTTTAAGATAACACTCATGTTCTTCATGACCTAATTTCTTACAATAGGCACACTTTTTCTTCTCCTTATTGTTGTCTACCTTCTTGTTTGAATTTGAGGAAGACTTGCTTTGTTGATTGGATTGTGGTGTTGCCTTTTTCGCATCCTCTGATTTGCTCTTCTTCCACTTCTGATTCTTACCCTTTCCTTTGTTTGAAGACTAACCAGTTGAATTTGAAGAACCCTCATTATTGGCCACCAATGCTTTAGACTTTGGTGAAGTGATAATATCCATTGATATCAACTTCTTTTCTTCATCATCCAACAGTTTACCATATACATGAAAGGACACTTTCTTGTAGGTAGGCCCTAATGTAGTCTTTAAGGTGTTATAAGAAGAAACAAATGTGGAATATTCTAATGATAGCTTATTATGAATATTATAGATCAACCTGTCATCTTTGATAGGGTTACCACAATCTGTAAGCTTTGTCCTTAGTTCATTCACCTTAATGATGAAAACCTATATAGAATCAAATGACTTAGGATCTAAGGAGATAAATTCATCTTCAATTTAGAAAAAAATCCTCATTAGACACTTTATCATATAGGTTCTTGAGGGTATCCCAAGATTCCTTGGATGTAGAACACTTCTTGATTTGATACATAATCTTGTCATCTACCCCAAAACATATATCACCTAGGGCTTTCCTATCCATAGCCACCCAATCTGAAATAGCATTTGCTAATACATTAGCACCTGTTGGTTGAAAAAATGTGCCATCTACATATTGAGAAACTCTATTGTGCATTAAATGATACCACATTTTGATGGACCATGAAGCATAGTTATGTGGAGTTAATTTAGAAAACTTAAAATTTCCCATTAGGCAAAAATGAAAGAAAAGTGTAGAAAAGAAATAACACAACACCAAGAACACCCCCCCTTTTCACTAAATCAAGAAACCCCACCAAAAGAGATGCTTTTTGTACTTTATAAGTAGTGTGATTACAATGAGCCACTTGCCAATTTTGGCCTTTGTGGACTTCTAATTTTGCTTGTTACAACTTCTAGAAAGATTAAAATCTAGAACTTTACAATGTGCTACAATTTTAAAGCAATATAAAGTAAAGAAAGGGCCTATTTTTGAAAGTGACACTTTTTTCCACACAACCCTACAATTTTATTGTAGATCTAGAAAGTAAAAAAAAAATAATGCACTTTTTAAAAAAATAGAACCTAATTTCGAGTCCACATATGCCTATACGGAGCAATTGAAGTTGCAAAATGTAAGATTGGACAGGTTCAATTGCCAAAAGACGTAATTTCTAACAAATTTGTGCACCAAAACTAGAAAAGAGTTGCACCACCAAAAAATTTAAGAAATTCTAGCCAAAATCAAAAAAAAAAATTGCACTTAATTTGGAGTTTGGATGACTGAGATATGGCCTCCCAAAGTTAGACTGCAAAATCCAAAATTAATCTGGAGAGGGGTTGCACTAGCAAAATACATGGTTAAATTTGATGGTCATATGACCATCACAGTAGTTCAAATTGGCCCTAGAATGATGACCAAATGGTCATCAAATTTAGGCAAGTAAAATGTGTAGACACCTAAATCCTTTAGAAAATAAAGTATTTTTATTTTCTGAAAAAATTCCTGATGACATCATCATTTATTAATTAATTATTTATTTAATTTATTTATTTATTTTTATGCCATTAAATCCCTTTATCTTAATTAAAAATATTTAATTAAGGAATCCCTCCCAAAAATGTTTAAATCTTATTTAAATAGTATTTCCTTATTTATTAATTATTTAATTAATAAATTGACCAAAAAACTCAAAATAAATAAATAAATTATTTTTTGCCTAAAACTTGGCCAATTTCCTTAAGACCACTAACCTCTTCCAAAATCTTCTAATCCTTCTTTAATTTTGATTAAAGGCTAATCCCAACATTTCCTACCCCTAATCCCAACTCAAAATATTTAATTAAGATTAAATATTAATCCTCATGTTTATTAAAAAAAATTTAATAAATATCTCCTCAACCAAAACCCTTGAAATAAATAAAACTTTATTTATTTTCTAAAAATCTAATTTATCCTCATCCTAGGAAGTTCTAGACTATTCTAGAAAGTCTTTATCCTCATCCAAAGTCTAGACTCTTCTAGAAGATGTCTTTAAACCTAATCCTAATCCCCTCCTAACCTTGTCACATTCCCTAAACATGGGTTAAGACTTACTAACCCAAGCCAAAGTTAACAAATATCTCCTCCTTCACCCACCCTCATTAAATGCCATCCACTTGCCTATCCCTAAGCTAATCCTAAACCATCCTAATCCATCCTCTAATCATTTGCACAATCCTAAGCAAGCTTAAAACCTTCCTAATCAAGCCCAAGTCAAAATTCCTCTCATCTCCCTCAAAATATCCCAACCATAAAACTTTATGAAGTCCACTAGGCCATAAATGACTCTTTCAAAGCCCTTTCATTTCTCTTACAAGCCATTATAAGGGTCTGTATGAAGATTGTATCCCTTGAGCCTCCTTTGTTGACTCATCCTTCCCCTTTCCTCCATCCTCTCACCCTGTGACATGTGTCACTCCTTGATTGGCTATAAGAAAGCACAATCCATGTGCTCTCCTCTGATGCAATTTGAGCCCTCCATGAGCTTTTTCCCATCCTTGCATCTTAGCCCTCAATCCCTCAAGTCTCTTGCCTATAAATTGGATCCTTCCCCTTTGCAAAAGAACACAATCTATAAAGTAAAGTCATAATGCCATTTTAAGGAGCCATTTTACATCAAAACCATACACTCACACCCAAATTCCAACTCCATTTGAAGCCCTTTTTTGAAGCATAAGCTTGAGCATACATCCTATCTATTTAGACAAAGCCACTCAACAAGAGAGCTTCTCATTGAGAGAGAACATTAGTGGTTCATATTCTCAATTGAGAGTTCATCTTAGTCTATCTTGAAGTTTATGAATTTTATTTAGTTTGTAGAAGCTTTATTTAAATTTGGTTTCTATTAGCATACTAACATTGCTCATATACATTTTGGCACGCCCAGTGAGACCCCGCATGGGTCATCTTCATTAGCTTTGTTAGTCAAGTTTTGTATGTCATTTGCTAATTTTGGCTAATTTTACTTGTTTTTGTGATTGGTAGGATTGTATAAATTGGTTTTGTAGGTACACATGAGCATGAAGAAGACAAAGGAACTCATAGTCTATCTCATAGTGTTTGCAAATTTTTCAAGCTTATAGGTGGACAAAGAACTTGGAATTCTTCTTCCTCTTCTTGTCTATATTCTTCTTATTCCATATACTTCTTCTTCTTCTTCTTGTGGGAGATCTTGGCCATTTTTTTTAAGGAAGCAAAATCATACACACTTCTTTTTAGTGCTTAAAATGAACCCCCAAATCATACTTAAATCCATTAAAAACTAAAAATTTACCAAAAAAAAAATCTTTTAACAAGTGAAACTAAACCAATCCAATCATTTTCATCCTTGCAACATCAAGGTTTTAGATGCATTCATGCAAAGTTAGGAACACTTCATTTTTTGGAATTTAAAAAGAACTTCAAGTTTCCATTTCAAAAGGTTCAAAATCAACACTAAGTGCACCCTAAAATCTAAATCAAACTCAAAGCATCAATCAAGGATAAAATGAACCTCATTTGCAAATATTTTTAAGTTCTTTTAAAAATCTCATGAAAACTAAGAGTCCTAAATGGTTGCCAAAATTATCCTAAAAGCTTTGCTATTTGTTCCAAACAAATGTCTTGTTGCAAAATCTTGAATGTTTCTTAGGTTTTTCATGCATCAAAACAATCTAGGAATATCATTTTTGGGCTTTAAACATGCAAACTAGAACACAAAATCTTGAATGAAAACCAAAGTCCAAAGAGTCATTTTCACTTTTGAGTCCAAAAAATTTTTGAATGATTTAAGGTTAAAACAAAGCACTTCAAAGTTCTTAAAACAACACACAAAATCTCAATCTTGAATGCTCAAAGGAAAAAACTTGAATGTTTAAACACTTGTCTTTGAACACATGTTGCTAAAATGAACTTGAATGTTTAAACATTTTTCCTTTGAATGAATTTTGCTCAAACATAATCTTGAATGCAATGGATTAAAATCAATCTTTCTTGGAATGCATGCTTAAAACAAACAAACTCAATCTTGAATGCAAAAGATTAACTAACCATTGCAATATCTCACACTTCAATTTTTGGGGCATAAAAAGAATCTACATTCTAGGAACTTCCTAAATTATAAAAACCAAATAAAGACACTTTAACTGAGTTTGTAGTTGGACTCACCCTCTTTAATCACCCATCAATTTAACCATTGGTTGCAATCTCAGCACCATCTATGGGGATGGGTCCACCTAAGAGGGTGTTAAGTGCTCCACAAAGATCAAACTTCACTTACTTGTGTTTTTATTAATTTTTCTAACTTAGAAAATTCTTTGAATGCACATTAGGCTTGCTAACACTTCATTTGGACATTAAAATTGAACAACTCCTGACGTGGAGGGCCTCCAGGTGCGCGCTTGAAACCGAGTTTTACACATCTTTCTTTTTGGGCTTAAAATAAACTCACACTCAATCTTGAATGCCTTAAAGAAAATTAATCGATACTTGACGTGGAGGGCCTCCGGGTGCGCGGGTTTACTTTCTTGTTGACCCTAACTCTTGTTCTTGTTTGCATTCTTCGATCGATTTTACTTTTGTTAATGCTTCAAGTTGGAAATGAACATTTGCATCTTAAACATGTGTGTTTGCAAGGTCTAGATCAAAAAACTTAAGCGTCAGTTGGAAAAGAACTTTGTCTTTTAGCCCAAGGTCATCCAAATCTTCTCTCCCCTTGTCCTTTTTCGAGGTTATCTTGGGTGCATAAGACTAGGATCCAAAACCTTGTTTCTCTTTTTAGGAGGCTTTCTTCGGGATTTCATCACACCTTGGATGACCTCAACTCCAGCCTTCTGGTGGAGTATAATGATTGGGAGGTGAATCCAAAGACACCTCTCTTGGAATCAAGATTTTGTCACTCGGGCTAAGCCTCAAGGAACTTTATACCCTTGAGAAGTAAAAGAGGAGAAGTGGCTTACCGCTTCTCTCGGCTGTGTGACATCTTTTTGTTTTCATCTATGGATTTTGGCCTCACGTACCTTGGGTATATCGAAGACTCCCTAGCTAAACCAACTTTCATCCTTGTAGACAACCATCTAGGGTGTTAATGTGTTTGAAGTGACTGATCGAAACATTTGTAAAACATACACACTCCTTGGCACAAGTATCACATTCTGAGAATCAAAAAACTTCTATCTGGTTGTTCCTATCTATTGCTTGATTTGTTATTTGTTGAATGAATGTTTGCCAAACTTGGTCAATCCTAGCTTAGGGCATACTTAGCATAGTCACTACCTATTTCAGAAGTTGAACAAGTCAAACCAAAACAATCGAGATCTCTCAAAGCCAAGCAAATTCAGGAATTCATGTCAGAACAACCCAAACCCAAACAGAAGTTTCACAAAGCCAAACTCAAGCCATCTCAAGCATACCAAGAACTTTCAGCCAAGAGAAAGGAACTAACACCAAGCCCTCAAATTGCCAAACTCCACAAAGTAGAGGAAAAAACTGTCGACGAAGTCCTTCAAGACGCCTGGTTAGATCGCACCATCCAACTTAACCAACATCCAGGAGTTAACCTTGCTTATGCCTTACCAACTAGGCATGATTTCTATGATTAGACCCCCTTGTTTCTCTGCATCTTCTTGCATAAGCTTCACTTTAGAATCATCCTTGTAGGTAAGCCAGCCATCCTTAGTCATCCCCTTAAGCATTTTAGCTCATCCATCTCATTTAGAACCAAACCATCTAGCCAGCAATCCAAAAACTTCACATCCAAGCCTTCAAAATTGTTGTCACCTTGCCAAAAGTTTGCCATTCCTAACATCTTCCAAATCCACCAATCTCACCCAGGTTATCCCTTTGACAGAGCTTTGTCTAGGGTAATCTAGCTTTGTCACTTGTTATCCCTCATCACCTTGAGCTAAAGGTTGGGATCCACAAGTGGTCAATCTCGTGTTCTTCCTAAAGGATCATCAGTCTATCCTTAAGTTGACACAATCACCACCAAGCTTGCACATACGAAAGCAAACCTTTCATAATTTGGCAACATATCTTTAAAGTTAGAATCCCCAACCCAATCCTCCTTAGGTTTTTTCATATAGCTTTGCCTCAACCTAGGAAAACATTTGCATAGAAAAGGCTTCCTCTTTTGCATCCATTAGCATTGTTGCATCTCATCCCTAGGAAACATTCTGCATTTTCATGCCACCCGTCACTCACCTAGGCAAGAAGAAGAAGGAAACAATGGAGCCCTATCATTTGGATCAAATAGCTTCGCTCCCCTTGAGTAGTCAACCATCCTTCAGCCCAGAGAACACTATACCATCACCTACTGACATAGAAGCTTTCACGAACCAACCAGGAAATGCAGTATTGGTGAATGCCATTATAGACAAAAACAAAGAAACAATCATGGCTAACTTTCAAAGGGACAACATAGGAGTCTTTGAATTTGGAAGACCTCCTCCCTTATCAGAACCATCGCACCTGTTGTTTGGCAAACTACCACTCCCAATAGGCTCTTATGATTCAAATTATCCTCAATATGAGCCAAAAGAAGAGCCTCAAACTAGTCCTTATGATCCAACTAACCCAAACATACCAGCCTCCACACAAGTTGAAATCTCCCTTCCACAAGCCAATCCAGCCACCACCACTCCACCATTGGTCCATACCACTCCATCCCAAACCCCCTTTGCCCAAAACACCTCACCATTAACTCCCTTAACTATTGTTGCTGCTGCTCCCCAACCCAGCCTTCAAAATCCACCCATCTCCCAAATCAGTGCTAGTATCTTTGGCCAACCTTAGCAATATACAACAGGGATGCCACCCATGGGGCCAAGTAATCAACCCTTCATCACCCCTAGCTTGTTTACCTCAGCTCAGAACACAATTCCATCATTTCCACTAGGTCCTTGGAGCTCAATGCCATCAGCCACAAATCCACAAGCTACTACCAATGTTCTGCCAAGCTCTCAAGTGACCCAAGCTCCTTCCACCACTCTACCAAGCTTTCAAATCTAGCCACCAAGTGATCAAACCCTATTAGTTCCATTCCCAAGCTTTTAATTCCCACCACCAACCACCAATTACTTGGCCTCCTTTGCCATGCAGATACCTTCCCAAATGGGGGCACAACCCACATATATTGGTCAAACTCCTCAAATCCAAAGTCAAGTTCCACAAGCTCCCCGATCCTTCCCCCAAGCTTCATAACCATCTTATACCTTACCTCCACAAAGCAATCCATTTATCCCATAGCCAGCTTATGTTTCTCAATCCCAACCTCAAATCCAATATCAGCAGCAAGCCTCACAACACATGCAAAAATATGTGCCACCTCCACCTCAACAACCCACCATCCACCATTCAGTTGCCCAAGCCATGTACAATCCCTACTAGCCCATACCTCAAAGCCATCCATATTCCATTGCCCCATCTAGCACATACCTACCTCAGGGCACTCCTACATTGGGGGCACCTCAACCATCACCCATTAATTCAAAATGGGAAGCCATGAAGACGGCTTTGAAGAACATCCAGGAGGGAAATGATCCAAAAACCTTCAAGTTTGAGAATGTGTGTCCTTACCCATTTGACAGAGCCATTACTATGACTCCATTCCCCAAGCATTTTGAGACACCCAAGTTTGACAAATTTAGAGGAAAAGGAGACCCTGTCACACATATCAAAGAATTTTACATGCACTGCTAAGAAGTAGCATACGATGACATCTTCCTCTTGTGCCTCTTTCGCAAAAGCTTGGCTGGACCAGCTCTTGAATGGTTTTATAGAATACCATATGGCACAATTACAAACTTTGCTGAATTGTCTAAGGCATTTGTAGCCCAATATGCCCATCTTGTTGAAACAGAGCTATCAGTAGTTGATCTTGTCCACACTAAGCAAAAAGGTGGAGAAAGCCTTCCCAAATATCTGCAAAGATGGCAAACCCTTACCACCCGCATATCTTGCACCTTGCCAGAGCGCCATTTGGTGAAAATGTTTATTGATAATGCCCATCCTAGCTTGGCTCACCACATGACCATGAACTGTTTGCAGACATACAAAGATATCAAAGAGAAAGGAATGATCCTTGAGCAAGGACTCATTAAAGATGGTGTGGTCAAGATTTACAAGGAAGCCAACTAAAATCAAACACATTCCAATGACAAGCCTAGGTATTGGAACAAAAACAAGCACGTTGCAATAGATGGCATCACTAACACGAGGCATGTGAATATTGTTGGTCCTTCCCAAAGTTAGCCCAACCCACTGTATCAACCAAACAATCAACAAGCTATCAACTACCAACAATAGAATCACCAAAGCTATCAAAACCACAATCCAAGACCCAACTTTCAAGGGTCTAGCAATCAAGCTAATGCCATCAATGTAGCTGCAGGGCAAAAGCCCAGATTCCAACCTGCACCTAGAAATTATACACCCCTTGGTGAGCCTTTGGATGTCATTTTTGAGAAATTAGTCAAGGAAAACCTCATCAAATTTCCTCCTACCTAGCAAATCAACCCAAGCCAATCTAAAGCTACATGGTACAAAGATAATGAGTACTGCAAATTTCATAGGGTAAAAGGTCACACCACCCTCAAATGCATGAAATTGAAAGATTATGTGCAGGACCTCATTGATCGGAAAGAAATCACCGTTGGTGCCCAAACCTCTCCCAAAGAAATCACTGAGGTAGATATCATCAGTGAGGTTATCACCATCAAAGCTTATGAAAACTTGGAAAGAACCACAGAAGGAACTATTTTGCTGCTAATCAAGGTTGGGCCAGTCATCCAAGAAACACTCTACCATGTGATCGATCTAAACCTACCATTCAAAATCCTCCTTGGTCGCCCATGGATTCATGCCATGAAAGCTATTCCATCCACTTACCATCAGTGCATCAAATTTTCGCATCAGGGCACTAAGGTAACCATCCATACCGATCCAGAACCCTTTGCTTACTGCAATGTGGTTGAAGCCTCATATACAAACCATTGCCCTGGACTTGATATCGGCATAGCCATCGCCAGCTCATCCCAAACTTGTAATGACCCAGAAACCATCCTCGCCTCCACCCTATCTACCGTAAAGATCAATAACAAAGGCTATGGAGAGTATAGTTTGTTAGATGCATTTACTATCGGGGCACTCCCACTTGATCCACACGCTCATGGACGATCGACATATCACAAAGCTAAGGAGATTCCACCTCCTCGTTACAAACAGTTTGGCCCAACAACCTTTGTATCCTCGAAAATCCCTCTTCATAAGGAGCTCACTCCAAATATCAACAATTGGTTACATAAGGATACACCTCCAAGAAATCAAGCATGCCTTGATCACTTCAGCCAAAAGTATCCCCGAGAACATAAGCTCATCACTGAAAAATGGAAGTATCAAGGTGGTGGTCTAGGACTAGAAGAAAGAGGCATGCAGTGCCCCATCGAAGCACACCAGTGGGAAATGAAGTCAGGTCTTGCCTTTGGCATACCCACAACTAGGGGCACCAATGAAAATGGTCATGTTTTTTTGAACATTCACCGCAACCTTGTCGAAATCGAAGACATTCCTCAGGAAGTTGAAAAGAGAGCCTACGACGATATCCTAGAACAAATCTCCCTCGGAGACTTTGTTCTCCAAGAACTATCCATCCATTTCATTGACCTACCACTCGCCCATCCACAACTCATAGATTGGGACCAACCAAGCATCATACACATTGATGAGCTCATATCAGAGGAAGTGCTTCTAAGATTCATGGGAGCTGAAACACCTCACAAGAAAACAAAGCCAGACTCAGCATATATCTATAAGCTAGATCCCAAGGGGTATTTTGGAGAAAATCCCCAATCTAGTTCTAATACACCCAAAACTGGAACTAGGGTAAATTCGAGACTAGCCAAGGCAGCGAAGAGAGCCCCTCAGCAAGAAAATCCAGAGTCACAAGCAGAACATGAGGATTTAGCATTGCCTCCTCAAGATAATAGACTAGAGGTGTCTTCTATTCTAATTGAGGATACTAGAGAAGTCAACATTGGTTCTTCAGAGATCCCCATACTTGTTCACATTGTTGCATCCCTATCACAAGACCAAGCTGATCTCCTCTTTGAGGTCTTACGAGAGAACATTGGCCGATTTGCATGGTCATATCAGGACATGCCAGGGCTAGATCCAAAGCTTGTAGTTCATCATCTTGCAGTCAACCCAAAGATCAAACCCATCAAACAAAAGCTTAGAAAAATGTACCCCAAGGTGGCATTAATGGTCAAAGCTAAATTAGAAAGAATATTAGCTGCTAAGGTTATCCGACCTATCGACTACTCAAAGTGGATCTCCAACATGGTCCCCGTCACTAAACCTTCTAGTGACATCAAAATCTGCACTGATTTCAGAGATCTTAACAAAGCTTGTCCAAAAGATGATTTTCCCTTGCCCAACATAGATATGATTGTAGATCTTACGGCTGGACATGAAATTTTGTTCCTCATGGATGGATTTTTCGAGTACAATCAAATAAAGATTGCAGAAGAGGATCAGCATAAGACAACATTCACTACCCCTTGGGGAACCTTTTGTTACAACATGATGCCTTTTGGCCTAAAGAATGCTGGGGCTACCTATCAAAGAGCTATGACAACCATTTTTCATGATCTCATTCATAGCATTTTGGAGGATTATGTGGATGATATATTGGTTAAATCTCACACCTTCATGGATCATCTTGCTAACCTGGAGAAAGTCTTTGATAGGTTAGCCAAATATCATCTCATGCTGAATCCCAAGAAATGTGTTTTTGGGGTCACATCTAGCAAGCTTCTAGGCTTTATAGTTTCTAAACGAGGTATAGAGATCGACCCCAAGAAAGTCAAGGCTATCTTAGACATGCCTCCTCCCTAGCCACTACAACAGCTTTGCTCTCTTTAGGGAAAGCTTCAATCTATCTGACACTTCATCTCCCAACTTGCAGATAAGTGTACACCATTTGCACATTTACTGAAGAAGGATGAAAAATTCAAGTGGGATCCTTTATGTCAATGCAGCTTTGATCAGTTCAAGCAGTATCTTGCCAATCCCCCTATCTTGATTCCACTAGTTCCTGGTCGTCCCTTGATCTTTTATATATCAGCAATGCCTACTACTCTAGGGGCACTTCTAGCACAGCTCGATGACTATGGCAGAGAAAGAGCCATCTACTACATCAATAGAACCCTAGTTGGTTTTGAACTCAATTATACTCCTATGGAAAAAGCTTGTTTGGCAGTTGTTTTCTCAACTCAAAAGCTTCGCCACTACATGCTAAGTCATACCATCCAACTAGTCTCCAAGATCGACCCTCTCAAGTATATGCTATCCAGAACAGCACTTACAGGCCGTTTGGCCAAATGGGTTATGCTCCTTAGCGAATTTGACATCCAGTATGTGGACAAAAAAGTAATCAAAGGGAAAGCTATAGCAGATCACCTTGTTGATGCACCTCTAATAGATGCATATCCTTTGATCATAGAATTTCTAGATGAGCATATCTATTTAATTAAAGAACAACCCCCATGGAAACTTTATTTTGATGGCTCATACACATCTCATGGATTAGGGGTAGGAATATTGTTGGTCACACCTCAAGGAGATTACATTCCAAAAGCCTTCAAGCTACAATTCCCTAGCACCAACAATATAGCTGAATATGAGGCTCTCATAGCAGGATTAAAGATAGCTACAGAATGGAACATCACTGAGTTACAAATCTTTGGCAACTCTCATGCTCATCATCAAGCAAGCCCTAAATGAATATCAAACCAAAGATGAAAAGCTATTACCCTACAAACAACTAGTTGATCAGCTAACCCAGCATTTTACAAAGCTCCAGTTTACACAAGTACCTTGAATGCAGAACAGAGCAATAGATGCTATGGCTACTATCGACTCGCTCTTGGAAATTCCCCAAGCAGCTACACAGTATGAGTTTTTAGCCGAGCAGCTCCTCACACCTGCCTATGCGAATGAGGATTCAAACCATGTTTGTATCTTGGTTGGTCCCCAATCCCCTTGGTACCATGAGATTCATGCTTACCTTAATGATGGTATCATATCCCCTCACCTCACACGTACCCAACACCAGAACCTCATCTAAAAATCATCCCGTCGCTATGTTATCATAGCCAATACCCTATATCGTCGAGGTTATCACGATACTCTCTCTGGATGTTTAGATAAAAATGAGGTTGTGATGGCGTTAAAAGAAGTACATTTTGAACTTTGTGGTGCCCACATGAGTGGTATTGTCCTAGCATGAAAATCCCTTAAAGCAGGCTACTATTGGCCTACCATTGAAGAAGACTCTTGTGACTTTGTCAGAAAGTGTCTCCCACGTCAGTAGCACGCAAATCTTGTGCACGCTCCAGCACAGGATCTACAGCATATTGCACCACCTTGGCCTTTCGCTTTTTGGGGCCTTGATCTAGTTGGAACTATCACACCTCTCTCATATGATGTACATAAATGGATAATAATAGCTACAAACTATTTCACTAAGTGGGTGGAAGCAGTCCCACTAGTCTCAGCGACAAGAGTTCACGTCTCCAAGTTCATCTTGTACCACATTGTTTTCCGCTTCGACATCCCATCCACCATCTTCACTGACCACGGAGGTAACTTTGAAAATCTCAACATGGAAGAATTATGCACTTCCCTTCGCATCCTTCACCACTTTTCTAGCCCATATTTCCCACAAGGTAACGGCCAAGAAGAGGCAACTAAAAAAACCCTCCTCAAAATCCTAAAGAAAGTTGTCAATGATTCCGGCCGCGATTGGCACCTACAAATAAATCCAACCCTATGGACCTATCGAACTTCCTTCCATACATCCACAAGCACAACTCCATACTCCTTAGTCTATGGTGCCGAAGTGGTACTACCCATAGAGGTTGAACTTCCCTCCTTGCGCATATCTTTGCAAGGGCAAATATCAAATGAAGAATACAGAGTAGCCAGACTCACCCAACTAGATCTCTTAGATGAGAAGCGACAACAAGCCTATGATCATCTCATAGTCTATCAAATTCATCTCAAAAGGAATTTCAACAAGAAGGTGCTCCCACGACACTCTCAGCCAGGCGACATGGTCCTCAAAGAGAATATGAAAGTCCAAGCTAATCGAGAAAAAAAAGGCAAGTTTGAACCTACATGGCTTGGTCCTTATGTTGTCACTGCATCCTTTGGCTCTGGAGCCTATCAGCTATCTACACCAGAAGGAGAACTCTTGAATAATCCTACTAACATCATTCATCTCAAGAAGTTCTATGCTTGAAGATTCTTGGTATACCCAGCTTTTGAAAAATTTCAAAAAAAATAGTAAAGATAAATAAGCGTCCAATGGTGAAAACTTGGCAATTCAAGCGCCTTGGATAGGTACCTTGGTGAAAACTTGGTAATTCAAGCACCTTGTGTACTAAGACTAATCCGTTATCTATCCATATCCTATCCCTCATCCATCCACCCACCATCCCATAAAACACCTGCTTGTTCCCTTAGTGTTCCAACCAAATATCCAAAATCAATGAAGCTTGTAAATACCTCCTTGTACAACTTGTAAATCTTGTACCTCAACTTGTAAATCTTGTATCAAAGCTTGTGTTATACCTTGTAAATCTTGTATCATCCCTTGTATCATAGCCCGTATATTCACATCTTGTCCAAAGCTTGTACTGTATTCCAGCTTGTAAATAATCTTGTATCTTAGCTTGTATCCTATCACATGCACACAAAGAACTCTTAAGCTTTTCGCAAACCATCTACCTATCCGCCTATCAACTATTACAGACATCCCACCCTTCACCAACATTTCCATCTCACAAAACCAAAACATGAACAACCTTGTACATTTGTAACATATCTTGGTCTATCAGCTTGTACATCCTCTTTAGCTTAGTACCATTGTATCTATCCAGCTTTCGTGTTAGTTCCTCCTTAATCAGCATCTTGCACACATCGCACAACCCTTGGTTAGCTATTCCAATGCATCCTTTAGCTAGATCTCCTATCACCAAAGTGTTATCCTTCTTAGTTCAGATTGTCAGATGCATCACTCATCCAAAATCCATCAGCTTAGGTGCTCTCCGATAGATCCTTGCAGGATATAGCTTTCCTCATGTCTGATCTTGGTCCGTTAGTACCTCATCCTACCCATCTCATTGGCAAACAGTTCTCTTTTGGATTTTTGCTTTCTTTTGATTTGGAATCTTCCCTTTCGGTCTTGAGTTATCTTTTCCAAGCAATCTTTTTGTTCCCTCCTCAAGGTTGCCACGATCTTCCATATCATGGTATACTGCGAATGGGGCAATCTAAGCGTAAGGTTTTGATTAGGTCTTTTGTTTGTTTTTCTTTTCTACTTGTGGTTTACCCAATGTTGGTTCCATGTTGCTTCCTCTAGGAATCATGTGTGATGCTGGGGCAATCCTTGCGTGTTTTTTTTGAGTCAGTCCATCAATCCTCTAGACAGTTGGTGAAAAGGCCTTGATGTTCTTGGTAACCTTGGCAATTAACCAACAGTCCTATAGCAAATCTAGTGCTCAACTACATGGTGGTACTTCTCTTTGAAGTATCCACCTGCTCAAAAAAGCTTCAATGGTTTCCCTTCATCTCCATTATCCCCCATCCATATCCAGCATCTATCTCTCCTACCCCAACTTATACATTAGTATCTCTTTGAATCAATCTTCACTTTTAGCTTTAGGAATCCACAATCCTAGTCTTAGGGATCCACCAATCCAATCAATCCACCAAGCCTCATCTTTCGAGCTCCACAATCCTAGTCCTAGGGATCTTCGAAACCCATCTTTTGCCAATTTGACTCTTTGAAATCCTATTGCATCAACTTTATCATCCCATCATCCATCTCCCTATCCTGGATTCCTTTTTATAGCGCTCCGCTCCTTCATCCTCTGCAATCCCTGGGATCTTAAGCTTGCTTCCTCTTGTGCCTCTGATTCTCCCTTTATCATTCTCTCGTAGTGAGAGTTTGAGCTAACTAAACCTCTTCTCTTAAGCCAATCTGAGTCTCCTTGCTCATCTTGGATTCTTGTACTTTTCAAGAAGCCGTCGAGCCTCGCTTTCTCTCCCCGCCACCTTCTTGAGGGGGCATCTCGCAGTCCATTCTCTCCTCTTCTGCTCTAGCCTTGGGCATCTTATTTTCTTACCTTTGATGCCATGCCACTTGCGGCATCACATCAAAGAGGGGCAAAATGTAGACACCTAAATCCTTTAGAAAATAAAGTATTTTTATTTTCTGAAAAAATTCTTGATGACATCATCATTTATTAATTAATTATTTACTTAATTAATTTATTTATTTTATACCATTAAATCCCTTTATCTTAATTAAAAATATTTAATTAAGGAATCCCTCCCAAAAATGTTTAAATCTTATTTAAACATTATTTCCTTATTTATTAATTATTTAATTAATAAATTGACCAAAGAACCCAAAATAAATAAATAAATTATTTTTTGCCCAAAACTTGGTCAATTTCCTTAAGACCACTAACCTCTTCCAAAATCTTCTAATCCTTCTTTAATTGTGATTAAAGGCTAATCTCAACATTTCCTACCCCTAATCCCAACTCAAAATATTTAATTAAGATTAAATATTAATCCTCATGTTTATTAAAAAAGTTTTAATAAATATCTCCTCAACCCAAACCCTTGAAATAAATAAAACTTTATTTATTTCCTAAAAATCTAATTTATCCTCATCCTAGGAAGTTCTAGACTATTCTAGAAAGTCTTTATCCTCATCCAAAGTCTAGACTCTTCTAGAAGATGTCTTTAAACCTAATCCTAATCCCCTCCTAACCTTGTCACATTCTCTAAACATGGGTTAAGACTTACTAACCCAAGCCAAAGTTAACAAATATCTCCTCCTTCACCCACCCTCATTAAATGCCATCTACTTGCCTATCCCTAAGCTAATCCTAAACCATCCTAATCCATCCTCTAATCATTTGCACAATCCTCAGCAAGCTTAAAACCTTCCTAATCAAGCCCAAGTTGAAATTTCTCTCATCTCCCTCAAAATATCCCAACCATAAAACTTTATGAAGTCCACTAGGCCATAAATGACTCTTCCAAAGCCCTTTCATTGCTCTTACAAGCCATTATGAGGGTCTTTATGAAGATTTTATCCCTTGAGCCTCCTTTGTTGACTCATCCTTCCCCTTTCCTCCATCCTCTCACCTTGTGACATGTGTCACTCTTTGATTGGCGGTAAGGAAGCACAATCCATTGAGCCCTCCATGAGCTTTTTCCCATCCTTGCATCTTAACCCTCAATCCCTCAAGCCTCTTGCCTATAAATTGGATCCTTCCCCTTTGCAAAAGAACACAATCCATGAAGTAAAGTCATAATGCCATTTTAAGAAGCTATTTTACATCAAAACCATACACTCACACCCAAATTCCAACTCAATTTGAAGCCCTTTTTTGAAGCATAAGCTTGAGCCTACATCCTATCTACTTAGACAAAGCCACTCAACAAGAGAGCTTCTC
This sequence comes from Cupressus sempervirens, assembly GCA_028749045.1. Classification (NCBI taxonomy): domain Eukaryota; kingdom Viridiplantae; phylum Streptophyta; class Pinopsida; order Cupressales; family Cupressaceae; genus Cupressus; species Cupressus sempervirens. The sequence goes on along the minus strand of CM053785.1, from coordinate 842,567,220 downwards.
ATTGAGAGAGCCCACTAATGGCTCATATTCTCAATTGAGAGTTCATCTTAGTCTATCTTGAAGTTTATGAATTTTTTTTAGTTTGTAGAAGCTTTATTTAAATTTGGTTTCTATTAGCATACTAACATTGCTCATATACAAAATGATGACATTAGCATACCCCTAGCTTGTGATGACATCAGCGGATGACGTGGTCGTACAAAACTATACAGAATCGTACATAAAATCTACATGTCCTCCTTGTCAGCATATGATCTACTTTGCTAGAAAATGAGGTGTGTTGCTAACGTGGGTACCTGCATCAGATTAGTTGCCACATGTGCGAGAGGTCACTGCTAATGTGGATTAGATGTGGTAGATGACGTGGGTTCTTGACACTTGGTAGAGTTTAATTGGTCTACGTGTCCTATGATTATTCATTGCTAATTGTGTGGATGAATTGGTGAGTTTGTGCCAATGAAATGGCTTTGCGTGGTGGTCATTGAAACCTACTAAAAGTTTGGTTAAGTTGCCGCCAGGAAGACAATCTGATGTCGGAGCTAGTTTTCCATTTCTCGACAGGGATCGAAACCTTATAATGCCACATCGGATTTAAATCACGACTGGGGACATTAGTCCCATATGCATTATGTGATGGGCATTTGCAATTTTTAAAAAGAACAACCCTCACACTCAGTTCCAAAGTGGTCATGTCGGATGTGTGGGCTTTGGTCGCCGGAGGATGGTGACACCGAAAATGTATGCTAGTAAATATGTTGTGGAAGCCCGCTAGAAAATTGATTAATGAGCTCAAATAAAATTAAAATATTTCCTGTGATGAAATAATATTCTCCCAAATCTATAGGGTCATGATCTGATAGCTCGGTTCTGGAAAAAAAATTTCCCTAACTGGGCAACTGGCCAAAAAAAAAATTCATGACTAAGCAACTGCCCAGAAAATTTTTGAAAATACCCAAATCAGAAAATAAATTGAAAAAATGAAATTAAATATCATATCTGAACAATAAATAATCAAATCAAATTAGATCATACCCAGTTTGCAAATTAGTGCCTTCAAGTGGCGGTTTGCAAAAAAAATTGCCTCACAATCAACTTTAGCCTAGGGTTGAAAATTTTATAGTTAATCTTCATCGAATCAGCATTCCAGATGCAATGGTGAGGTTAGATCTAGCTCTAGATGCTCCTAATGACAGTGATATTCTAGATTCAGGCTATGGTGCTGAAGCAACTATGGTCTCGAACGGCTAGTGATGATAAGCTCCTTGAGCTTCGATACCATGTAAGAATTTTCCTTAAGGAAAGATTCACCCAAGATCAAGGAGCACAAGCACAGGCACTCCGTAGACCAAATAGTATGATCAATATGATAATGCTTACTATTTGGAAGCATGTAGAAGCATGTAAGCATGTACAAACATACTAGGAGTGCCTGTATATAAAGGCCTCTCAGGAAGCACCTAGAATATTTGTAGAAACAACCAGGAGATAAGATAAGAATTGACAACTAAACACAAGCCTTATCCAACATTCTAGATGAGTGGATAAGAATGAGAAGGTTGTAGACACCATGTGCTTAATTAGTGTGCTAACTTCTATGTTGTAGACAACATGTGCATAAAAGAGGTGCAGACCCTTGTGTTTTCAACATGACAACTCACAAGAGTGCACATACTCCTAGGTGACTAATAAATAAATATTAAAATAATGCATTAACCTAAGTAAACTTAAGTAAGTGTATATAGTAAATACTTATTTACACCAACAAAACCACCACACACACACACACACAAAAATATGTTAATTTTTAATTGATAATTCATTATTGACATAAGACCTATTTACGTAATATGGTTGACCTCAAAAAAAATTCTTTCAAGTAATAGACCTCTAAACTCAATATATTTGGTGGTTAAAGGGTTTCCTCTATGTTTTAGATCATGAAACTATAGGTTTCTTGCAACTATCAATAATGATTGGGTACTCATTTGCAATAAAAAGTTGTGCTTCTTAAAATATCCTTCAATTAATCAATGATTGACCACTCCATAGAAATTATACTTTTGATCAGATTTAGAATTTCTCTCCTAATTTATTCATTTGGAATATATGGTGCACACATAAACTATTATAAAATATATATAAATAAATTATCAATAATTCAATTGATTGATAAAATTAAAATCTTAATATAATATTATAAAATCCTACAATCCATAGTGATTCTTTTTTAATGATAGTATTTGAGATCACATTCTATATTCCTATTATTAGGATGATAGAGAGTCAAAGTAGGAAATTTTGTTTAATTAAAGAAACAAAATCAAAAAGTGAGGGAAAAGAGGACGAGAAAGGTTACACATGGATGAAGGCATGAGGTGCTTCAAATAGACCACCACAAATAAATTAGGAATTGAATTTGTAACCTTTCCTAGCTAAAATACCAATTCAAATCTAGTAAATTTATACTTAGGGAAGAGGTCCCCATGCAATTACTAAGTTTATTTTGGCTAGTAGTCACTGCTCAATGTTTCTAACAATAATTTGAGGATGTAGTGCCCTGTGCTTACTAATTTTAGTTAGTATTGCACTTGGTGTATGCAACACTATTGCAATCACTTTGTCCAATTTCTTAATTAAGTCCAACCAATCAAAATAAATTATTATTTTTAATTAAATAATCAAAGTTTTTAGTAAGTTCAAATTTAGGTTTTTAAATTTTTTTACAATGAAAATATTATATATTTGCACTTTCATTGGTTCAAACCAATTTGGGTTATAGGGATTCTTTTCTTGGAAGCATGAATTGTTCCCTTCACTTTGCATGATTTTCACCACAATTCTCATGCATGTTTCTCTTATAGACAGTAATAAAATACATTTAATAACATATATATTAAATATATAATTTTATTTTATAAAAAATGTGACTATTAACATTATATTATTTAATAATATTATAGTATTATATCGAATATATTATTATATTTATTTTAATCTACAGTAACATTTTTATAAGTATCATTAGCATAAAATCTAATTTTAATTCATTTGAATTAAGTTTATTTATAATAATTAAGGTTTCTATACTCTATTATCAAATGCTAGACTAAGAGTTCTTTTCTTATTCTCAAATTCTAATACATAATATAGTTATATATAAAATTATTTTTAATTTACTTTAGAAAATACATTATATCCATTTCAATAAAGAAAATTACATGAAAATGTTGGAAATAATAAATAGTTAGGTTTTTAAAATTATAAAAAAAGTGCACTATAATTTAAATTTTAAAAAAGACACTTACCCTGAGATATTGGAGTTTGTAGATCTTTAAAAGAGTTTATTTATAGTATAAGTTATGTGCATGTAACTATTTATATTATCTTAGACTCGTGACAATTTATTTAGTGTAACTGAAAAAATGTGTTAAAGTGTTAAAAGAATTATTTTCATGATTCTATACAATTCAAAAGTGACACATACTATAGAATTTACAACATATCATTTTTTTTAATTATGTATTTATATTATACATTACAATTTACTAATCATAAATTTAATTTTGTGTCACTTTTCAATACCACAATGTATTTATATTTATAATGATATTCAAATTATGAACAATTAATTTATGAAAAAAATCAAGTGGCACATAATGACATGTACTTGGCATTATAGTGCATTGTAAAAAATAGTATGTAGGATAATAGTTGTTAAAATAAAATTGTTATAGTAATTTTCTAATAATCCAAACATAATTTGTAATAGTTCAAGATAAAGTAAACCAAAGATTAAAAAATAAGTGTTTAATCAAATTGTTATTAGTATTGAATTGTGTATTATATTAATTATATTTTAGTAATATAAAGTCTCTTTTTATTAATTCAATATGTTTGTTTAATTTAAATTATTCTTTTTCTTTACTAACCATTAAAATGATAGTAAGCATTTAAATTGAGCTAAACTACCCAAAAATCTAGGCAAAAATAAATCAATATGGGAGAGCCATCAAAAAAAGAGGTCCTATAACACCTAATGAAATCAATATTCAAGAAACAAATTAATATACTAACTTTATAAATATTTGATTATCTTAAAAACTATTCATTCTTATTGGTTGATTGATATTGAACTAATTGTCTAATTGAGCAAAGTGAATACAATAGTACTAGCCTACAACAAGTACAATAAGTATAATTTATATTCAATAACACCAATACTATTTTTTAAGGCAAGTACATGTGAGGCACTTGTTTCTTAGTAGATATTTAAAACAAAATGTCCAAATGAAATTCTACAAAAAGTATTTGTAGATAGATGTTTTCATAAAAATTGTAGACGATAAAAGAGAGGGAAAATATCTTATGGAGCCATATCTCATTTTCCTCATGGATGGCAACTCCACAATAGTAGAAATAGCTTTAAATTATCTTTTTCCCATAATAAAATAATGACATGGAAACACTCCATACTTATATTTAAGCACATATTCCATTTAAACATTCGCATAGAAATATGGAATTAGACACTTGATTAAATTATATAATAATAGAAAACAAGACTAATATTATTAATTCATAGTACATGCGAACAACTCTCATCATCAGAACACAGCAATCCTCCCTACAAATTGCACTATTAACTAAATTCCCCAACAAAAAAATGCATAATATTTTTTTTTGAAATTTTCAACATTTGATCTTCATGATCTATATATTTTGTGATAAAAAACAAAACAAAAATTTAGAAACTTTTGCTATGTTTTCGTGAATCTTGTTGTGGTTTCACAATGCACATCCCTGTTGAGATAATGAGTGTTGTACACATTGCATAATATTGCTTAAATTTTATTATTTTATTTTATTATGTAATGTTGCACCTAGATGGGCGTGCAACATGTAAAGATTCCCATGGGATATACTTGATGAGTTGTATTGTAACATTGTGATAATATTTTATGTAATTATTTAATATTGGGAAAAAGAATTAAATGCCCAATATTAAATGTGGGGTCAGTGGGTCAAGTAGCACATGGTTTATGTAATACCATTTGGTGGTTTTGTGAGACTTGCTACTATATAAGCAACCACAAGAGTAGTTGTTGGTGTGACAAGAAGAAGACAAAAAGGCAAGATTTGAGTGGGACAAGGCTTGACAGGTTAACAAGGGAGCATTTGTGAAGGTTGGAAGCATGGCATGGGATGTGTGGATTCATACTTGTTCACATGGATTGTTTGGTGGTGGCTATGGCTTTGAAGGCTTCCATGGTTGTATTGCAATGGTGTTTTTGTTAAATAATACATGGTGATGGATGCTTTTGGAGGCTAGGTTTTTCCCTCAATGAGGGTTTTCTAGGGTATATCTTGTGTCACATTTTTTTGGGTATGTTGTCTATTCTCTTGCATGTGGATTTCAATTGCATATTTATTTTAGATTTATTATGAGTTATGTAGAAACGGTTATATTCCTTGTTGTCAAATTTATTTACAAGTGGTATCAGAGTTATGGTTTTATTATTGTAACCCTAGATTGAATCCATGGGAATACATGAGAGGATAAAAGAAAGGGCAAGATATATGAGTTTTTATTGCAGATCTGAGGGTTTTGGATTTGTTGTTATTATGGGATGTTAAAAGATTTGGGCATGTGAACTTGTTGGACAAAAGAGTTTTTTTGGATGTTTCATTTGAATGAGAGTTTTAGGGGGAAACTTACAGAAATGACCTCCTCGGTAAAAACAAACCTCACCATTGGATCTGGGTTGACATTTTCATAAATTTTGATATATAATATGCCCTAGTTTAGCCATGATCAGAGGAAATAAAAGAGTTTTTTAGTTTCGGCTCGTGATGGCCATCAAATTTAATCCCGTCAGAATTTTCGTCACAAAAAAAAATGAAAAATGAAAAATCACAGTGAAAATGGTAAAAAGATTGTCTTAGTAAAATGGCCATAACTTTTTCTCACAATATCATATTTCAGACTTCTTATAGGCGATGGAAACCTAATTCAGAGCACTACAACTTGGTGTAGGTTTGGTTCTATGATTTTGGCATTTTGTTAGGTTTTAAGAGCCCTAAATTCATATGTTTTTTATTTTGAGCACAGATTAGGGTATGACTTGAGCATACGAAGTCAGATTTTAGACTTCGAGTAGTCAACGGAAAGCTCTTGGAGAGCTCTACACATTCGTTTAGATTTGGTGCATTTGGCATGATTTATTTGGTGATATATTGATCTAAATAGTTTATAGGTATATTTTGACTATGGTAACATTGCGAGTTTATGGCATTGGAGATTTAAGTTTTGATGTCATTGTATAGTCAGTTTATATTTTAAATTGGTCTCATAATGATACGATTATCAGTGTTTGATTTGGATATGTATGATAACTTGTTGGATCTACAAGTTGTGCAGTGTTATAAGTGGTCTATACTTACAAGTTACATTTATGGCTTGGATATGGGTTATCTTTGCCTATTGATCTTTCATTATTGATGCATATTTAGATTGGTGGCTTGGATTTGGGTTGTCTATGCCCTAAGTCACATGATTTGCTAATTTTTCTTCATGTAGAAGGGATGAGATGTTAATACCAGGTACAATCATGGCAGAGGATTGTGGTTGACTATTTTATACTGACAGGTTGGACATATTGAGAGCCAAATGCTTAGTTCATGGATGTCATCATCGTGCCATGGATTTTGGCATAAAATGATTGGATAGATAGGTACATCATTGATGTTAATTAGCTTGGATTTCTGATTCAGTTATGGTGGTATATCTTCTTAGTTGAGGATCATGGTTATTTGGTTTCCTTTGAGGAGCTCATGATGTGCACTTTCACTTTTTTGATGGTTTGATGCCTTGGTTGATTCTCATAGTTAGAGGATGGTATTTTCATCATGATATCATGGATAGCTTGGATACATGGTTTAGTGGGAGCTTGTGACAGTGATGGGGTGACAGTGCAGGATTAGTTCCTAGTTTGGTTTGTATCTTCTTGGTTTGGAGATCTTGGTTTCACTTGGTGCTGACACTTTGGTTGTGTGAGTGTAGACCTGAAGGATCTTCATGTAAGAGATGAATTTTATGATGTCATAGGTGACTTCGTACCATAGTTGAGTGGGAGTTATTGGCATTGATATATTTATTAAGTGTTTGCAGATGTTGGAGATTTATCTTAGAGCTTGTTGTTGCATAAGCATCTTTGACATTTGCATGGTGCACTTGGTTATCTTCATGGTTTGTGGAGATGGTTCTTAATGGTAATGTGGAGATGCTTTTCCTTATAGTGTATGGAGATGGTTGCATCTTGAGGACTTATGGGGTTCTTGGTAAAGGTGTGGTTTATGCTTTCATTTGGCATGTTATCCTTGGTATGAGGATGGTTTCATTTCTATGTCATGATATACTCTTGATACACATTTAGAGTTGTGACATGTTATATTATGTTCTTATGAAGCATGTAATCTCTTTGGTTGAGATGGTTAGATCATGTTGTCATATTTATGTTTCTGAGGCCATGGTTGAAACTTTGACATTGATCTTGGTTTAGTTTCTTGGTATTGAGTACACTGATCATAAGCTGGATACTTCATGATATTGCTATGTTACATTTGGAGTTGGCATGGATTGATTGGTTACAAGTGCTCACGGATACTTAGAGACGGTGGTGATGTTGATTTCTCTTGGATTAGAGAAGTATTTGTTGGGATAGTTGATGGTTTCAGCAGGAAGTCTAAGGGGCAGTCACCTAATATGGACTTGAGTGGAGATTTTTCTTAGATGAGTCTTTGTTGGAGACTTGGATATCTTGATGAGCATTCTCATTCCCCACTCTTGGTTTACTCGGTGCTTTTCTACTTGAGAGGTATAGCTTGTTGTTTCTCTTAGTTGCAATATGTTTGTGCTTATCTTTCATCGATATGGATCTTGAGCTATGGTACATGAGTTAGTTCTGGAGGATTCATTTGAGAGATGGTTAAGCATTGGTTATCTCCATTTGCATATGTTGTTATGCTGGTTAAGTTTGGAAGATGGTTTTATATTGGAAATATTCCTTGGATTTAGGAATGGTTTTATGAGTTTGATCTTCTTGTGAGAGGCTTACATCCATGATTAGTTATATGGTATGATTTGGGTGTTGTTGTGGCTTCTTGTTGGAGTTTTATGGAGGAGATCATACTTGCATAGTTTACATCTAGAGGTGTTTGTAGAAGGACATGATACAGGTTATTGGTTAATGTATTGTGGATGTCCTTGAGACTAAATGGATTCACTTCTTTGAGATGTTGTGAGTGGATTGGTTATAGATTTGACATTATCTTTTGCAGTGGGACCTTCTTGGTATATATGTGGTAGGTATTGCTTTTGAGGCTTGTGATTGTAAGTTGTAGATTGGATATGTTGATGATATGACATTCACTTGGTATACCTTTGGAGGTATGGATAGTTGGATGGGTTTGGCACTTGCTATGGGTGCTATTTTAGCTATGGATATTTTGACAATTACAGATACCTATTATTACCTTTGGATTAGATTTTTGTGTTTGGCATTTCAGTTGGTGCAGGATTTTATGATCTTCTAATGCAATAGGTTGGGTGGCTTTCTCTTTGGATGGCTTCTATGTATGTCCAGTGGTAGTGGCATAATAGGAATTGAGACCATTCATGTTTGAGATGTTGGATACTTTGATTTTATTGCAGTTACCAGGACGGAGCACATGGTGTACTTTGATCCATGATTTGGATGTGTTGGGAGGGATTATTCCCATATTCATTTATGTGGCTATGGATTGACCCTATGCAATGTATACAATAATTGGGAGATTGTTGAGATAATGGGTGTTGCACACATTGCATAATACTACTTAAATTTTATTATTTTATCTTATTATATAATGTTACACCTAGATGGATGTACAACATGTAAAGATTCCCATGGGATATACTTGATGAGTTGTATTGTAACATTGTGATAATATTTTATGTAATTATTTAATATTGAGGAAAAGAATTAAATGTCCAATATTAAATGTGGGGTCAGTGGGTTAGGTAGCACATGGTTTATGTAATACCACTTGGTGGTTTTGTGGGACTTGGTACTATATAAGCAGCCACAAGTGTAGGTGTTGGTGTGACAAGAAGAAGACAAAAAGGAAAGAGTCGAGCGGGAAAATGCTTGACAGGTTAGCCAAGGGAGCATTTGTGAAGGTTGGAAGCATGGCATGGGATGTGTGGATTCATGCTTGTTCACATGGATTGTTCAGTGGTGGCTATGGCTTTGAAGGCTTCCATGGTTGTATTGCAACAATGTTTTTGCTAAATAATACATGGTGATGGATGTTTTTGGAGGCTAGGTTTTTTCCTTAATGAGGGTTTCCCAGGGTATATCTTGTGTCACATTTTTGTGGGTATGTTGTTTATTATCTTGCATGTGGATTTTAATTGGATATTTATATTAGATTTAGTATGGGTTATGTGGAAACAGTTATATTCCTTGTTGTCAAGTTTCCTTACAGTCCCATTTCTCCTAGAAATGGGGACCCTCTAGTATTTCTTTTGTGTCCCAGACCCCTAGTCTAGGGCCTGGGATCTTTTTTTGGAACTCTACATGGAGTCTAGGTTAAGCCTTAGTCCTCTAACTAAGAAAATCTAGTGCTAGAACTGAGAATTTTTGAGAAATAGGTATTTGTGCTAAAAGGTGCACTACCGCACATGCGCATCCATCCAAGGTGCACAGGTGTGCTAGATGCGCAAGTGGGTGCTTTTCTCCTTTGGAGATATGCATATGTGTAGATGCACACCTCTAAAGGGTGTGTATGGCCTGGGCTTATAAAATCCCAGGACCCCTTCCCCTTCTCCCATTGTTCTCTATGCTCACTCGAAGATCGCACATCCACACATATGAAGGTGTGACAACCTACAAGAAAAATAATACAAAAATGTTAGACACTAAGATGTGTGTTGTGATGTGGAGCCTAATTAGACTAAGAGGTTTATTCAACGTAGTTTCCCTCCAGATTATTTCTACAAGCCCAAGATGGGGTCAAGGGGCAGCGCCCCTATAGGGTCCTCGGGAAGCGCCCCAAGTGCGCTCCCTATCGTAGTACAGAGTGGAGTCAAGGGGCAACACCCTTGCAGGGGTTTGAAGCCAAAAATGACTTTATATTGTAAAAGGTGTCAGCTACTATTTTTGTATTTTCTAGCCCTAATTTTGTAAGCGGCAAAAAGCTTGTATAAAAAAGCTTAGGGTTAGGTATTTTCATGATGTGTGATGCAAAAATTCGTTCTTGCGGTAGTATTGAGCTGTAAGGGATTATGGATTGTAATCAGGTTGCAATCACTAGATAATAATAATATTGGACTTCTTGTTGGTGGTCATAGCCCAAAGATTGGGTAAACCATGTTAAATCTTGGTGTCTTGTGTTCTCTTTTATGCAATCTACTATTTTCTAGTATTGGTTATATTTGCATGTAACTATTATTTCTGTCTAAGGTTAATCCTAATAGTGCGCATGTGCGCACCTCATAAGTGTGCACACATGGGCACCTTTATTTGCATTCTCAAACCTTTAAAAAATAACAAATAAACTTAAAAGCCTAAATTAAAGGTGCACACATGGGCACCTGTCCAAGATGCACATGTGCGCACCTATCCAAGGTGCACATGTGCACACCTTTTAAGTTAAACCTAAGCAACCATAAACAAAGGTAATGGTGCACAGATGCGTACATTTCCAAGGTGTGCACCTGTACACTATTTTTTGTGCCTTACACTAATATGTATCATAAGGGTGTGCACATGCGCACCCCACCCCACATCAAGGTGCGCATGTGCGCACCCTTGCACACATTATCAACTAAAATGAAAAACCACCATTCCCCCCTGCAAAAAGTGCAAATGCACTTGTGTGCACCTTACCAGGGTGCGCACATGTACACCTATGCCAAAAGACTCTTAGAATGCTTTCTAAGCACACTTAGCACACCTTTTAAGGTGCACGAGTGCACTAATCTACATTCTAGGGCTCTCCGAAGGGATTTTAAGCGATTTTTAAAGATTTTGGTGTTGTGGATTTATTTTTTGGTAATTAGGGTTTGTTTAGGGTTTGACTTTTAGTTTTTTGGGCTAATGATTTTCTATTTTGTGTAGATAAAATGGCATCCTCATCATTCTTTCTTGCAGAGAAGATTGCTGCAAAACCCATTGTTTTTAAGTTTCAATGTACATCAAAGAATTCGCATTTTCAAGAAGGACATTCAGAAATCAGAGACACTAGGCTAGGGCACATCAATTGGAATGCATTCCTTGTAATCTACACTAAGCCTAAAGAGAGGTTTGATATGGTATCAACACTTATTAGATCCAGGTTGGTGAATGTCACATCACATCCCACATCTGCACAGTCTTCTAAACTCATCATGGCTCTGGCCGAAAACTATGTGTCTGAAGAAAGAGTTGTTAAGAGTGTTACAAGGAGATAGTCTTGGACCTTAGACCTAGAAATATTGAGAAAGTATTCCATCTCCCTACAACTGATCAGTATGTGAAGATAACATATGATTGAGCAAAAAGATAGTATAGAGAGAATGAAAAGAAAGCCACAAAGATCATACAATCATTATTTTGTATTGATAGAACAATAATAGGATGCAGAGCTAGAAAGGTAGACATGACTAGGGGATATATGAAGGATGACATCAGATATGTCATTTTACTTTTGAGCAGAGTCATGGGTCTACCAATAGCTAGGCATCTTCATATCTTGATGGTCAATTTCATAGAGACTATCAAAACAACCAAAATGCCTATTGATTGGGCCATAATGCTAAGTGAAAACCTATATGAAGAACTAGTAGCAATTAAATTCAACCCCAAGTTTTATATGACATTATATTTGGTGTACTTAGTGGTGGCAAGGACAATCAATTACCTAGGACTATATAAGAAGGGAAGCGTGTAAGATGCCAATGCTTGGCCCTATGTGGTATATCCTCAGTTGGTAAAGAAGAAGTTCCCAGATCAGAGCAAGGGGTATTAAATAGTGAATGATGCTTTTATATTTGGAATCATCTAATTTATAGAGGGTGATTATGCTAAACAGATGTCAGTACAGGCAGTAGCAAGGATCGTAGATATCAGTTTCTACAACATCTAGTTGAAAACATTCACTTACCTAAGGGTAGCTGGTACTATGGTGAGTGAATCTGAAGAAACTCTCGAGATATCCATTAGATAGGCTCATCTTCACAAAGATTTCCAAACAACTCACATCTACATATGAAAGAGTGAGAAAATAGCATAAGATGACATGGGTATGGCCTATTACTATAGGTGTACTTTAGGTCAAACAGAAACAAGATACTATGACCTTTTTGTTGGAGTAGGATCAATACCCCTTAGAGGATTACAACTCCCTTTGTTTTTATTTTGATAATATTGGAAAAGTTCAACATTTGGTAGGGAATTCATTTGTGCATGAAGATGCTATAGAAGACCATTCGATGAACACAATAGATAACTATGATATTCGGATAAGGGATTATTGTAGGATGACTCTATATCTGGAAAAAAAGGCCTTAAAAATAAAGATCCTTCTCAAGGTTGTTTAGAAAGACACTCAAGATGTTTTTGATCTATTGTACAACCACAACAAAATCGATGATAGGCTAGTCATGAATGTGGAAATAGATAGAGATGAGAATGTGGATAAAAATCACAAGGAAAGGCACATGATTTAGTTGATGGGGGAATAGATCAAGAAGTCTTTTAACCTTGACACAGTTCCACAGGATGTTACCCTTCAAGCCATAGCACGCCCAATTAAGGTTAAAGGTGCAAAAGTTATAGTACCAACTTTCCTTTCTCAATCCCCACTCAAGCTAGAAATGATACATCAACATTAGAGGGATGTTGAATACTTTAGGGCAGATAAAGGGATGAATAAGAGGGAAAGAGAGTCCCCAAAGCAAGTTGAGCCTGAGATTGAAGAGCCTCAAGATGAAGAGGCAGCTCAAGCCCAAGATATTAAATAATTGCCCCAACCTAGACAAGAACAAGAATAGGAGTTGGGGGAAGAAGTACAGGAAGTTTCACCAACTGGTCCAGAGGAAGAAACATCACCTTCAATTTCCAAGAAGGATAGGGTTGAGCCTATAATGAAAAAGACAAGAAGAGGGAAGTTACAAAAGAAAGTTATCCCCATCCCTCAGGTACTTAAAACCATCCCTAAGGCAAATGATGAAGAAGAGGAAGAATGTAATCCCCCCCCTAAGTCAGAGGAATCATCTAGCCAGGATTACAAAAGAAGAGCAAAGAAGGAGCTCCACTGTGATGTCATCATCTATTTCCAAGCAACCTATTCAAGTTATGACTTTAGAAGATGAGTGGTAATAGTGGATTGAAGAATGAGAAGGGCAAGAAATAGATGTATTTGACATTTTTTATTTTGATTTTATGTTTGTGGGCACTAAAATGGTGGGTGATAAGATACGAGATATATCTATGAACCAACCTTTGGGAGAGGATTGGAACCAAATGCCACCTTTACCACAAGGGCCTCTGGATGTACCACCACCACCATTTCAATTCTTGTCTTTCCTGGACAAAGGCTCAGTCACTTCACTTCCTTCCACTATATAGATGGGGGAACAAGTACTGGATGAAGAAGAACCAAAATAGTTCTAGGCCAATGAAGTATCAGAGTAGGGACAGGTACCAGAAGAACCTCAATTAACTTATCAAGATATAGAGGCAAGGAATTTGGCTACAACAGATACAGGGAATCCCAATATAGATCTCTCTTAGAAGGAGAAGACTCCAGAAAGGAGTGATAAGGGAAAGGAGCCAACGATGCAAACCTCCTCTTTAACCAAATATATGTCTCCCATGGGCACTACACTTGCTTGACTGAAGAGGGAGGTTATGGTTTAGAAAAAGAGCTAGCTAAATGTAACTACAGATGAGGGAATGGAGGAGTTAGTCAAAGCTATCAAGAAGCCTGAGCCACCTCTAGGTAATGCGCGACCATTGTCCTTCATAATGAAGAACCAAGACTAGGACTTGCTTTCACATATTTCCATCCCTGCTCCACATGCTAACACTAAGGACTTGACCCCTACAGACTATCAAATCAAGAAGGTTCTACTAGGGAGACCTACAGTAGATTCTACCAGAGTATTAATCACTATGGATATAAAGAAAGTGTTCAAGCACATGGACAAAGATGAGTCCCAGTTGATAATGTTGAAAAGACAAAACAAGCTTATAAGAGGCTATTGACATGGATTAGTGGGCCCCATTGACTTGGATAATCCAAAAATCACTCTTGTTGTGGTATTAGAGAGGAGAGTTAAGGCGAGTGTAGATTGATTTTTGGGTGCATGTCAGAAATGGCGTGATAATTTTGAGGACAAAGGTGTATAGATTATACAGGCTAATTTGAACATGTTACACCATATTCACTCTAGTGCGAATAAACTAGTATGTATATTGAACCAAGATTTTGGGCCTATGGATGAGGTATATACCTAGGGAAAAGACCTTCAAGCACTTTAATCAATAAAAGGCCAAAGGTATCGTACGCTCATGGAGGTGTATTCAGTGAAAGAGCTTGATAAATTGGAGGATTGGATAGAGAAAAATATGGCTAGGAATAACATAATGGAAACATTATATGAGGGGATATAAAAGCTGAAGGATCAAACACAAGAGTAGATTTTGGAAGCTAAGAAGTATTACAGTGATGCTTGCCTTAACATTTTTGCAGATGAGTTAAAGGCCAATCTCATTTCAGTGTAATCAATTGTTCAATAGTTCCAAAAAACCTTTGAAGATGCTTTGTCAAAAGAAGATATCAGACAAGCATTCAAAATCAAAGATGTACTGTAGGAGTTGGACACTAAACTTGAAGATTTTGCAACAGCACATACAAAATCTAGTAATTATAGGATTGTAGTAAAAGATAAGTATGAAGCTTTGGATTTTTTAGACACTACCCAAGTGACAGAGATTATAGAAAAATTTAAGAGCAAACATCCAAACATCGCTTTGGTAGAAAGAGGAAGAAAACCTAGAAGCTAGAAATGTAGTTTTGACACTTGGGACAATTTTGGATTTTTTGAACCTACCACCAATGTGCGCAAGGTGCGCTTTTCACAAAGGTGTGCCAAAAATTTTGAAGAAGTAAGAATGCATGCCAACAATTAACTATCTGTTGCTAATTTAGAGCTTTCCATGCACCGAAAACACATTCTGACGACAATTCAACTCCTACAAATGCCTACAGAAGGTCAAGCTTCTATTTTTAGACCCTCTAATGACCCTTAGATCCTCTTGCAGCTTCTTTCTTCTTATCTACTTCTTCTTTTTTATTTTAAAACATGTAAAGGCTCATGCACCCGTTAATTGATAAAAATAAGGGTGGAGTCATACTTAGCACCATTTAGAGAGTCAGTTTGTATATAACTAGCTTTGTTTTATTAAGTTTAAGGATATATTTGCATTAAGAGATCTCTCATTCTCTGCACAAATTGAGGAGATGATTTCTTATGAATTCAAGAATGTAATATGTATTCCAGGCCTATGTTATTGGTGCTCTCATTCTGAGTGTGGTTATTCTTGCAAGAGTGTGTTATTTTTGTGAATGCAAGTTTATGAATAATAATGGAGCCAATGGTTTTGTTGTGTTGATTTGATTGTGTGATCTTTTAGCTATGGTACTTGTCACGTGTTGACAAATTTTGCTGACGTACCAAGTTGGAGAAGAGATCACCCTATTGTTCCTACATAATTTCTTGTCTCACATGAGCGCACTTTTTGTGGCCTTGCGATTCAATGAGAAGTGAAACATCTTTCAATTTTTACTAGGTTCCCATCAACAATTACATCAGTGGATTTGAGGAAGTGTTACTCCTATTTTCATTGATTTTCTACTTGACCTTTTGAACAATTTAACTCACAGATGTGTTGTTACCATGGTTTATGTCCTTTAGGAATTTCTCTTTCAAGGTATTCGCTTTCATTTCTCGTCACCTTATCTTTTTTATTTGCTTTGCTAACAGTTGGTTAAATTAGGAATTCATATAGTTGCATTGTTAGATTGCATTTATCATAAAACAAAAAATACCAAAAATATATCTCTTTTGTGGTTACTTTTTGAGACAACAAGCAAATTGAACATCTTATCTGAAATTGGTCAGAACTAGCAAAAGCTTCCCTGTGAACAAACACATTTATCTTCAACTGAGCAGATTCCAGTAGGTCGCAAAATCGTCTGGAACCTTGAAGTTGATCCTAAATTAGTTTTTTTAAGAGAAGAATTCGAATGGATTCCCGCCATTAAGCATCATGCAAAATGAGAGCTCAACAAATCTTTAAAAAATCATGTTTGACATTTTTTTAATCTTTGTTACATTTTCTCTGGAGATTAGCCAGTACCCATCAAAATGCTCACAATGTATGTAAACTTCTAGTATAGATTAAAAATAATTATAAATAAATAAAAAAAATTCATTAGATTTTTTTCTTTTTTTTGAATAGTCATTTTCAATTAATAAAATTTACTAAGATTACAATTCACAAAAAAGGGCTGAAGGATACAAGATCACTCCGTGAATGAGTTCAATCGACCGAAGCTATAGTAAACAACATGACCGCAGCCAAGAACTATAAACTATTCATAAAAAAAATATTTAAAACAACCTCATACTGCCAAGGCAGTACCTATAGAGAGAGGAGGATCATCTTTATGAAAAAATCCCCTTACATTTTATTTTTACTTCCACACCTGATCTAATTCGAAAATAATAAAAGACAGGACTAATATTATTATTAATTTGTACCTAGTCCATTAAAGCTAATGTCTCGCATCAAAACGCACTGAATGTAGTTATAACACGGCCGCCATGTTGATGTTCCCGACCTCCTTGCCAGCATTGAATTGCGGGAATTAAAATCGTATAAGGCTCCAGCACACATGGGTGGGCTCCACTCCCCATCTCATCAAGGAAATATTTAAACCCTAATACAGCGAGGGTCTACACTAGGCCTAACGTGCCAGTTACATCGTCAAGCAATTTGAATTTCATGGCCCTCCTTTCCCAGACGGCTTCTCACTCCACCCTCCAACAAGACGTGTAATTCACGACAGAGCCCTCTACACTATGGGACTGGGATACTCTCCATAGATCGATGAGGAGTGATGCGGTCAAAACAAAATCGTATACAAATTATGGAACACGCTAACAGGAGGGATTGTGGAACACCGTACAAGGGCAATGGCGAATTTAACCAATTCACAAATGAGTATCTATCATAGAGAGGTCAATTTGGACAAATTGTAGGAGACTAGTTAATTGGGTTTCTCCTAAATTTGATCAACCTAATCACTAAAGAGTGATGACGCTTTGAATAAATGAAGATTTCTTGTGACGATTGATGGGGCTTCTTAACAAGAAGAAAACATCCACTGGCCACTATTTCATGTGATCAAGTCAAGAAGAAAAAATCCACTGGCCACTATTTCACGTGATCAAGTCATCTTTTGTTTTTTTTAAACATTTCCTTCCTCTTCAAGATATTCAAAAACTAGACTTCCAAAATATCATATATTTGCTCGAATTGCCCTCGTAAGCTGAGCCATCCATGCTCTAATGCCATTCTATTTTCACCAACTCAAAAGCACAAAGCACAAAACCCTTCTTTCATTGCTTTCCACTTGTACAACTCGAGTTGGCCTAGTGGTGGAGAACTTGTACACTTGAAAGAGAGGTCACAAGTTCAAATCCCACTGGGGGGTAGGGTATGTACGCCTCGTTTGTAGCACCAAGCGCCTCTCGAAAAAGAGTACGAGGTAGTCCCATATCACTGTCACCATATGTAAACCCAAAAACTATGGCATAGTGTCGTGGACTATAAAACCCACTTACTTACTTACTTACTTACTTACTTCCCTATTCGACATGTGAGGTGGAATGAACTAGTTCTTTACTAGGCGATTCATATTCTATATATCTCTATGCAATGATTTTGTTGAGATTCTTATGTTAGATTAAAATGTTCGATGTGTAATTCTCTTTTTGTTTATAGTTATTTTGATCATAATGTCATTTTGGCTTTCTCTCACATACTTTTTGATTTGAATATTCACATTTGTGCATTCATGCAAAATAATTCTCCGTTTACTTAACTACTTAATATTTGCATTTTTTATTTTGTTTAGCTTTTCTTTTTTGAAAAGTTTAGGTCCATAATGATCTTCCATTACTTCTACTCTCATCTATAACCTTACAATCTATTTGATGTAGATACTTCAACTTAGATGGCTTCAACATTGACAATATTCAAAAAAGTTGATTTGACGAGGTGAGGTGCCCCATGAGCTATGTTTAGCCTTGTTGATGTTAGAATTGTCTTCTTGTTTTAAATAAATTGTATTAAGTGGTTAATCAATCTAGAAATTTTCCTCAAACATGGTTCATTAGTGAATAAGAAAATAAAGAATTATAATATTATTGTTTATATCTATTGTCTATTTGAATCAAAATGTGTTCATTATATTTTAAAAAGTTTAGAATATATATGAAATATTGAGGATATGAGTATTCACTAGCTTAAGAGAATAATCGAAATATGGTCCAACTTAACTCTCTTAGGATAGTTGGGCACTAGCAATTGATTATTACCATTTAATTGTTCATATGATTAGATAAATATAAAGAATGATGCAATAACTAGGTAAAATACTATAAAATTGACGAGATATAACACAAATAAGAAGATATAGAAATAAAAATCACCATAGAAGGTAAGATCTAGAAATAAGAAGAAGATAGGAATATGCCATTGAAATTTGAAAGTAAAATTATGAGACTAATATTTTCAACACATTAGTGTTCACAAGTCTAGTTGAACTTAATACTTCAAATTGGAGATTAGAATGTTCCTTAGATCACACTTTCTCAAATTCTACAAAAAAATCTTAGAGAAAAGTTTGAATTAACATATTCCATTTTCTCCTATTAAAATATGGAACTAGGGGTTGTAGTCTATACTTTACAGTGCTTCAATTTACAATAGTTGGATTTATAATACACAAATGCAAAAAATGGTAAACATCTTGGATTGTATAGGATTTTTTCTATGTCAAACCCTAGGGTGGGAATTAACCCCTCTATAGGTACCATATGATGTAAGAGAAATGCCCATGTGGCTTTGCATAACATATTTCTAGAATATCATGATTCTATTTTATCAAAGATAATGTAAAAAGCCAATTTCACGATGTTGGAAGCTACTATTTCTATATTTTGTTGTGTGTGTGTGTTTGTGTTAATAAAGGGAGTATCCTTCATTAATTTGTGCTAAATTTGTGGATAGTAATTTCACTATAATTCCTACCTTTGATTAGTTTAAAGTCAAACTTGGTCTTCCTTATCTTACATCTATGAAAGTCATGACTTCTCATATTTATAAATTCCTTAAATGTTGCACCCTTGATGTCTTTTGTTCATTTGTGCCTCAACCAATTATAATTAATTCTAATCATGTCTCTCAACCATATCAAACTTTCAAAACTAAAAATTTTTTTGAATTAAAAAAATAAATAAAGTATGATCTTGGTCGAGATCTTCTTCCTACACCATCTATTCCTCCTATTTGTTACACTTATCCCATTTCTTCTACCTCTCAACTTATTATACTTCCTTCGCTTCTTCCTCTTAAACAAGAAAATGACCTCATATTTATTTATCCTATCTCACCTCAAATATCTAGTAAAACCAAATGTAATTGGTATGTTCATGATCATTGTCGCAAGTTTCTAACTATAACATGTGATTGTGCTTCTTATTAAAATTCTTCATCTCATACATCACTTTTCTTTGAAGATCCCATGACTGAGCTTATGGAGTAATTGAATAACAACAAATTTAAATTGAATAAACATGATGATTCTACTTGTATCTTAGATTCTATTACAATTTATATTGATGAAGAAGATACTCTCAATGATGATGTTATTGGGAGTAACAATGATAGTCATGTTATTAATTTTCACAACATGTATGAAACTATTGACATTGATCATGATTACATGTTTTGTTTTCATCTATCACTCCTAGTAATGAACCTATCTTCATGATATGGTCCTTGTTTAGAACTCACTATTGTTCCTTCTATCATTCTTTACTTTTTTCCTTGTAGGATGTTGATTATTTAATTTTCTCTTGACCCTTTAGATAGCTTGTCTTGTGGACATCATTAACTTCATTCATTTAGTACAATCTTCTCTCTACCTACCCACTAGAGACTAGTGACATTTAAATCCATAGATATTTCTAGCACAAATTTTATGAGACTGCCTTTAAAAACTAATAGACAAAGTCAAGAAGAATACATCTAGTAGCCACTATTTTATGTGATCAAGATTTATCTATTATAAATTAAATCAATTCAATTTTTTTTTTTAACATTTATTTCCTCCTCAAATAAAGTATCTAAACACTATAGTTTCAAGATATCATATATTTTCTTCATTTCCCTCATAAGTTGAGTGATCCATGATTAATATATTTTATTTTGGCCAACTCAAAAGTACAAAGAACAAAACCCACTCTTTGAGTGTTTTCCACCTCCCTATTGTTCGCTTAATACTTAGTATGAGCTAGTTCCCAACGAGCCTATTAAAATTTTTACTCTTCATTTTCTATCTACGTCTATATAATCCTTTTGTTATAGGCCCACACTTAAAATTTTAAAATTTAGACTTCATTTGATTTCCAAACCTCATTGAACTTGGTTCATATGGTCCAAAACTAGTTCAAAATGGTTCAAATGGTACAAAGAGGTTTGGGAAGTTCGATATGAGTTTGAGGTAGTTCAAGCAGGTTCATAGGTTCATTGAGTTCAATGTCGAAGTTCAGCAATTCAATTTCAAGTACGAAAGCCACGTTTAGTGGTCCCCTTAGATACAATGGGTGCAATCAGGTTTAGAGATACATGTAGATGTACTTTGGTTCTTAATGGTTCAAGCCACTCAAAATCAAAGGTTCAGTGTTCAAACTCAGCACAGGTTCAACAAGGTTTGAGTTCAACAACTTGAGGGTAAAGTGCAACTTTGGAAATTCA
This sequence comes from Cupressus sempervirens, assembly GCA_028749045.1. Taxonomy (NCBI): domain Eukaryota; kingdom Viridiplantae; phylum Streptophyta; class Pinopsida; order Cupressales; family Cupressaceae; genus Cupressus; species Cupressus sempervirens. Next base: position 842,546,086 of record CM053785.1, on the reverse strand, counting down.
TAATTGCTACGTTGAAAACCCAAAGGTCGTGTGCTTTCTCCCTGACATAAATGTCAACCTCTGAAAGCATTATGTGAAGTTACATATATGAAAGCTCTGTTGAGATAATATTAACGAAATTTTTCATTAAAGGGTCGCAGACATTATGCAACATCCTTTATACATCATTTATCATTTCCAATCTTTGTCCACTTTAAGGGACCCTTCAATCAATTGGATACTATAACAGAGTAAGATGGAAAAGTCCTTGTGGGAGAAGAGAAATAATTCATTATTCTGAAATGGAATCATGCTTGTCTGTCAATAGGTGCAATAACAGCCATCACAGGTACCAACGGGAATGTGTCTCAGATGCATCTAAATTGAATGATTAGAACGATAGCAAGGATCCAGATAGTCTCCATGTTAGATACAATGGCCCTAATTCTCAATGAGGGATAACATGTATATCACATACAACCTCCTTGGCGAACACATTCCACTGAGAAGTCCAAGAAAGAATGTCGCTCTGACTGGTCATGGAATTCGGGCCAATACTTTTCAGATAGCTCGATAGGTACACCACACTAAGGACTAACCATGTGTGTATTGGGGATGTAAAAGAGACAGCAAGGTGTTTCATAATCTTCATAGAGCACGGGAAGACATTTATCTTAGCCAGCGGAAATATCATAATAGGAAATGATCATCTACTATTGTAAGCGCTCTTTAAAATGTCTGAAGTTTCCCATATCATCATGGATTATCAGGTTTGAGGTACTGTTGGGACTGCAAGCCTACAATTTATGTGTAAGTATCCAACTATGAAATAATAAAGGTCCCGTTTGGTTGCTGGAAGATGAGGGCTAAAATCGGGTTATCAAGAGTAAAACCAGGTTTTGCAAAAAAACTTTGGTGTTTGGTTGGTTAAAATTATAACCTGGTTTTCAATTTCATCTTCCAATTTTGGTCAAAAATTGGAAGAAGTTTCTTCCAACAAAAAGGTGGAATTCGAAATTAAAACCAGGTTTTGAATTTTATGACAGTTTTTTTAATAATATTGTGAGGTCCACAGTATATTCATCTTCCGTGTCAACCAAACGGACCATTGGCTTTCCAAACCACAAAATCAGGTTTTCGAAAACCTGGTTATAAGATAACCTGGTTATGGCACAAATTTATCTTCCCCAACCAAACGGAGCCAAATGGTTGTGAATTCCAGAATACTATTAGGCCTAAACCAAAAAGGGTCATTGAGGACACAAATCGTCATTCTAAATAATAATAATACTTGTCCCAATTTAGTTATCTCATTCCCAACTTTAAAGATTATCTTAAATTATAATGAATAAAGCTAATCTTTTTATAGAATATTTTTAGCTTATTATATAATGTTTTGGATTTATTAAAGATCGGGACATTGTCTATGTATCGAGGAATAAAAGAAATAGAGAGGCTTCCAAGAATTAGTTATATAGATAACCCAAAAAGTTACGGAACATGGAGTTTCTTGGAATCATCTACTAAAAGGGATTTGGCTAAGAAACAAAGGGTTCCAGATTCCATTTTACTACATGAGACTTTGTGTTGCAGCAAGGAGATTTTAACTCTATTTTTATTACAATTGTAGGAAAAAATAAGCATATTTATTTTCTAGATTGTAATTTGTGAATGCGGGGACAGTGAGATCTGTGGTATCTTGTTGTGTATTCGGAGAAGGAATATATGTTAGTATATTAGATCTTTGAATTTGAATATTTAGTATATCAGATCTTTGAATTTGAATATTTATCTTTTGATCAGTTAAATTTGAGCATTTCTATCTTGAATTTTTATTTAGATTTTTAAGGTAGTAAATTTCTAAAATTATTTTACTTCTCATTGATTGGCAGTGTTATAGGAGCAGATTTAGAATTGGCAGTGTTATAGGAGCAGATTTAGAGGAAGCACTAGCCTATTCTAATGTCATATTTTCGGATACACAAATCACATATTTAATAGATTAAACTTCAACATATTAATTATTAATCCTAAGACAATTTCAATATAAGGAATTTCAAAATATAAGGTAACTAATAGTTCATTAGTTTTTGAAAATTAATTTTCATTTTTTAACTTTAACTGTATTTATTTTTATTAAAGTTTTATATTATATTCAAATATCTATTAATTACATGTTAAGTATATAAAGTATATAGCATTGGGAATTTAATTATCGAAATAAAAACTTCCTATGTAGTAATTTTTTAAAAAATATTTTTCATAATTTAAAAAATCTAAAATATGTTATATTTAATTTTTTAAATTAAAATTTAAAATATAAACAAATTAGCTTATACAAATTGTTGGGAATGTATTAAATCTTTTTTAAAAATTAATAATATTTAGGCAATAAGTAAGATAGTGATTAAATTATTTTTTTTAAATAATTATCAACTAAAAAGCCTACTACATCTTCATATTATTATAATTTTTCATGAATGAAGAACAACTAGCATATATTATCCAACTCATTTAACAAAAATTAATTATAAAATTAATTATTATATGATTTCCTAATTCCCATAAATTACTTTTAGATTAGAAGAGCCCTTTACTTTTATATTAGAAAAGCTTCTAAAAACTTGGTAAGCCTTAACACCTCTAAAATATTCATATTAGATTAAATATCATTTGCATTGATCTACACATCTTTTTCCCACTTCTCCAAAACAACACAATCTGCTTAATTTAAATTTTTTTAGGTTATTTTCATACAAATTTGCCATTGAAAAATCACCGATTACCTATAACTCTCGCCCAAACATATGTCTATTATATTATTTTTCAATGTGAGTGTATGAACTAATTATTGTATTTGTTGTAGGCACTTTTATTTTACTAATGATTAATTCTTTTTATCTCTACATTTACTTTTTTCTATCTTGAATTTATTTTTATTTTTTTTTTAAAGTATAGATGTGAGATTTTTATTTTTTTTAATTTCTAAAAGTATTTTACTTCTAATTGGCTGACTAATATGTTTGGGGTGTTATAGGAGCAGATTTGTGTTATAAGAGGGGATTTATAGGAAGCACTACCCTATTCTAACCCTATTCTAATGCCATATTTTCCGATACACAAATAACATATTTAATAGAGTAAGTTTCAACATATTAATATATTAATACACCTAAACATGTGAATAGATTAGCATACAACTATGACATAAATTAGAAATTGTTTCTAATGATGAATTTTTATATATTAAAAAATATATTATTTTAAAAATATTTAAATGTAAAATACTTTTTAAAAAATACAATTAAATTATTTTAAGTCATAAATATTTTTATATTAATATTTTTTTGAATTCTTTAATATAAAATACTTATTAAAAAATACAATGAGAATTTTTCTAATACTATTCTAATTTATTGAACTATTATTAATCTTACGGCAAATGCAAGCCACTATGTGGCACTTGTTATTCGTGTACTTGGAAGAATCTACATGCATTTTCCTCTTTATTTTCTTTGTAATGTAATATTCAGATAAATGGTCTTTCTATCATTTATTATTTATTTTCAGTTGTTTAGTTCTTTTGCATCTATCCTATGTTCGTGGGTAGATCTCCACATTCCTCTTTTGCTTATTCAGGCATTCAAGAGTCATTTTAAGATTATTTTCATAAAAGACAAATATTTTAACTAACAATACATGTAATTATCTTTTTCTCCCTAGATATTTTGATCATAATGCCATTTTGGTTTTCTCTCTCATGAAAAACAATTCCTCATCTACTCAACAACTTAATATTCATTTTGTCCAAGTGTTTCTTCTTCTGTTTAGCTTCTTTTTTTTTTCCCCAAGTTTGGGCTAATAATAATCTTTCATTACCTTTATTCTCATTAGATAACCTAACAACATAATCAATGTAAGTGATTCAACCTAGAAGGTCTCAAATTTGACAATGTTTATAGAAATTGATTTTGATTGTATAAGGTGTTTGATGAGTTATATTTAACCCTGTCAATGTTTTTGGATTAAGGTAAAAATGGGTTTTGAAGGGACCCCAAATGCCATACAAAAAAATAAAAGATCTACGAAATAGTATCCACCAAATTTTACAAGGACCTGGAACCTACAGTAGCATCAGCAAAAAATGAGGTTTTACAAGGACTTGTAACCTAAATAGTAGAAAAAAAAACATTAAACAACTAGAAAAAAAATCACAGTAAAAGATAGCTAGCACAAAGATACAGAACCAAATATCCAAACCAGAGGAAAAAACCTTGTCACTGAAGCTCCTCCATGGCCTTGTCAATGTTAAAATTGTCTTCTTCTTCCAAATATATTGTATATTGGTGGATTGTATATAGTGGTTGATCTATCTAAAAAATCCCTTCTAACATGGTCCATTGATGAATAAAATATCAAAGAATGATGATATTATTTTTAGTTTTTACTATATATTTGAATCAAAATGTGTTTAATACTTTAAAAAATATTGTACCATAGTTGAAATGGTGAGGAAATAAATTTTTAATAGCTTAAGAGAACAAGTAAAATAAGGTCCAACTTAAGTCTCTTAAAATAGTTAGGCACTTGTGATTAACTATTATCATTTATTTTTTCATATGATTAGATAAATATGAAGAACAATGCAAGAACTTGGTAAAATACTATAAAATTGAAAAGATTTAGCATGATAAAGAAGAGACAAAAATAAAATTTGACAAAGAAGTAAAGACCTAGAAATAAGAAGATATGAATCTAGTTTTATAATTTGAGAATAAAATTACCAAACTAAAGTGTTTGACACATTACTTTTGACAAGTATATTGCAACTTAAGACTTTAGATCTAAGATTAGAATGTTCCTAAGATCAAAATTTCTCAAATTCTACCAAAAAATATTAGACAAAGGTGTCAATTAACATATTCCACAATTTTTCCCTGTTAAAATATGTAGCTAAGGGTTGTAGTCTACGCTTTATATCTCCTCAAATTTCAATAGTTAGATCTATAATACACATGGAAAAAATAGCTAAGTCAAACCTTAGGGTAGGAATAAACCCCTCAACAACTATAACATGATCTAAGAGATTCTAACTATCTATAGCATAAGAGGTTAATTACCTTAAAGAGAATGTAGAATTGAAAAAAATGAAAAATGATACATTTGTTATGATCTTCATACCTTAAAGCCTTAATGGAAAGTTGATGTTTGGTGAAAGGATTTAAATACATGTCTTAATTCAAGGAGAAGAACAAGAAATTCAACAAGATGTTAAAATTGGATGATTACCTTTATAGCATTCCCTACTTTGTTGAAGATTCCTAATTGAAAGTGTTCACTTTAATTTTTCTTGATATAAACTGAATTAAGGAATGTGCAAACGGGAAGGGGGTTCCATTTGTGTTTTTAGAAAACTTTTTTTAAGAATTCATATTTCATTGAAGACAAAGATCAGGGAGCACATTTTTTCTATCCTTTTTCTTGACCGTTAAATGTTCATATTATGGCCTGAAAAGATTGGACTAGGGGATTAGGAAACATGGTCTTGATATTTTGAGCCAAATTTAAAGTCCAGAGATCAGAACTGTGCTCAACATCATATTTGGTCATGGAATGAGTGCAATTAGTTTAAAATAGGCCATGAGGAAAAGCCACCAAATTGATCACAAAGTGGGTGTCAAAATGCATAAAGATTGCATTTAATCTCAAATTTAGCTCTTCATACCTTAAAGCCTTTATGAAAGGTTGATGTTTGGTGAAAATATTTAAATACATGTCTTCATTCAAGGAGAAGAACATGAAATTCATCACGATGTTAAAATTGGATAATTATCTTGATAGCATTCCCTACTTTGTTAAAGATTCCTAATTGAAAGTGTTCACTTTAATTTTTCTTGATATAAATTGAATTGAGGAATGTGCAAATGGGAAGGGGGTTCCATTTGTGTTTTTAGAAAACTTTTTTAAAAATTCATATTTCAACGAAGACAAAGATCAAGGAGCACATTTTTTCCCTCCTTTTTCTTGATCGTTAAATGTTCATATTATGGCTTGAAAAGATTGGAGTAGGGAATTAGGAAACATGGTCTTGATATTTTGAGACAAAATTAAAGTTTGGGAGACCAGAACTATGCTCAACATCATATTTGGTCATGGAACAAGTGCAATTAGTTAGGAATAGGGCATGAGGAAAAACCACCAAAATGATCACAAAGTGGGTGTCAAAATGCATAAAGATTGCATTTAATCTCAAATTTAGCTCGATTAAAACTATAAACTCAAATTCTAAATAATGTATGTAATAGTGGAAAAAGTCTTTTGCCAAGATATCTAAGATACAAGATAAGAGCAAGGCCCTATAGCTTAGGATCTTACGGATCTAGACAATAATGATACAATGAGGAACGTGATCAAGATAAGTTACACATGTTGATTTTCATATTTTAATTTTAATCCTTCTAACAATTTGGTTTCTATCTTTATTAAAGGACCTTGCAATAGAAAGACTTTGCTAGATATATTAATAAAGTTGACTCAATTTATAATATTGAATTTATACTTGTCAATAACTTTACTGAATATATAATTGAGTCATTATACTCTTTATGTAGACTTTATGAATATTGATGACATCACAAGGAAAAAGGTGGTGAGTGATGGTCAAAATTGAAGGATAGAATAATATGTGAGATCCACATTTTTCTTCTGCATAATCATTGCATATTGAATGAGCTAATATATGTATGATTAAGGCGAGTCACGGCCCCAATAGGTTGTGACTCCATATTGGGGTCACGTCCAATCAGATTCATGACTCCCGATGGAACAAAAACACATATGATTTGCATTTACCAAAACATGAATTAAATTAAATGAGAGTAATATAATTGTCATTGATAAGCTTATGATAGATAGATATGTATTGGATTAAATAGAGGTGTATTATGTGTGTGTGTGTGTGTCCCTATGGGCCCTAGGGCCCCTATGAACACATTTTGTTACTTCGAATGTGTCGAGAGGGGTCATAGGTTATCTTATGACCCCTCTCAATGCATTTCATGACAAAATTTGTCCTTAGGAGCCCTGGGACCCCTAGGAATGCACTTGGTTGGTTTGAATGCATCGAGAGGGGTTATAGGTTAACTTATGACCCCTCTCGACGCATTTCATGACAACGTATGTCCCTAGGGGACCTAAGACCCCTAGTGATGCATTTGGTTGGTTTGAATATGTTGAGAGGGGTCATAGGTTAACCTATGACTCATCTCAATGCATTTCATGACAACGTATGTTCCTAGGGGGACACATTTGGTTGATTCGAATGTGTTGAGAGGGGTCATAGGTTATCCTATGACCCCTCTTAACACATTTCATAACAACATTTGTCCTTAGGAGCCTTACAACCCCTAGGGACACATTTGGTTGGTTCGAATGCATTGAGAGGGGTTATAGGTTAACTTATGACCCCTCTTGACACATTTCATGACAATGTATGTCCCTAGGGGACCTAGGACCCATAGGGATGCATTTGGTTGGTTTGAATATGCCTCTTGATGCATTCCATGACAATGTATGTCCCTAGGGGCCCCTAGGGATACATTTGGTTGGTTCGAATGCATCAAGAGGGGTCATAGGTTAACCTATGACCCCTCTCGATGCATTTCATGACAACGTATGTCCCTAGGGACCCTAGCCTATTTAAGGAACTTAATCCACCATGAAAAATATAGTCTATCATAATAGAAAATTTAAGTTATTGTGAGATCATCACCTTTCAATAACTTATAATACAAGTGAATCATTTTAGAAGCCATCACTTCCTCATGATGTACACAGAGCCCATATAATACAAAATAGAATTCATTTGGGCAATAATCAAATGTTTTAGACTTTGTCTTAATAATTATAACATATAAATTTTTACCTTCAAAGGTTTAGTGATTGCAAACTTCCTCTTAATCCAATATTACTTTAGAATGGAGAACACTTTGAATTCAAGTTTGGATTGCTGACTTCAGCGAGAGAAGCTTGATGTTTGAGTCTATCAAGACATATTGTTGTAGTGCTTCCAAAGTTGTCACATCTGTAATATTGAACTTTGGAGTAGTCTCTTTGTTTCTTGAGAAAAGATTTACTATCAGAGTATTTACCCTTTTTCCTTTTCAACTTAGTGGTTAAAGCTTAGAAACCTTCACTTGTGGGTCCATTATTGATTCCTCTAGATATTAGGTTACATTCTTGTTAAATGTAGTCAGCCTTTAGTCTATCAAATTTAGGGAGTTTGGAGTCAGCACATACTCCTTGTCTAAAATTTTCCCATGAATAAGAGAGTCCATTTAATGTTACAATGGTCAACTCCTTACTATCATAGATGTGACTAATTGTTAAGAGCTGGTTTCTTAAATCTGTTATCCTCATTAAGTATGAGGTTATGATTTCTCCTTTATTCATTTTTATATTAGCAAGTTGGTTCTTCAGAGTAAGACACCTACTAGTGTTGTTAATTTCAAACATGTCTTCAAGTGCTTTTAGCATATCATATGCAAAGTTCAACTTGGTAATAATAGGTAGTAAATGATTTTTCACTCCATCCACTAATAATTCCATCCCTCTCATGTTTTCTTTTTCCCATTGATTCTTTTTATTGTATTTCTCAAGTTTAGGAGAACTTACTATAGTTAGTAGTTCATGCTTTCTCAAAACTAGCATCATTCACAATTTCCAAGCTTCAAAATCAGAAGCACCTTCAAGCCTATCTTCGAGCCTCATGTTGTTCACCATCTTGAAATAATATAATGATATATTAGAAGTTTATTCATTTTGACAATAAAAAAATCTGATTTGATCTTTTCTTCAGACCTGCTCTGATACCATGTTGATTTTCATATTTTAATTTTAATCCTTCTAACAATTTTGATTTCTATCTTTATTAAATATATTGAGGCAATATAGAAAGGACCTTGCAATAGAAAGAACTTTACTGGATATATTAATAAAGTTGACTCAATTTATAATATTGACTTTATACTTGTCAATAACTTTACTAAATATATAATTGAGTGATTATACCCTTTACATAGACTTTAGGAATACTGATGATGTCACAAGGAAAAAGGTGGTGAGCGACGGTCAAAATTAAAGGATAGAATAATATGTGAGATCCACATTTTTCTTTTGCATAATCATCATAGATTGAATGAGGTAATATGTGTATGATTAAGGGGAGTCACAACCTTGATGGGTTGTGACTCCATATTGAGGTCACATCCAATCAGATTCGTGACTCCCGATGGAACAAAAACACATATGATTTGTACTTACCAAAACACGTATTAAATTAAATGAGAGTAATATAACTGTCATTGATAAACTCATGACAGATAGATATCTATTAGATTAAATAGAGGTATGTATATATATATATATATATATATATATATATATATATATATATATATATATATATATATATATATATATATATATATATATATATATATATATATATATATATATATATATATATATAACAAAGGATATTATTAATATCTATAATATTAATCAAGGATCGAATGTTATATTTATTCTTTAAGTTTTATCTGACATAACTATAAAACATTAACACATGTTACAAGTGTGGTTGTCATTATACCAAAACATCAACATGTAAATACTTGATTCAATTTATAGACTTATTGAATCTGAAGGATTTGAGCAATACATATCCACAAAAATTGTAGAGCACCTGCATGCAAGAACCTATCACACAGAAGAAAAGACAAAGAGAAGGCAAGGATTTGGCTCTGAAAATATGAAATATTATACTTATCTAAAAATAAAGAATTACTAAACTTTACAAATGATCAATCCTTATAAAGGAGATAGGATTGATCTAAAAGGAAACTTCCTAAAAGGAAAATGCCCATTTAATAATTACATTCAATTATTAAATGAAGATGTATCAATGTGAAACTTAAGAGATAAGAAAAGGAAATAAAGGAAATTATTCTTTAACACCCACCCACCCCCCCACCCTTAAGATGAACAACAATAAAGCTACAAGCTATGCAAGAAAGCAAGCAAACTACAATGTTGAATGCAAATGTGATTCCTGAAAACAAGGCCTGATGAGGTACCCAATCACAACCAAATCTCTATGAAATGGAGAAATAGAGAAAACTTTGTGTTAAAAACCCTACTACAAAAAGAAATAGAAAGAAAGTACAAATGATATGTCTCAAGAGACTCTCTCAAAAACCATAAATATAATGAAACCCCCCATGATAGATGCTCAAGACTCCATAGCTCCCCCAAAATAGTAGAACTATTATGTTGATAATTAGACCAATGTGGCTCCAATATGGAAGAAACAAAGGTAGTGGACAAGGAAGATGTAAAGTGAAGTAGGAAGTCCTAGCCGATACTCAAAAGGGAATGCATGATAATCCTAAAATGGAATCTCCAATGGAGGTGGGATAATAGGTGTGTTAAATATGTCATTTGAGAGGAGATGGATTTCCTCTGATATATCCTCAACAATTGTAGTAGCTGGATTGGTGAATGGAGGTGCAATGCTAGGATATGGTGAGGAGTAATCATGTGAAACAAATGAAATCTAAACAGGAGGTAGAGAGGTGTAGAAGTCACAACATTGGTCTCAAGAAAAACACATTAGTTCAAGTGACCTAACTTCACCTCGATAGTCTCTCGTGAAGAAGGAGAGTGAGAATCTAATAATGGAGATGGTGAGCCAAAATGAGAGGAGTACAAGCATGAAGAATGATCAATAGTCCCTTTAGTAACAATATTTATTTTCTCACTGCCTCTGAGATGCATTGGATCTCATGCGAATTCAACTATCTTCCCTAGATCTCACGATGTGTAATCTAATAAATAGAGAGAAGATTAGAGGAAAAAGATGGAACACATATAAAATCATGAAATGTACCATCATCAATGTCAATAGAATATTTCCCACATATAGTCATAACAATGTTTTTCCCCATTAAAATGTGTAGAGTAGGAGAAGCTTCAAAAGAACAGAACAAATCCTGAGAAGATGTCATATGGTGTGAATCACCTGAATCCAGTAACCATAGAGAAGAATGTAGAGTAGTAGCTAATCATAATGCATGACCCTTTCCTAAGTCTTTACCATCTGACTAAAATGATGATAAAGAAGATCTATGAGAAGTAGAAGGAATATCAATGCTTCTCTTTTGAAGGAGAGCTATCAAATCTGAAACATGCTTAGCATAGCCATATAACTTCTTCTCATAGCAATGTGACTCATCATGGTTGGGCTTATTATAATAAGCATACTTTGGTCTATCTATCTTTGATTTATCCCCCTTAGAAGGAGGTGGGTCTAATGTGAGATGAGGGCTAGAATCAATCTAAGACTCTATAGGATGTGACTTATGCTTCTTCTCCTTCTTTCCAAAAGTTATCTAGGCTACCATTCATGAGTTTGTGAGCCTATGAGAGAATCCAATTAAGAGTGCTTAGCTTTCTCTTGAGTCAAATGATCACAAAAAAAAATCAAAGGATAACATGATAAATCTAGTACCCATTGCATCCATGGTGGAATGGAAGGTAGAAGGAAAAAAATTGAAAGTGTCCACAAAGCTTAGAAATAATTAGGTAAATGCACCTAATGTTAGTCTTGATCTTCCCACAACCCTACAATAAAGATCTCAATTTTTTTAACTTCATCAAGTAGTCCTCGAAGGAAGAAAAAGAATTTGATGCAAGAGTTGTAAGCTCTACCTCAATTTGAAGTGCCCTGAACTCATTGATTGTACCAAACAATCCGTTAAGCTTGGTCCACATAGCTAGAGGGATATTGTAGCCATCAAGATGAAATTGTAGACTATCAAATACCTATAAAGAAATCAACCCTAGTTTCTCATCCATCTTGTTCCTATCTTGCATGGCCTCAAAAGGCCTCTAGAAAACTAGTTGAACTGTGTATAAAAAATACCACAACTCTTTTGGCCATAGAAGTTATATCATTAAGGATTTCCATGTGTGATTTATGAGGGGTCAGAATTTCTAGACAAGAAAAGGTATCAGCCATATTTTTAAGAAGGTATTTTTTCTGGATAGTTCTAGTTTACTGAAGTAAATGATAGAAACAAGCATATAAAATACCCCCACAATGAAAATTATCAAACCCTAATAGCTAGAAAGAAAGCTTATATGTAATGAGAAGACAAATACAAGAAAGAGAGTACAAAAAAGGCTTGAAATGATTATCATGTGTACCTTTTGATAAATTATGAGAAAAGGTGCAGAGATCTAGAATATGCTTGAAGAGACCTTTTGGATGCTTCTTTTAGATTAAAAATGGAACAAAATTAATCAAGTTATTCCCCTTAGAATGCATGAAGAATCATTTGAATTGACTAGAAAAAATAGGTAACCAAATAGCACTAAAAACCAACATATCCTCCATTCATGCATGCATCTCAGAATCATCTTTCCAACGATATTTTTTTCTAAAAAATGACAATGTATGCTCAAGATACAATGAAAAAACCAACTACTATTATTTTAACCAAAGAAAACTTGGTGATAGGAGCATGAACACCAAATTTTAACTCATGGTGTCGCCCCTACATGTGCAGACTTGCATCAATCTATATAGGTGTACTTTATTAAAGTTAATTGTTTTTTAAAGAACATTTTTTAAATAATTTGTGTGTTTCTTGCAATTCTCTCATGATGCATGTAGAAGGTCGTATAGCCCTATTGGGAAAACAAAATTCTCTCCAGGATACAGTGTTCAAATCTGGTGTGCCTTAAATGGATTTGGGGTTTTTTGGATTCTACAAGCACAATAGTGAGGTTTATTTTTGCTCAAAGTGCTCCAAATTTTAGAGACCCCCTATTTCCATAAAAGTATATCGAAATATACTAGAATTGATCCAACAACCCCTTGTCCCTGCTTCTTCAATAAATTAGTACAAGTTATAGATCCCTCTCTAATACCATTAAGGATTTGAGCAATACAAATCCATTGAACCCATAGAACACCTGCATGCAAGAACCTATCATAGAGAAGCAAAGACAAAGAGAAGGCAAGATTTTGGCTCTAAAAATATGAAAGATTATATTTATCAAAAAATAAAGAATTAGTAAAATGTACAAATGATCAATCCTTATAAAGGAGATCAGAATGATCTAAAAGGAAACTTTCTAAAAGGAAAAATCTCATTTAATAATTTCAGATGTATAAGCATGAAACTTAACAGGTAAGTAAAGTAAATAAAGGAGATTATTCTTTATTCTAACAAAATACATAAGAGGTTGTTAAGTCATGTCATGAATCTTTCAAAGGATGATGAAGCATTTCCAAAAATCCTCTCCCCCCACTATCATTAGTTGTTGTCGTCAATGTCAAATAAAGGATAGTCTAACATGTAACCAAGCTTTGATACCACTTATTACAAGTGCAGTTATTATTGAAGAAAATCATCCACTTGAAAGTTCTTGATACAACCACTAGAATTAAAGAATATACAAGAGGTATGTACATCATGTCATAAACTATGGGAGGGATGTTGTTGCACTAGCAACAAAGAATACACATTGGGAATGCCAAAACAAAGAAAGGTATTCCATAAGAGATACTTTTTAAGATACATAAGAGAAGATGTATGACTTATAGTTGAGGTATTTTTTTCTTTCTTGGAGTCCTATTAGAAAAGGGAGAATCAAACATGTTTACAAAGGTGTCTTATGCTAGTTGACTCTTGTAAACTATTACAAATAAAAAATATCAATTTTCTGGATAAACCAAAAAAGGTGACTAAAAAATGGGTGCTAAGTTGTTCTAGAGAAAAATATTAGAAAATAAAAACTCTGTTTACTAGTAACTCTAAAAAAGTAATAACAAAATTATTTTTGTCATGTGCACTAAGTGTGTCATAATATGTTGTCGAATTCTAAAAAGAAAACTTATAGTACATGCACATATTGTATAATATATCCACATGTTAAAGATAGTTTGCATGCCTTATCAAGAGAAAATTATTGACGGTAACATACAACTACCATATTATGTGGGTGAAAATTGATGGGGATTAATGTTAATGATGTAAAAATATGTGAGGTAGATTCACTAACAAATTACTTTCCACACATTCAACATTAAATACAAGAGAAAGAGGGGATTCCAAACATAACTCTCAATATAACTCAAGTTAGATTAGGAAAAAATAAAAGGATGCCAATACCAAACCCAAATTATATCAAGGAAGTATGAAATAAAGGTCTCTTTCGTGCAATATTAATTGATTTAAGATGTGCTTGAAGTAACTGTAAAATTGAAATAATTAAGTCAATGACAGGTGTAAGATAGATTTAGGTGCTAACTAGACGCTAAAATATTAAATGAATTGTGAGGAAATTACCTTAAATTTTGTGAGAGAAGATATTTTTTTCTCTAAAAATAATGTCCATATAAAACTGTGACTCAATTTTTTACTTTGAATCTATGATCAAGATAGAAAACCCTATTTTTGTTAAACCTCTACGAATAGGTTTGATTGGTGGTAAAGTGTTTTAACCCTTTACAAAAAGTCAACCAAACTTCTTTGTAATTTTTGAATCTATAACCATAATTTAGATATCTTTCTCATGAACACATGAATTATTGAAAACAAGACAAATGTAAATATTCACCTTGCTCAATGAGACACTTTTCAATAAGGATTTTTCAATGCTTGAATGTTGTAGATGTTGAATTTGCAATGAAGGATGTAGGATATCTCCACAAATGCATTGGATTTACCAAAACATATCATATAGACGTAGATGTAACTATGCATCAATGAAGAAGACAATGAATGTTGCAATCTATATCTCATCCATTGTTCTCCTAAAAAATGATAGACCTTGAAGAGGAAATGCTCATAAAGGACCCTTGAATCTTGAATGCCTTGAATTCTTGAAATTTCTTAGGAAATGTTTCTTTCTTGAATTCTTGAGTGATAGTAATCATGCCTTGTAATTTCTATAATGATGATGGACAACTTGTGTGTGTAAAAATGAGGTGCCTAGGCTTCATTTTACACTAGTCTTTGGGTACATAAATAATGCAAGTCAATGGGATCACTTTATTTCCTTAAGGGATTAGAAATAAGATCAGGATTCTTGGACTTTCAATAGTCAAAAGAAGGATTAAAAATAATAGCCAAGACTCTTAGAATATTAGTAGTCTAAAGAGGGATCAAAAGAAAGGATCGGGTCTCTTAGATTGTTAATAATCCAAAGAGGGGCCAATAAGTAACCACAAGAATTAAGCCCCTTGAACTGTCAATAGTTTGACAGAGGAATCCAAACTATCAAAGTTTATGTGTGCACAAGTGAGAAAATGGAATGCCCCCATGTTAAAGGGATTACAAATGCCTTAAGGGGAGTAATAGATTTAATAGAAGTGTACATTTATCTAGAGGAAAAATTTCCACTGTGAAAAATAGTAAAAGAATAACACTTAAAGCTAAATAACACATGACAAATAAGGGAGAGAAAAATGGACTTACTAACTTTTGAGCCAGTATGATCATATGATAATATATTTTATATTATAGAAGAGATGCATAGAAGAGTCTTTTTTGGATAGCAGCATGGAGAGAAAAAGGAATCAAAGTGATCATATCAAAAACTTCTAAGAATGCTACACAATGGCACATGTATGAACATTAGCACATACACAACATAACATGTAACAACATATAGAAGAAGATATATACAAATAGATATATTTTATAGTGTGTTTGAATTCTTTAGCATCTCTTATTAATAGAGAAACAATGATCATCTAAAGAAATCTAGACAAAACATATAATAGAGGGAAAACAACAAAGGAAAACACAACAATGCACAAAGACTACCATGCTAGAGAGGTCCACTTCAAGAGTGTTTCCTATCCCCTCTGTTCCCCATCTTGATCTTTATTTTTAGGAAAATTTGGACAACTTACAAGAGGAACAACATCCAACACAATAGGAACCACCACCATATTGAAGAAAGGACTCTACTAGGAGTCATTGTTCTCAATAGAAAGAGTGAGTGTTAACTATTTAGAGATCATATTAGGAAAATGATATAGTCTATATAAATATTTTTATATTCATCATCACTAACATTTACATTAGAATCAATATCATCATCAAAGGAATATTCAATATGAAAATTAAAATAATATAAAATATAAATAGAATCATCATGTTTATCCATTTTCATGTTATTTCTAAATTTAACTTCTTCCAAGTGCTCAAGCATGGGTTAATAAAAGGAAGGTAAAGGTTGAGAAGAAGACATATTTTGAGAAGAAAAAGTGTGGTCTTTGGCCTTTTCTTGATGGTTCTTGCAACTCTTATGATCATGTTGATTATGAATGTTCTTACATGAAAAATTGAAGCATCGGGATCAACTAACATAGGTTGTAAAGAATGAACAACTATGAGTTGGGGAATGTTACATAGAGGAATAGGTGGCATAGGTAAGACATCTATAGGATGATAAAACTTAGGAAGTTTAAGTTCAAGAGTCTTATCTACATTACATCATTGATAGGGTTGATAAAGATGATCAAGATGAGCAGGTGGTGTTTGAAGAAGATATAGAAAATATAAGTCTATCTCATCAAAATCTCAAAGATGCAAAGGTTTATAAAGAGAATGATTAATAGTGACAACTACTCCATTATGGAAAAATTGAATTCATTTATGTATAAGAGAAGCTATGGCTTGAATGGACAAAAGACATGGACCAAGCTTAACTTGAGGTTGATTAGAAGTAGGAATGACAAAAAATGTAGTATGCACAACCTTAAAAAGGTCATAAGAAGATTGATAAAACCTTGAGGATGATAGAGGAAATTATTACAATCTTGAATCTAAGCATTAGATGTGTCGTAGGTATTCTTGTGCCATCATTTATTAAAAATATTTTCTTCAATGATAACATTCATAGAGGAAGAGGGATCAATCAAAACACCATGGGAAGGGATATGAGAAACTCTAGCAATAATTTAGACAGAATCATTAGGTACTTTCAACATAAAAGAATGATCTATAGTAAGTGAAGGTTTAGGTTTAGGTGAAGGTAAAATCAAAGGTTGAGGTTGGGACTCAATGTGGTTAGCCACATGATAATCTTCTTCTACCTTGTCATGATAACTGATACTATTAATAGGAGAATATAGTTGATTAATGAAATATGTTGAATGTGAAGGTAAATATTTAGTATATAAATGAAATTTTTGAGAAAGTGGTACAACATATTTATTCATAGTATTGACCTCA
Source organism: Cupressus sempervirens (assembly GCA_028749045.1). Taxonomy (NCBI): domain Eukaryota; kingdom Viridiplantae; phylum Streptophyta; class Pinopsida; order Cupressales; family Cupressaceae; genus Cupressus; species Cupressus sempervirens. The sequence goes on along the minus strand of CM053785.1, from coordinate 842,528,792 downwards.
TTATCAATAAATATAGTAGATATAGCAATAGAATCAATAAGATCTTGAATAAAATTATGTAGAGCATAAATATTTTGAGTGTCATGACCAGGGTGGCAATGGTATTGAAAAAAATATTTTTGATCAAATGACTTAGGCATTACTTTTCTAGTTCTAATAGGATGGATAGGAGGAGGTCTAATAATGTTAGAATTAATAAAATAGTCATATAAAGAATTATGTTTAAGATTATGATGATAAATATAGGAAAAAGTAGTCATATCTTTAGATGTAGTATCCACTTAATCATCTACTTTTTTTTGTCTTATTTATTTTGATGTAATTGTTAGTATTAGAAAAATTATTTAGATGAATGACAATTTCAATCTTATCAACAATAATAGGAGTCATTAGAGTGGTGCTCTCAAGATGGCTCACTTGTAATTGATAATGATGAAGTACTACAAAGAGATGTAAGAAGGAAGTATACTTAGTAAGGAGAATCTTGTTTATAGTGTCCTTTTGCACATTAGAAATTAAAATATGTTGAATATCATAATAAGGCACAAGATAAGATATCTGAGCATACAAATATTTGAATCTACTAATAAATTCACTAGCCTTCTCTAGCATTATGTTAACAATGCATCAAATGAGTCAAAGAAACTTGAGGACCAATGTCTTTTTAAATTTTTTGAATGAAGGTATTTGCAAGAATTTAAAAGGAATTAATAGGATAAGTCAATAAAGAGAAATAACATTGCAAATATTTTTTCCCTAAGAGTATGGATAGATAAATTAGCAATAAACTTGTAGCCATGAGAAAAATCACTACTTATAGTTTAGAAATCCTTAACATGAATCACAAGATCTGCCTAACCATTATAAGCATCATGTTGAGGTATCTCAATGTGTTGTGAGATAACAACATAAAGGATGTATAAGGAAAGGGGATTTACAATATCTCATGTAAGGATGTTCTACTTATATTGAGTGAATTGGGTCATTTTTAATTACAAAGTAGTGATGGTTTGAATTAAGATACTAATAGTGGGATTATAATATGCATAATAGGAATATATATATTGGGTGTTTGAGAAAAGTTGTAGAAAGATGAGGGAATACACAAAGATGTTGGTGAAAGATTGGAAGGTGTGGGAAGAGTATTAGAGTTTATGAAAGGAATAACATTTTATGAAGATAATAAAGAAGTTGTGGAAGTAGGAAGAATAATCAACGGAGGTGTGGGATTATGAAGATCAATTCTTACAGGTTTGGAGATTTATGTAAAAGTGGTCATAAGAGTGTTAGAATGTTTACAATAACTGAGTGTGGAGTAGGGGGTGAATTAGTTATCCAAGGTCCAAGTGTACCAGTTCAGCAAATAAACACTTCAACTACTTTAGATTTAAGCATCCATTAGCTCAGCCTCTATAGCATATTATTAATGACTTCAACTAGCAGTCCAATGTCCTAATAATAATAGACTTGTAGAATGCAAAACATTAACACTAAAATATCACAAATAACATTCATAGAAGTTGACACTAGGATTTAACATTGAAACCCAATTTTTGGAATAAAATACCAATAACATGTCACCAACCTAGTGCTCTGTTAGGAGCCAACCATGTTAAAGGTTAAAAAAATACACTTTTAAATGTGACCTTGTTAAAGGATTTAATCACCCTATTACGAGTGGCCTTGTTAGAGGACTTTAGAACATATCATTAGAATGCCACCTTGATTAAAGGATTTACATATCATTGTTAGGTCAACCTTGATTAAAGGATTTCAATATTGATACAATGGTTAGAAAGTAATAGTAGGTTTGATCTGACTAATACAACTCACTTACAAATATTGATCACAGTTTGGCTCACATGTTGATCCAGTGACTGGCCTTCATTGTCATCTTTGTCTCATTTCTTCTTGGAAACCCTTGAAGAAATCACTCTTCACCTCTTCACAACTCTTCTCAGCCTCTTACTTAATTTTTTCAATCAATAGAATCAACAACTACTCCAACCTCTTTTAGGTCTTCAATAGTTCTGCTAACCTCAACAATTTCTAAACTTAGCCCTTACACCTCCTTAAATAGATAATTCTAATTTTTTGCCGCCTAAACACCACTGTAGATATTAGGATTAGGTGAAATTCATCAAATCCTTCCAACATTTCATCTTCTCTTTTCTCTTCTAGAAACTTCTCCAAACTTCTCCTTGAATCCTTGCATAGAAATGTGCAAACACAATTTCCTTCAAATTAAATGATCCAATTCATCGTTTCTTAACATCAACAAATTTTACATCTTCCAATAAATCAACTATGTCAACTTGAAATCATTATTTCCTCAAAAACTGTTAAATGATGTCCCTTGGCCAACACTGTGTTCTAACACTCAGTCATCACTGGGTTACTCAGTTGCTACTATCTTTTTTGTTTGGCACACATACTTAGGCTTGGTCAATACAAATGCTCGATCGATACTACTTCTTCTCGGCATACACTAGTGCTCATCCAACACTAGCATTACTCGGCATACATTGCAAGTTCCTTAATCTTCTCTTTTACTCATCAAGCATATTTATTTAGTCAATCTATGATCACTTCTTCAAGGCTTTAGTACAACTTTCCACAACTTTGTTAATGCTAGAATTCAAACACTTAGAAGCTTTTCTCTTAGTGGAATATCTTAGGAATATGCCTCCATCGCTCTTAGTATCATGTTTTCCATTTCTATTATCCTTTATTATATAACATTTGCTTCTAAAAACTTTAAAATACTTTACATTAGGTGTAAATATGAAGAGAAAGTTGGGAAGATATCCATACCACAATTCAAAGGGTGTAACATTTATACCTTTCTTGACTTGTACTCTATTCAAAGTGTAAATTGTTGTACTTACAATTTCTCTCTAGTATTTTTGTGACACATTCTTCTCTATCATCAATGTTCTAGCAAAGTTCATGATTGATCTATTCCTCCTTTTAGCTATTCCATTTTGGGGAGGGTTCATAGGTGTTGACACCTACCTTCTAATTCCTCTATCATTGTAGAATATATTGCATTCATTGGAGATGAATTATCCACCTCTATCAAATCTTGAGCACTTCAGGCTCTTTCCTATTTCATTTTCATCTCTAGCCGAATACCACTTTAAAAACTAAAAAGAATCAATTTCTTCTTTAATAAACATCATAGTCATCATCCTAGTATAGCCATTAGAAAATAGAATGAAGTATTTGTCTCCATAATAGCTTTGCAAACCAATAGGTCCACAAAGGTTAGTATGAACCAATTCCTAAATATCATTAGATGAATATGTCTTGCTCTTGAAACTAAACTTTTTCATTTTTCCCAACTGATATTATTCACACATAGCATTATCGTGCTTCTTTAGTTTTAGAAAACCTCATACTTTTTTCATCCTACTAATGCTCACTAAATTGTCAAAGTTCACATGACATAACCTCTTTTGTCATAACCATATATCTTCATATTGTGCAAACAAACCTGTCTCACAAATAAATCTAGATAGAACAAGTTACCTCTTGTTTGATCACCAATTTCAATCAATTCACCACCAGCATCAAATATCTTTGCCTTCTTGTGATGGATTTTAACCCTATATCCTGAGTTGTTCAATTGTAAAGCACTTAACAAGTTATAGTTTTAAGTCCTTCAACCCAATAATTATTGTCACACTTGATCTTATTAGTCATTTGTATTGATCCTTTAACTTTCACAAGACATAGTGCATCATTACCAAACTTAATACAACTACTCTTGTATAGTTCCTTGTATACTAAGTAATTGATGCAGTTTTCTCGTCTTTGCCAGAATCTTCTTTCATAGAAACATAGACAACTTCTTCATCGTTACTTTCAAATCCATTATCAGTTTCTTCTTTAGCAATGTAACAAGACTTCTTACCTTTGTCTTTGTAGTCCTTTTTTCTCTAATTGTCTCATTCATCTCTTCTTCATTTGTATTTTCTTTCTCTTTTTTTATCCTTCTCTTCTCTGTCAAGATGTCTTGCAACAATATGACCAACTTTGTAACATGAAAAATAGATTATAGGAAGTTTACCTTTGTATTTTTCTCTACCTCTTGGAAGTCTTCTAGCCATCAATGCTTCAAGCTCATCAAGTTCATCATAAAAAACATCACTATCACTTTTCACACATTTTCCTTTTTCTTTCTTACTAAAAACTAATTGTGATTTAAAAGAAGATTCAACAGTGGTAAGGTTGAAATTATCAAAATTTGACATTTCAAAATCTGCAAGTCTATCAATCAAACCTTCTAGAGTTAGGTTATTACCAGGAGTATGTCTCAGTTCTTATATTACATAAACTCTAATAGCATAAATAGGAAGTAGAATTATCAATACCTTGTTGATCATAGTCTCATCATCAATCTTTCCATTTTCTCCTCTTATAGCATTAATAATCTCCTTGATTCTTCTGCAATACTCAACAATATTTTCACCTTCTATCATTCTCATTTCATCAAACTTACCTCTCAAGCTTTCTAATTTTTCCCTCAAGACATTTTTGTCTCCTCCATAGATGGTCTATAGTGTATCCCATATTTCCTTAGCAGTTTTGTAGTCTTTTATGTCATAAAACTTAATGTATCTTAGGGATGATGCAATCTCTAGCATAGTTTGGTTGTGTTCTTTCTTCTCTTTCAACTATTGAGCTATCAAAGGAAGAATTATTATCTCCACATATGCATTATCCACAAAGCATACTACACCATCTTCAATTCCTACTAGATGTGGCCTCATCAAACTTTTCCATGCAGCAAAGTTCTCTTTGTTCAACCTTGGCACCTCCTTTTTGTACATCTTGATCTTTAACTTCAAGTACCTTCAAACTTTTCTCTATAAGCACCAAAGCTCTAATACCAATTGCTAGAATGTTTAGAATAATTGAGTGTATTTTGGGGGGTTGGGGATGGTGAATTAATTATCCAAGGTCCATATTTACCAATTCAACAAATAAACACTTCAACTACTTCAAATATAAACACCCATTAGCTCAACCTCTATAGCATATTATCAATAACATCAACTAGCAGTCTGTTATTCTAATAATACCATACTTTTAGAATATAAAATATTAACAGTAAATCATCACAAATAACATCCACACAAGTTGACACTAGGATTTAGTGTGAAAACCCAATTTGAGAAAAACTACTGGTAACATGTCACCAATATTTCACTCTTATGAAGTGAGCTTTGTTAAGAGTGAACCCTATTAAAGGTTATAGAAAACATTGTTAAATATGACTATGTTAAAAGATGTAATGACCCTATTAGGAGTGGCCTTGTTAGAGGACTTTAGAATACTCCATTAGAATGTCACCTTGATTAAAGGATTTACATATGACTATTAGGTCAACCTTGATTAAAGGATTTCAATACTGATACAATAGGTAGAAAATAAGAGTAGGTTTTGATTTTAATAATACAACTCATTTGCAAATATAGATCATAGTTTGGCTCAAATGTTGATCTACTGGCTGACCTTCTATTATGCCCAAAATATTGGGGAAAAAATACAACAAAAATTATTTTATTAAGTTAAATAACACCATGTTTAAGGGTATGTGCAGGATCATGGTCAACCAAACTATGGCCTTGAGTGGCAGTGAAAAACCAACAAATCAAGGTTATGTCAACTTGACACATAATTTTAAAGTGGTTATGGACTTTATATCAAAAAATTGTAAGAAAATAATCTGTAGGAAATTGAATGTAGTTTCTAAACTATTAGTCCTTATTAAGAGAAAAAAAATAATTGATTGGTCAAAAGTTTGAATTTTAATGCAGTACTACAAAAATTTCAGGGCAAAAATAAAAAGTAGGTGTATGTCTGACCACCTTAATAAAAATCAAATGATAATATTTTTTAAATATAATTATAGATATGAAAAGTAGACTCATGCCCAGATGTGACGCATATTTTTCAGTATTTTTATTCCAAATAAATAATTAAATATGAATTTTCTACCAAAAATTTTTCGAAAAAAAAAGTCCCATGTCTGACCACCTTAACTAATAGAAAATTTTACCAAATTTCATTTTATTTTTTCTTATACTAGGCGAAGCATAGAATGTGACACAACTTTTAGATTTAAAAAATGTTATACATTTGAAAATTATAGCTATTTTTCAATCAGTATGTTAATCAACACTTTACAATAATCTTCATTGATAATTAACTAATAAATACTTATCAATCTCGAAATTTGACAGAAATTATATTGATGAAATCTCGAGAGCGATATTAAAAATCCCTTTTCGTTTCATTCAATTTCGATCAAAATAACATTGTCAGACGGCTACCCGAAGTCTGAGTATCACTAAAACCCTCTTCAAACACGTCTTTTGGGTTGACCGAGTAGGCTTGGTAAATACCAAGCCTAATCGGACATCCGATATGCTTCGACAAAATTTGGGTGGGAAATTTCAAATCCCAACCCATTTTGGAGAGAAAATTGCGTTTAAAAGTTATAGCTTATGATTTATAAATTATTTCACTTATATTAGTATGTAAAGACGTATTTTAGTATATTATATATATATATAATAACGTAATGTAAAGATATAAGATATGATCTATTAATATATAATAATATATTATGTTAATCTTATTACAATCTATAAATATAATTTATATTATTATTTTTACTAAATATAATAACGTAATATATATATATAATATGTATTATATATTATTATATTAATATGTATAAAAATATAATATATGTATAATAACGTAATATATTATATATAAATATATAATATGTATTATATATTATTATAATAATATGTATGTTATTAATATATACATAATAACGTAATATTTTCATTAACTATAATAACATAATACATATACATATATATATATATATAATAACGTAATATATATGTGTGTGTGTGTGTGTGTGTGTGTGTGTGTGTGTGTTATTAATATATATGTATATTATTAATATATATGAGTCAAAGGGGGTCATAGGTCAACCATTGACCTCCTTTGACGCATTAAATGACGACATATATCCTTAGGGGTCTTAGGACCCCTGGCGACATATTACAATGGTTAATATGGGTCAAAGGGGGTCATAGGGTGACCTATGACTCCTTTTGACTCATTAAATGATGACATATGTCTCTAGGGGTCCTAAGACCCCTAAGGACATATTAGAATCGTTCATATTGGTCAAAAGAGGTCATAGGGTGACCTATGACCCCTTTTGACCCATTAATTGATGACATATGTCCCTATGGGTCCTAAGACCCTTAAGGACATATTAGAATCATTCATATGGGTCAAAGGGGGTCATAGGGTGACCTATGACTCCCTTTGACCCATTAAATGATGACATATGTCCCTAGGGGTCCTACGACCTTTAGGGACATATTAGAATTGTTCATATAGGTCAAAGGGGGTTATAAGGTGACCTATGAATCCCTTTGACCCATTAAATGACGATATATGTCCCTAGGGGTCCTAGGACCCCTAAGGACATATTAGAATGGCTAATATGGGTCAAAGGGGGTCATAGGTTGACCTATGACCCCTTTTGACCCATTAAATAATGAGATATGTCCCTAGGGATCTTAGGACCCCTAAGGACATATTAGAATCATTCATATAGGTCAAAGGGGGTCATAGGGTGACCTATGACCCTCTTTGACCCATTAAATGATGACATATGTCCCTAGGGGTCCTAGGACCCCTAAGGTCATATTAGAATTGTTCATATAGGTCAAAGGAGGTAATAGGGTCCTTTGACCCATTAAATGACGACATATGTCCCCAAGGGTCCTAAGACCCCCAGGGACATATTAGAATGGTTAATATGGATCAAAGGGGGTCACAATGTGACCTATGACCCCATTTGACCCATGGACATATTAGAATGGTTAATATGGGTCAAAGGGGGTCATAGGGTGACCTATGACCCCCTTTGACCCATTAAATGATGACATATGTCCATAAGGATCCTAGGACCTCTAGGGACATATTAGAATAATATATATGGGTCAAAGGGGGTCATAGGTCCTTTGACCCATTAAATTATGAGCTATGTGCTTAGGGGTCCTAAGACCCCTAGGGACATATTAGAATGGTTAATATGTGTGAAAGGGAGTCATAAGTTGATCTATGAACCCCCACGACCCATTAAATGACAACATATGTCCCTAGGGATTAGAATGGTTAATATGGGTCAAAAGGGTTCATAGGTTGACCTATGACCCCTCATAATTTGTTAAATGATGAGATATGTCCCTAGGGGTCCAAGGACCCGTAGGGACATATTGGAATGGTTAATATGGGTCAAAAGGGGTCATAGGGTGACCTATGACCCCCTTTGACCCATTAAATGATGACATATGTCCCTAGGGGTCTTGGGACCCCTAGGGACATATTAGAATGGTTAATATGTGTGAAAGGGGGTCATTGGTTGACCAATGACCCCCCACGACCCATTAAATGATGAGATATGTCCCTAGGGGTCCTAGGACCCCTAGAGACATATTAAAATGGTATATATGGGTCAAAGGGGGTCATAGGGTGACCTATGACCCCCTTTGACCTATTAAATAACGAGATATGTGTCTAGGGGTCCTAGGACCCCTAGGGACATATTAGAATGGTTAATATGTATGAAAGGGGGTCATAGGTTGATCTATGAACTCCCACGACCCATTAAATGACGAGATATGTCCCTAGGGGTCCTAAGACCCGTAGGGACATTAGAATGGTTAATATGGGTCAAAGGGGTTCATAGGTTGACCTATGAACCCCCATGACCCGTTAAATGACGAGATATGTCCCTAGGGGTCCAAGGACCCCTAGGGACATAATAGAATGGTTAATATGGGTTATGACCCCCTTTGACCCATTAAATGATGACATATGTTCATAGGGGTCTCAGGACCCCTAGGGACATATTATAATGGTTAATGTGTGTGAAAGGGGGTCATAGGGTGACCTATGACCCCCCACGACCCATTAAATGATGAGATATGTCCTTAGAGATCCTAGGACCCCTAGGGACATATTATAATGGTTAATATGGGTCAAAGGGGGTCATAGGGTGACCTATGACTTTCTTTGACCCATTAAATGGCGACATATGTCCCTAGTGGTCTTAGGACCCCTAGGGACATATTTGAATGGTATATATGGGTCAAAGGGGGTCATAGGTCACCCTATGACCCCCTTCGACCCATTAATTGATGACATATGTCCCTAGGGGTCCTAAGACCCCTAGGGACATATTAGAATGGTTAATATGTGTGAAAGGGGGTCATAGGTTAACCTATGACCCCCTTTGACCCATTAAATGACGAGATATGTCTCTAGGGGTCCTAGGACCCTTAGGAACATATTAGAATGGTTAATATGGGTCAAAGGCAGTCATAGGTTGACCTATGACCTCCCAAGACCCATGAAATGACAACATATGTCCCTAGGGGTCCTACGACCCCTAGGGACATATTAGAATTGTTAATATGGGTCAAAGGGGGTCATAGGGTGACCTATGACCCCCTTTGACCCATGGACATATTTGAATGGTTAATATGGGTTAAAATGGGTCATAGGGTGACCTATGACCCCTTTCGACCCAATAAATAATGACATATGTCCCTAGAGGTCCTAGGACCCCTAGGGACATATTAGAATAGTTAATATGTGTGAAATGGGATCATAGGTTAACTTATGACCTTCCACGACCCATTAAATGATGAGATATGTCCCTAGGGGTCCTAGCACCCTTAGAGACATATTAGAATAGTATATATGGGTCAAAGGGGGTCATAGGGTGACCTATGACCCCCTTTGACCCATTAAATGACAAGATATATACCTAGGGGTCCTAGGACCCCTAGGGACATATTAGAATGGTTAATATGTGTGAAAGGGGGTCACAGGTTGATTTATGAACCTCCATGACCCATTAAATGATGAGATATGTCCCTAGGACCCCTAGGGACATATTAGAATGGTTAATATGGGTCAAAGAGGTTCATAGGTTGACCTATGACCCCCCAGGACTCGTTAAATGACGAGATATGTCCCTAAAGGACCCCTAGGGACATATTAGAATGGTTAATGTGGGTCAAAGGGGGTCATAAGTTGATCTATGACTCCCTTTGACCCATTAAATGACAACATATGTCCCTAGGGATCTTAGGACCCTTAGGGACATATTATAATAGTTAATATGTGTGAAAGGGGGTCATAGGGTGACCTATGACTCCGCACGACCCATTAAATGATGAGATATGTCCCTAGGGGTCCTAGGACCCCTAGGGACATATTAGAATGGTTAATATGGGTCAAAGAGGGTCATAGGGTGACCTATGACCCTCTTTGACCCATTAAATAATGACATATGTCCCTAGGGGTCTTAGGACCCCTAGGGACATATTAGAATGGTATATATGGGTCAAAGTGGGTCATAGGTCATGACCCCCTTCGACCGATTAATTAATGACATATGTCCCTAAGGGTCCTAGGACCCCTAGGGACATATTAGAATGGTTAATATGTGTGAAAGGGAGTCATAGGTTGACCTATGACCCCCTTTGACCCGTTAAATGATGTGATATGTCCCTAGGGGTCCTAGGATCATTAAGGACATATTAGAATGATTAATATGGGTCAAAGGTTGTCATAGGGTGATCTATGACCCCCTTTGACCCATGGACATATTAGAATGGTTAATATGGGTCAAAGGGGGTCATAGGGTGACCTATGACCCCCTTTGACCTATTAAATGATGACATATGTCTCTAGGGGTCCTAGGACCCTTAGGGACATATTAGAATGGTATATATGGGTCAAAGGGGGTCATATGGTGACCTATGACCCCCTTCGACCCATTAATTGATAACATATGTCCCTAGGGGTCCTACGACCCCTAGGGACATATTTGAATGGTTAATATGTGTGAAAGGGGGTCATAGGTTGACTTATGACCTCATTTGACCCGTTAAATGACGAGATATGTCCCTAGGGGTCTTAGGACCCTTACGAACATATTAGAATGGTTAATATGGGTCAAAGGTGGTTATAGATTGACCTATGACTCCCTTTGACCCATTAAATAATGAGATATGTCCCTAGGGATCCTAGGACCCCTAGGGACATATTAGAATCTTTCATATGGGTCAAAGGGGGTCATAGGGTGACCTATGACCCACTTTGACCCATTAAATGATGACATATGTCCCTAGGGGTCATAGGACCCCTAAGGACATATTAGAATCGTTCATATAGGTCAAAGTGGGTCATAGGGTCCTTTGACTCATGAAATGGCGACATATGTCCCTAGGGGTCCTAAGACCGCAGGGACATATTAGAATGGTTAATATTGGTCGAAGGGGGTCATAGGTCATCCTATGACCCCTTTTGACCCATTAAATGATGACATATGTCCCTAGGGGTCTAAGGACATATTAGAATGGTTAATATGGGTCAAAGGGGGTCATAAGGTGACCTATGATCCCCTTTGATCCATTAAATGACGACATATGTTCGTAGGGGTCCTACGACTCCTAGGGACATATTAGAATGGTTAATATGTGTGAAAAGGGGTTATAAGTCCTCACGACCCATTAAATGACGAGATATGTCCCTAGGGGTCCTAAGACCCCTAAAGTCATATTAGAATTGTTAATATAGGTCAAAGGGGGTCATAGGTCAACCTATGACCCGCTTTGACCCATTAAATGATGACATATTTATATACTATTAATACTATTGTAGCATAATAATAATAATATAAATAAACACTAAATATTAATACTATTATATCTGTAGTAATAATAATAATACTATTATAGCTATAATAATAATATATATATTAATACTATTATGACATAGTATTAATATATATATTAATACTATTGTAGCATAATAATAATAATATAAATAAACACTAAACATTAATACTATTATATCTATAGTTATAATAAAAATATTGTTATAGGTATAATAATAATATTGATACTATATATTAATACTAATAAACCAAAGTCGGTTTCCCTCCAATAATTATTCTAATATTAATACTATTATAGCAAAAGTTGTTTTCCCTCCAAATGTCATTGGAGAAAATTGGATATCCGATTTCAAATTGAATATCTGATCTGAAATCAGATATCTGATTTCTCCCGACACTAGTTTCCAACATATCCTTGTCCCTACAGACCCGACAACATCACTTTTTCAGTTTTTTTTCATGGGTTTTGCAAAAAAGTGCATTTTGGGGCCCAACCAATTGAAAAAAATTCAAAAATATAACCTCAGGTGTTCGAATTATAACCTCAGGTGGGGAGCAATAGTCGTCGAAAGGATAAATGCAAAAGGAAGATATCCAATGAAGACATTTCGGCATATAGGGAAAGAGACAAAATGGAACACTGAAGAAAAAGACAAGGTATGTGAAATATCAGTCAAGTTGACGATGAATTAGTCAAAGGTGAAATCATAGAGTAAGATAATGAATATGTATAGTTGGGGAATGAAAATATACCTATTGAAAATTATAATGCCAAAATTGAAAATTTAGAGAATGAAAATTTTGAAGATGAAATGCTAACAAGTCATAATCCAAATTGCATAATTGAACATGTCGAACATGACAATGCACAAGAACCTAATGCACAAGAACGTTACATATCTCCTAATTATAATCAACATGAAGGTTCTAAAACACCAAAATGGATAATTGAAATTGATGAAATGATTATTACTAGTTTGGAAGAGAAAAAATTAGAAAGAACCATTCGGTTATGGGCTTCAAGCCTATATCAGATGTTTTTCGGCAACAAGACAGTGGTAAAGCAATGTCATCTTTTCATGCACTTATTAAAGATGCAAAAGATAAGACCTATGCTTTCCAAATTGAAGATTCATGTCAAAAAAATTTTGAAAAGAAATGTCATTATTGTGAAGAATCTTTTCAGTGCTCTCAATAGCATTGGGAAAAATAACAGGATGAAGGATAACAAAGCTGCTCGAAGGGTTATTACAACCTCTTTGGTAAGTCATCATTTGACAAAGGGTAGATATATGAGACAAACTTGTATTGATTTGAATCTAAATCGTACTACTTTGAGAAGAGCACTTAGTTGACGAGAGAAAATTGATGATCCTCTTCAAAATGAAACATGGGCATTTGGTGGGAGACTTCCACGTTTTGATAAGATGCTATCTGATGATGTGAAGGAAGAAATTACACAATTTTGGTACTCTAATTCACGAGTATCACCCAATGCTAAAGACATGTTAAAATTGAGAATTGGCATCAGAGACCGCACGCCACATCCTAAACATTGTTTGGAGGTAAGTCAAACTACGTTGTTCAAACAATTTAGAGAGAGTCATCCAAGTCTTCATATATCACAAAGGGCTTTTGAATCTTTGAATCCATTTTATTGTGTGCCACTCAAAATTCGAAATACATGTTATTGTAAATATCATGTTGAGTTTTCTATGCACTATGAACTATTACGCTCATTCTACTTTGCATAGTAAAGAAATGTTGGAGGATTGTGGTGCTAGTGGGCTTCCAAAATCATCAAGAGACTTGCTAGATCAACTTTTATGTTGTAGAGTTGATGGTTGTTTCTTTTATAGAAATGCTTGCTTAAATGAGAAGTGTTCAGAATGTGGTGGCTTATCCAAGTTTGACACATGTTTCCATGAGGGGTGGGAACAAGATCTTGGAAAGACAATAGTGAAAAAAAAGGTATATGAAATGGTGAAATACACATTGAAGAGTGGAGGTGAGAGCTCTAGATGTGAATTGGTTGGAAAAGATATCAGTGTGGCTAGTTTTATTTCAGATTTCAAGGCAAATCTTTTTTACAAGTATGCAAGACATAGTCACAGGTCTCAGTGGTTCGATGAACAATTTATAATGTGCAAAGAGACTTTTCCCATTAGCACTATTATACCAATTGTTGATTTTGCTAAGAACTACACATTGCAACCTCAAAATGAGACACAATCTTAGTATTACAACTCTATTTAGATTGCTATTTTTGTTCACATAACATATAGACATGCCCCTGATAGTGTGGAAGATAATCGGAAGATTATTAGAGAGTATCATTTTTATATGAGTGATGATAGATCTCACTCTCATGAGTTTGTGCAACATTGTTCCGAGAATTATTTTGATTTCTTACATGAGCATGCAACTGCTATGGATAGACATATCATTTGGTCAGATAACTGTACAGGTCAATTCAAGAATGCTTGCATGTTTTATTGGTTGTGTAGGATGCACGTAGAGAGAGGCGTGCCTCATATTTGGAATTTTTTTGAGTTCGATCATGGAAAAGGGGAACATGATGGAGCAGGGGCATGTGTGAAGAGAGCTCTAGTCAAGAAGCAACTAAAGATTTCAGCAGTAGAGCTTCTTGATGCTCGTAGCATTGTTGATTGGTGTAGTTTAGCATTATCACAAGGGGGACTCTTGATTCAGTGGTACACAGGTTCTTTTGGTTGGTTGAGGAAGGGTCCATAGCTGATAGATTAGATTGTGCTATAGTGAGAGACTCATCAAAAATGCATTCATTCTGGAGTTCTGATTCTAGTACATGGACCATTTGGACATGACAGCTAGCTTGCTTTTTTCCTAGTTATTTTCAGTGTGATTGGGATCATTGTGAGTCAAGTGAGTGGGTGGACACATGGGATCCACATTATCTTACTCCATTTCCTATCATATCCTCTATCAGAAATGATGACATGGAAAGTTCACTTGAGCATAACCATCTATCATATCTACTTCAGCCAGGACATGTCTTTGCATTGGTTGCACCACAAGGGAATGATGAAAAATCTGATTATTGGTTAGCACGTTGTGTAAGAGGTAAACAAAAACTTGCACAACCAATCACAGATGATGATGGATTTCCATATCCTACTGGTTCAGTGGTTATTGTTGGAACATGGCTGCATACATACATGCTTAGAAGGAATGGAATTCCTACATTCGAAGACTATCAGAAGCACAAAATAATTCTCATATATTTGCATCTTATTAGAGCAACAAATGTAAATTTGTTGAAGTATCAAGGAAGACCAAAAGTAAAAGAACTTTTTACTATTGCTAATGTTGATCATGAAGCCTTGTTGGAGACCCTAAAATAGAGAGAGGACCCTATTGGAACACTCGACTAGGTATATTTACTTCTTATGTTGTTTTCTTCATAATGATTCAATGAACTGATGATTATCTTGTTTAATACAATAAGTTACTAATTTTTTAATGATATTGGAATGTAGGTACATCATGAAGAGTTGGGGGGGTGGTATTGGGGATAATTCCTAAGATTTATGATGTATTATGATGTAAAATGTGAACTTTTTTTGTATATGGTTTTTGTAATAATGAAAAAGAAAGGTTAAATTAGGTTCTTTGTAAGGAATTATAAGAGGAAGATATTGAACAAGTTCTTGCAAATCATATTTGCATGTGATACAAGGCTATAAGGACAATTTTAAGAGCATTTATAACTATATGAAAGATAATTGCTTGCGAATATCTTATTACAAATTTGGTTTTTTCCTTATTTGACATAAAGCTAACATTATGATTATTAAAACTATTTTCATCAAACTAATCAAATAAGAAAAATCTAGAAAGTATGGATGAACAAT
This sequence comes from Cupressus sempervirens, assembly GCA_028749045.1. NCBI lineage: Eukaryota > Viridiplantae > Streptophyta > Pinopsida > Cupressales > Cupressaceae > Cupressus > Cupressus sempervirens. Next base: position 842,513,102 of record CM053785.1, on the reverse strand, counting down.
TAGAATACTTGATTTCTTCCATTTTGCAACCAATCATGGCATTTGAAAGCATAAAGAGTCATAATATTGTATAATGTTTTGAAAGACTTTCATATTGAAAAGTTGTAAAGGACCATGAGATTTGAACTTTAGTAATGTCTAAGTTTGCATAGGGTAAGTGAGTCATTACATAGGTCCTAATAAGGTCTCATAATAATCTCAAGTCATTTCATAAGTTGAAACATTCAATAAGTCACTTAAAATTTAGCTTATTGCTTTAGAAAATTCAAATCTTGAATGTAACGGCTACATGAGCATTTTGGAAGGAAACTCTATAGTTAAAATTTTTTGAAATACAAGGAACACTAGTGCAAAGCACCTAATTATTTTTCTTTTCTTGATGTAATAAGGTCTAGGGATAGATCTAATGATCTCCCTGTGACCATCCACATTTGTAATGAACACAAGACCCCATGGTGCAACTATAAGCCTTGGCCATCAATTGGTCCAATAAAGTGATTTTTTGGTAAATTCCATGTTTTTAGGTAAGTCTAGATGTTTAGAACATTATTAGGGTCCCTAGCAGTTTGTAATGTCTATTTGCAATCAAATTTGCAATAAAACTTGTCTTAGCGCAAAAATTGCAAAAAGTTGCTTAGTAACTTTTGCAATTTTCTTGACAACTTTTCAAAATCTAACTCCTAACAGCTAGAACTGTTTGAATCATCAATGCCATTAGCTCTGAGTGGGTGGGTGAACCCTAGTGACACCCTTGTTCCAACCACAGAGACCCTCTATTGTCTGTGGCCACCCTGTACCAAGGAGTCCCAAGGTTCTCTAAGTGCGTTTTGAGGTTGATCTTCTAAGGGTCATAACTTGGAGCTCATGAGGGCTATCAATAAATTATCAAATGCTACAGGATGCTGATTTTGAGGCCTAAAATTACCTATCTCATTTTTGAGAGATCACATTCTGTTTGGATTCGGTACAATGATCTCACTCAATGCCAAAACTCGTAGTGTGCCTCAGTTCATAGGTGCACCACAGTGTAACTTTGAAACTGTTGATTGTGGCATCGAATCGTCAGTGCCATTAGCTCCAGATGGGTGGGTGAACCCTAATTACACCCTTGTTTCGACCACAGAGACCATCCATCATTTGTGGCCACCCCATACCGAGGAGTCTCCAAGGTGCTCTAAGTGCATTTCGAGGTTAATTTTTCGAGGGTCATAACTCGAAGCTTGTGAGGACTATCGATGAACTGTCAAATGCTATAGGATGGTGATAATGAGGCCTAAAATAATCTATCTCATTTTTGAGAGATCACATGTCGTTAGGATTCAGCATAGCGATCTTGCTCGATGCCAAAACTCACAGTGTGCCTCAGTTCATAGGTGTACCACATTGTAACTTTGAAACCGCTGATCGTGGCATCAAATCGTCAGCGCCATTAGCTCTGAATGGGTGGGTGAACCCTAGTCACACCCTTTTTTCAGCCACAGAGACCATCCATCATTTGCAGCCACCCCATACCGAGGAGTCTCCAAGGTGCTCTAAGTGCATTTCGAGGTCGATCTTTCGAGGGTCATAACTCGAAGCTCGTGAGGGCTATCGATGAACTGTCAAATGCTACAAGATGGTGATACTAAGGCCTAAAATAACCTATCTCATTTTTGAAAAATCACATTCTATTAGGATTCGGCACAACAATCTCGCTCGATGCCAAAACTCGCAGTGTGCCTCAATTCATAGGTGCACCACAGCGTAATTTTGAAACTGCTAATCTTGGCATTGAATTGTCAGCACCATTAGCTCTAGGTGGGCAGGTGAACCCTAGTCACACCCTTGTTCCAGCCACGGAGACCATCCATCATTTGCAGCCACCCCGTACCGAGGAGTCTCCAAGGTGCTCTAAGTGCATTTCGAGGTCGATCTTTTGAGAGTCATAACTCGAAGCTCATGAGGGCTATCAATGAACTATCAAATGCTATAGGATGGTGATACTGAAGCCTAAAATAACCTATCTCATTTTTGAGAGATCACATTCCATTTGGATTCGGCACAACGATCTCACTCGATGCCAAAACTCGTAGTGTGCCTCAGTTCATAGGTGCACCACAACGTAACTTTGAAACCATTGATCTTGGCATCAAATCGTCAGTGCCATTAACTTCAGACGGGTGGGTGAACCCTATTCACACCCTTGTTCCGACCACGGAGACCATCCATCATTTGCGGCCACCTCGTACCGAGGAGTCTCCTAGGTGCTCTAAGTGCATTTTGAGGTCGATCTTTCAAGGGTCATAACTCAAAGCTTGTGAGGGCTATCAGTGAACCGTTAAAGGAGACAAGTTTGTAAGAAGTAGTGGCTTAGTGTTTTTGCTAAAATAAGTTAGTGGGAAGGCTTTATTAGAGGGTCTTGGCCAAACTAGTGGGGTGTCTACCCACTCTCTAATTTTTGAGACAGTTAGGTTTTGGAGGGAGATTAGGGGAGCTCTACTACAACTATCTTACCCTAGCTTGGTCCAAGGTTGGTATCTCAAACTTGCTTCTTTTTCATTTCTTTCTTTTAGCATGGTTAAGCAAATATGCAAGTGTGGAGTTTATCAATGGAGTATGCATTGCATTGCATTGTGGAGTAGCATTCATGTGAGTGCTTGAATGGTGTTCATTCCATGTAGATTAGTGTGACACCATTGTGCATCTTGTTGTATTGTGTGGAGTATTGTGAGTATGAGGTTTGGATTTCCTCTATTTCCTTGTTGTATTATGGGTGTTGATATTGTGTTGTGAAAATGTGATGTGCTCTTGAAAATTTCTTGCTTTATTTCTACTTGGTTTTATTTTCTTGTTTTGTGCTTGATTGTTGTTATGGGTGTGGGACTTACACTCACCCTTGTGGGAAGGGAAGAGAAGTCCAGGGTGAAGGGCTTAAGTTGGGTTCAAAAAATGTATTGAGAACCTTGGAGTATGGGCTCCATTGTATGCCATAACCATTCATATCTTGCTGGGGGTGATAAGGAAAGTATGGTGTAGAAAGGAAGTTTGAGGAGTTACAACTGATGGTAGTGGGTTTGGAGGAGGAAATGTGGAGGCCTCAAGAGGGCATTAAATTGTTGATTTATGATAGCCCCGAGAGGGCATGAAATTTTCTGAATTATGATAGCCCCGAGAGGGCATGAAAATTGTTTATTGCAGATATGGTTTGGTATGGAAAGTCTCCATTTTAGAACACACCTTCACCTTATGCTTATGGTTCCATTTGTGAAGCCATTGTGAAATAGCCTTGGGGGGAAATTGTTCAAGTTTGAAATGTAATGTTTATGCATTGAAAGATTGTATGTATATCCTAGTTTGAGCCTTGTTCCCTAGCGCGAGGGTGGTCTCTTTGAGGCCTATGGTTGGGTGGAAAGCACCCATGGTCCTTGTTATTTTGTTGTGTTGCATATGCAGATTTGTGTCCAAGGGAGCAATGGAAATGGCTTGGAATGATCATCTTGCAGATTGATGTTAGATGAGAAAACTTGACATTGTGCCCTCATTTGTGAAGGAGGATTCACCAGCTTGTTCATGTTCTCAATGATCATGTTGGACAATGTTCATGCTACTCATTGTCCATATCTTTCAATGTTCATGTTCCTTATGATTTTGAAAAGTCCCTTATGTTGCCCCATTGTGATGGAAGGAGATTGTATCATTGTTACCTAATGTACGTGTAGAGGAAATAATTGATAAGGTTGTATATGCATGTTTCATTTGGAGTTTATATTATTATGAAAGCATTGGTATGAGTCGCAGATTTGCTTTGACATCATTGTTATCATTTGAAAATGTGAAAGAAAGTTTTCTCCTTGTGGTATTGTAAATGACTAGTTGATAATAACAATCCATAGATGTTATGTGATACCATTAATTGTATAAATTTAAAACTTAGTAGATTGCTTAAAATCTTGTTGTGTACTCAATAATTTGTAAGGAAAATTTTATGTTCATATCACATGCATGGATAACATTGATTTTAATTACCAAGCTTAATGCAATTCTAAGCAAGGAAATCATCAAATTAATTTCATGATATAACAAAATGAAGTTTGTTGTAAGAGAAGACATAATAAAAGCTATGAGATACATTGTTGTAGGCATGCATTTTCCTCTTTGGAAAATGTATGGTAAAGGCAAATAAATCCCTTCCTTAATACAGAGCAATAAAATATTAAAGAATATTCCCAGATTCTAGACTGCTATCCAATAAAATAAAAAAAATAATAGCATATAGAGACTAATGAGTGTTCTAGACTAATATATTTCCTAAGTGATAGAATGGTACACATTACAATCTTGTGACCTCTAAGTCACATCCAACACTCAAATAATAAATTAGTAATTAAATAAGTAAAGGCATATTAGTGTGCATGTTAGAGAATATGACAAATTTAAATATTTAACTCAAAAATAAAATAAAAGCCAAGATTGATCTTGACCGCCCTTCTAGAGTAGCCCCCAACATTTCCTAAGCCATCATAATGAAAAAAGTTTTCTCCACTCCCTAAGGCATATTGTTAAATTTGACATTCATTCTGACATGTCATGTCAAAACTTTTATCCTTGAGCTTGCCTCCTTGAAAAGGGGTTTCATCCCCATTAATATACTTGGGTGCATAGGAGAAAGTGTTTATGTCACATCCTTGTCTTATGCACTAGTCGTTCCCTCCTTGTAGTAGTGGTCACATGTTCCCAAGAATAGGTAGTCGACTTGAAATTTCTTGCAGTAGTGGTCACGTGTTCCCAAGCATAGGTAGTTGACTTGAAATTAAGGGGGAATGGGATAGCAATCCCAAGGGATTTGTACTTAGGAGAATGTCAAGTTGACATTTAATATGACTTGTTCACATTAGGATTGTTGATTGGAGGGATGGGAAAAAGATGTCCTAAGGCTTGGATTAGTCAAAATTCTGCACATGAGCCACGTGGGACCTTGTGGGGACCACGTGTAGGAAGAAATGTGGCCTTGGTAAGAGTTAGGGAATGATGAGGATTTAAGATAGATAGGAGATTCACCCTTTAGATTGTTTTTATTTTTTTTAGATAGTTATTTAATCATTTCAAGTCTTGAGTAGAGGATAATGACACTTAGTGTATTTGAGCTTAGTTTAAGCATAATGTTTATATCAAGGGCTCATTTAGAAACATGTAACAATTAAACCATATGGTAATGAAAAATCTCAATATAGGAAAATAAATAAAATAAAATAAATAAGTTTACGAGAATGCATATATAATTGAACATGATGTTAAGTATGGAGGGTTTAATTAAATTAGTGTTAAGACTGTAAATTAGGATAGTTGGATGTAGATATAATAGGGTTAATATGAAGTATGTTGTTGGGATGATGGGATTGGAGAATCAAGGATAAGGATGGATGGTGGATTAAAATAATAACTCAAATCTAGTTTTATCTAGTCAATAAAGCACATTGATAGATAAGAGTTACTACATAGAATTGAATGCATGACAAACCTGTGTAGAAGTTGGATTTAATGTCAAGTGAATTTTATATTTTGCTTGAGGGAATGTTAGTTAGATAATGAATGTTGTGGATTCGATTGAAGATATTAGTAGAATATCAAAGTCGATAGAATATATATACCAATTTGAAAATGTAGTCTAGGAATAAAGCATTAGTTAGCTAGTATGTAATAAGGGTCAATAGGCATGTCATTAAAGGTAGCTCGTCAGCACATGTACCCTATGTATAATTAATGATAATATGATTCATGTACACCACATTTTACTACGTTAGTTGCATGAAATGATGAATACATATATGTTAGAACGACAAGTTATGTTATATACAAACCTTATTTATACGCTTGCACCTAATCGTTGCATAAACAATTCATCTAAAAAATTTAAATTGACACACTCAATACGATGGTGTAGTAGGATGTGTTTAAATACTAATCGTGAATTATTATTGAGTTAAGTACTTTGAATTGGCCCTTAGACTTACTAAGAGTTCCTCATTTTATGTGCTTACTAATTCGTACTATGAAACTACTTTGAATCTTAACATGCTTTGATAATAATAATATTGATAGTGAGAAAGTAAGCTTATGGTGAATAATTAGATGTAATAATGTAAAAAGTAAATGTAATAGTATAGTAATTATAGTAATTAAAATAGTAAATGTAAATGCATGGCAATGTAGCTAGATTAGTTAGTAGTTGATGAGCTACATAGTTAGTAATTGTCTTTTGTTAGAGTGAGTTTAATTTATGTATTGAAATAGTAATTTTTGTGTTTAGGAAACTGTAGTGAGTGCTAGTTTGGTGAGGAAGCAATGTTGATAGAATGCATAAGGATGACTAAATAGAGTAAAGAGGGAGAAAATGACTTAGTATTGGTCCAATCTTTGAGAGGACCTGTAACTAGTAAGATATGGATGCAAGCACATGATACACGTTTGGCACATAAAAAAAATTGTTTATTCCATAAGTTGTGTATAGTATGTGTTGAATGATGGATACTATCAATACAAGTGGCCCCTTCTCCATCATGTAGACTTCGAAGCTACCTTTGGGGCATATCTTTTCTAATTTCCAATGGTTAGATCCGATATAGTGTGGTAGATAAGTGCACATTTTCTTGTTTGACTAAGGGTGCTCATGTGATGAGTACTAAATCTAAATTCTCTAGATACGTGTGTTTAATCGATTAAGATATACTAAACTTCCACACCATATAGTAATTGTCACATTAATATATATTGTAATGATTAATGAATGTGTGTACATTGGTAATGAGGATAATAAGTAATTCTGATCGAATCACGACCTAGTCCATATGATACAACCGACCGACCCTAATAGAATATTAGTATCAGAGGCTTGTTAGGATATGAATTAACTCACTAATTTATGAGTGTTGTATCTTGAACTTTCTCTTTTGACTCATGATGCTAACTTGAACTAGACTTTCATCCAATCTATTTGAAAACCACCTGTGACTAAAATGTTACAACCGGATGACACTATCCACATGAGTCTTGAACTCCTATTCAATGATAACCTTGTTTTACAATATGTAATTTCTTATGCGACTTCATAAGCTACAAAAAAAAAAAATGTTGTGTTTTTACTAGTAAAATTTAGGGCATGGCACACGATCCACAATAAATTGAACAATACTAGATACTAAATTAATATGTATATCATTGTGCACATAAATGACAAAAATATATATCAAAATACATGTATCCATAGACTAAATTTTACACAAATATATATCAAAGATCATGTATCCATAGACAAAGTACTCAAATATATATCAAAATACATAGATCCATATACAAAATGTGGTTGATCATGCCATCAGAATGTGTATAATATCAATGTTTCTATATACAATGTGGCATATGCCATCTCAAAATGTCTCATGATGCATTCTACAAAAACTATACTATCCTAGGGTGCTGGTGGATGATCAAAATCAAGCCTCTTCATTGCACTGGGTGGATCAAATGCCTCCTACATAAACAAAAAAGGAAAACCCAAAGTTAGACTACTAAATTTATACGATTCTACGTATCTAACATTGAATTACTCAAATTCATAATGATATTTTTTGTAATGGAGATTAATACTATCAAAATTTCATAATAAATACCTCTCTCGTCGACCTCCTACGTCGGTCAGGAGTCTTCTCGTATGCCCTCGACAATGCTGGTACCTCTCTGATTGTGGGTTGTATATGTTCAAATACCTTTGTCAGATGAATCTACAATTTAAACTATAACATTATAATTCATAGCATGTTAAATTTATAGCATATTTAATCATGAATTCAAACTACAACTTACTATTGTAGGCTCTTCCTTAGGAGTGAGTGGTCGCATCATCAAATCTACATAACTGTCCTGTTGGACCTCATGTACACTAGGAGTCTCCTATGAGATACAAAATAGTAGTTGTTAATATCACGGAAATCAATTTTGAATTTATTTATGAAGATAAGGATAATTAAAAAATAAATGATAGTTATAGATACAATGGGGCTCTTAGTGTGAATGGAAATCCCTGATGGTCTACGATGCATAATCTGTATAGGCTCATCACCAGTAGCGACGCCCTATATACAATAAAGAATGTAATTAAATGAGATTACCACAAACATTTTACAAGAATGCATTAATATTTAATCAAATAGAAAGCACCTAATTACCTTTCCTTTGTCAATGTGTGCTAGCTCACCCTCCGCACTTTGTCCCTCTGGGACAGGTGCTACCTACAAGATAAAAGAAAGATTAGAAACCATATATGCTACAATATCAAATAGAAAAAAAAATGTGAACACAACATAATGTACCGTAGATGTCTCAAGGCCAAATGAAATGGTCGAGAGCATGGCATCATCAATCTGTCTGAGCTCCTCCTCGGTCATCAACTAAACGTGAATGAAGATCACATACATATAAAAGTCAATATGGCTTAAAAATTAAAATTACTCTATTATAAAAATTAACTTTAAATCACATATTTCATAACAAAAATATATATACACGTACCCACACCGAAGGAGTCCATGCCTCTGCATTCCCCTCCTCTCTCGCATCAGGGTCTGTAGCCTCTGCGTGTGTGTCTGGTGTATCCTCGTCTAATACAAAATGATACTCAAGAAGATCACCTATGGGACCCAGGAAAATATTCTTGCACATAATGCAAGTGTGAGGCACACAAACATGTGATGAGCTAGCTGATGATGAACTGGCACCAGCATAATCAACACGAGGAGGTAGGATTGACCTAACCTGAGATATCATTAGGCTACTCAGCCTATGAATGGCTCTAATAGTCTGAGAGCTAGCCTCTATCATAATATATGGATGCTGCACTCGAGGAGGAGGGGAGATATCAGTAGGGGGGACAAAAGTGCTAGCTTTCTTCCACTGGGAAGAGGGTCTATCTTGAGGAGCTCCTAGTCTTAAGCCCATGTTGGGCTTCATGCTCCAATAGTTCACTTTAAGTTTTAACACAAATTCAGCATATAATTTTCTAAGGAAATAAAATGGTATGTCTAAATTGTCATGTGGAGGGATATCAAAGACCATCCACCAACGATCCCAAAAGTTTGCACATATGGTGTCATTTGTGCACTATTTAATTGATAGTTTGGATTTTTTTGGGTCAACTGGTAAACCCATTTTTGGGTTCGCAAAAAGGCTGGCCAAATTGTCTTTGCTTATGTTGAGGGCTGCAACCTCATCATAATCCAAACCATCATCAAACATCTCATGCATTTGATCACGCTAATGAAGAGCGACATTTTGTTGGTTTGTAAGGGTTTCAATGTTATCCACTATGGTGTTTAACGTGGATAACATAGGAGCCAATGCGAGTACATTATTATATGTTCTATGCAAACCTCTCAACTTAGTGAGATTTTCATTTATCAAATCCTCGATTCGAGGAGGGTTTTGAGGGGGTAGAGGATCGTTTGGTGGACGATTTTGTGGGGGTACTGGATCGTTTGGTGGGGGGTTAAGAGGAATATTATTCCCTACCTCAATGTCATCATTCTAATCAACCATTCCTATTGAATTGCAAAACATAATATATATTTTTAAAAACCTTAATTTTAACCTTTTTTTTCAAAAAAACCCTAGATTCAACTAAAACAAACAAAATCATGCTAAAATCTATCGAATTTAGATTAAAAATTAGTTTTAAAAGCAAAACAAAAACCTTAATATCCAATATCTGATCTTGTATTTGATATCTGGTCACGCGCTAATATTGGCCCCCGAAATGTGAGAAATAAGGGCCCGCGGGTCTGTTCTTTTTTTTTAATGTATGCTACAGGTATCAAATATCTGATATTAGATCAGATATCTGATCGCGCTCATATCTTATATTTTATATATAACATATATAACATATTTTATATTTTATATATAGCTTTGAAATATTATATTATATTATATTTTATTTTATTATGTTTTTATATTATATTTTATATATATTATAATATAAAATATTATATTATATTATTATATTATTATAATGTATTATATTATATTATATTATTATAATATAATATTATTATTATACTATAATATTATACAATTATAATATAGTAATATTATTATTATTATTATTATATTATATTATATATTTAATAACAATATTATATTATAATGTATTATAATGTTATAATATAATGTTTTTATATTATAATAATATTATAATAATAATGTCATATAATTATCGGATATCCGATATTAAATTGGATATCCGATATTAGATTGAATATCTAATAAGGCTCAGCCTTTCCTTCTAGGCTTGGTACTTGGATAGGTGAAAAAAAGTAAGAGTGGATTTTGAAGCGCTTTTAGATGTGTTCAAACTCTATTCTTTTCACATTGCCACTTTTTGGCACACCATGATCTTGCACATACCCTTAACACATACTAAATTGCATATGTTACAAAAAGTATAAATTGGATAAAAATGAGTTTCAATTGTAATTCATAATGATGCAGAGTGAACATCTCAACCCTACTGCACCATGGCAGAACCTTAGGTTCTGTTGCTACAGGTACACCTAATTCGGGTTACACAATTTGGTTTGATAAAACTTTAGCTAAAGTGTGACATCATATTCAAGAAAATATTAGGGTCCATAGTTCTTGGATTAAAGTTGAATTAAATATGTTTAGTTGAGTAAGGTAGATTCATGTAATTTAGTTTTTTGACATGCACATGGAATAACACCACAACAATGACACATTCGAGTTTTCCCCCTAATTGATGATTTAGTCAACCTTATCTAATCATTTTTTGTCTAAAATAATACTTTAATTTAACTAGATAACTCATTATTATTCATTATTTAATTACTTCAGACATTCATTTCATCTCTACAATGCCTTCCTATTTCACTATTGAGTCAACTACCTAAAACCTCTACATTTGCCTTTGATTCCTATGATCTAGAAATTCGAGTTAAAGAAACCATAATAAAACATTACAAAATATTAAATGTCATAATATACTAAAATTATTTACCTAATTAACATAATAGACTTTTCTTTAAAATATGACTCACCTAAATTCTAACATATAAATCTAACACACAAAATAAGCCCTTACTAGTTCACCTTTATTAACCTTTTAAAATAACTACTAATTTAATTCTAAACACTATTAATTAAATCCTATACATCACATCCATTTCTAACTTTATTAAAACTAACTAATCCCTACTTAACTACTAACCACCAATACCCAAGCTATCTTAGTCCCTAACTAACTAACTATCCTAACACCTAACCCCTAACACCCTACTCCCAAACCCTTCCCACTTGGCAGCCTGTCAAGTGTCAAATCCTTTCCCCAAGGACATGAGTCACCCTCCAAGGCCCTTTCCATACTACCTAAGGACTGACTCATGCTGACCAAGAAGCCTCTTCAAAAAGTATGCATGGCTTGATTTACATGGAGAGTTGGAGTTTAAAAGAAAGTTTGAATGTGAAGGCAATGCCATTAATATTTTAATGTCATACTTTGTTTGCAAAGAGATACGTCTAACTTGGGGAGAGGTGAGGTTAGGTAGAGGGTAGGTGAGGTGTGACCTCATCCAAGTGCATGGGGATTCACAAGCAAAGGTAAAGTAAAAAAGGGAGGGGAAGCATTAAAGTTTAAGGTGCATTTTTAAAGTTTTAAAGTTGACAATCTCCCCATACATTTTCTAGAGAGCATTTTGGCTCTCCCAAATAGAGGAAAAAAATAAGTTTTCCTTTCTTTTTTAAAGTGCTAAATTCCCTCTTAGAATTTTTATAGTGTCATAGGGTTTTAATGTTTTGTTCATTATATTCATTGGATTGTAGGTATAATTTTAATGTTTAATTTTGTATTCAAGTTGGGAGTAATTTGAGGTAGTTTACACATTATGCAACCTAAGGTAAAATCCGTTGATTTAATAAAATTCATAAAAGATAAGGTTTTAATAGGATGGAAGTAAGATTATCATATTTAAATTGAACTTGGATTTTATCACATGATTTTAAGAATGAATTATTGCATCTATCAATTAAATAAATCATATATCCATATTCTATAATAAGAACTTTTGAATACAATGAACTAAAGAAAAGGTTTCATAAAAAAGGTTAGAGAATTATCAACTCAAAATTTTTGCAAATAAATCTAATTCAAAGTAAGATATGATTTATAATTTAATAACACTTGATCAATAGTGAAATTACAACATTTTGACCATCTCTTTCATGATCATTCCCAACATGGAGATACAATACAACAAGTGGTATTATAGTGGAGAAACCTCCAATAACATGACATCAAGAACACCATTAGTGCCCCAAGGAAATAGAGATTGCTCCATCGTGAGAACCTATCTAGAAAATCTACAAAACATAAAGAACAACTATGGAGAGCTCACCTACCATCCTAGGCACTGAAAGGGCACTCACTGAGCTAGGAGAACCAATAACCGATTGGGTGACATTCAGAAACCAAACACAAAGACATAAATAAACATATAATTCTCATCCAAGGTATGCACAATAGATTTCATAATAAACCTATGACAAGGGAGAAGTTGGATTTTTCCAGATAGAAGATGGCAATCAAGAACACAAATCATATGTCTCTTCCAAGGCTACCTAATCACATTAACTTCCATTCCTTTCTCTCCTTCTTTCCCTAAAACAAAATCAGTTTTGTATTGACAAAAGAGGTCCATAACACTTTGCTTCCTCTCTCTCCTCAACATGAGAAGAGACTCTGCACTGACCTAGGATCCAACTAAGACCTTCCCCCATACATGGCCACTTCTACCCTATCCGAGGGTGAGCAATGATAACACTCCCTTAATAGTTTCCCTAATAAAACAAAGAGAAGAAACATCAAATGAAGCAAGTAAAAATCTCACAATACTCATCCCTCACATGATATAAAACCACAAAAATGTTACAATATGCAAGAAAATTACACATACAAGAAATAAACAATGAACATAACCATGGCAATGGAGAACCTACCTTCACAAAGGTTATGGCAATGAATTTTGAGATGAGCAAAATCCTCTTCTTCCTTCAATTTCGAACTTGACTTCTCTAAATGTAAAGAATGGGTGAACAACCCTCAACTCTTCAAAAGGACTCTAAATATCCTCCAAACTTATCTACCTAAAATCTCAATAACTCTAATCTTGACTTTAAGCCTCATATGGTCTTCTCACTTGCCCCTATCATCAAGAAAACCTTTTGAAAGAGTGAAAATTTGGGTAACCTCATGGAGATGATCTGTTTTTGCAACAAAGGGAAATTGGGATATTTTAAGGGTCGTAAATGCTGCTAGGAAGTTCTAGAAGGGTGCAAAAGGTTCCTAACTCATACCCATACTACTTAAGTACTTGAATTACATTAAATTTTGCCTCTAAAAATAAATTTAGGACCTATACATGTGGCTTCAAATATTTGATCTCCAAAAATTCTAACTATATAACCTTTCCACTAAACCCTAATTAAGGGGATCTAATTTAGGTTACTAACTAATTAGTCTTAGATTAACAGGTTACTTTGCTAACCCTAAATTGACATGTCATCACATATGCATATAATGAGTGTCAAGTGACACCATAAGATTTACTCTTAAATAACATTCGACACATCACAAAATATAGAATGATACACACATTCAAATTACGATATAAATTAAACACTAGACAATGAGGTTTGAATCACTTTATTGTATTCAACCTTAGTTTTACAGTTTTCACATAGGGTCAATTACTGATTCTCTGATTAATTCCATGGTTAATTATCCTGCACACTCAATTCAAATATCAGTAGTTTGATAACATCACATTCATATATTTAAACCAAACTTTCATAATCATATTGATCAAAATATTAAAACTTTTATTTAAATAACCTTTCTCATTTTTGTACACATAATTAATCATCACTATTCCATAATTAAGTTATTAACATATTCATAATTTTGAATTGTTTACTGAAATATGTCATCATAATGCATGCCTACATATTAAACATAAAATAACATGATTAAGCATTTTAAAAGTAAAGCATCACATGACATAAATAATATAGACAATGTCCAGTCCATCAAATAGTGTCTCAAACATATCAAGTCATATTGTGTCAAAATAAAATGTATTAGATGTGTTATGATGGATCAGGGCAAGGCCTCACACCTTCATTATCATCTCTATCTTTGATCTTCTTGGAAACCCTTCAAGCATTCATTCTTCACCTCTTCACAACTCTTCTGAACCTCTTGCTTAATCTTTCCAATCAATAGCATCAACAATTGCTCCAACCTCTTTTAGGTCTTCAATAGTTATACTAACCTCAACAACTTTAAAGTTGGCCATTATACCTCCTTAAATAGATAGTTATGATCTTTTGTCACTTAAAAACCACTGTAGATCTTAGGGTTAGGTCAGATTTATTGAATCCTTCCAGCATTTTTTCTTCTCTTTTCTCTTTTAGAAACTTCTCCTTGAATCCTTGCATAGAGATATGCAAACATAGTTTCCCTCAAAATTAAATGATTCAACTCATCATTCCTTATCTTGAACATGTTTTGCATATTTCACGAAATTAGTTGTATTGGTTGGAAGTCATAATTTCCTCATAAACTATTAAATGTTGTCCCTTGACCAATATTTTATTCTAACACTCAGTCATCACTGGGTTACTCAACCGCTACTATCCTTTCTATTCGACACATATATTGATGTTCGGTCAACACTACTTATGGTTGCACATACTGGCACTCGGTCAACACTAGCATCACTTGACATTCATTACAAGTTCCTTAATCTTGTACTCTTTTTCTATGTCAACTACCTATATATTTAGTTAATCTTTGATCACTTCTTGAAGGCTTTATTACAATTGTCTTCTTCACCTGTAGCATGATTAAATAATCACTTTATCTTGTCAAGTCTAGCTAATCAAGTGTCCATTTTAGTTTGCTTTCCATAACTCAATCTTTCCTTTAGGTGCTCTTGTTATGACCAACTTCTCAAATCCTCTTCAACAATCATCTAGATATGACACTTAAATCAAATAGAAGGTTGTCTTACCAATAAAGTTTCACATCAATGAGAACATAACAATTGTTCTAATTATAGTTTCCAACAAAGAGGTGGTGCATAATTTGGAAATCTTTGAATAAAGGTAAAATAGGAATGGAAGTGTCGATGATTGTAGGAGGAGGATTGTATCCTAACTCTTGAGAACATTCTACCAAAGGCTTAACATGAGTATTAATAAAGTGGGATATACTATGTGAAATGGAAATGTTGTTCTAATCTTCAATAATAAGCTTCATAATAGACTCAATAGCAAAAACAATATAAGGGTTTGGTTCTCTTGCACAAGAAATTTTATGACTTATCAAGATCATGAAAAAGCTTATCAACTTGGGAAGGGGTAACTCTTAAGGATTCACTTTCATCATTAGAAGAGAAGTAAGATTTGTTCATCTACTATAGGACTTATATCTTCAGGAAAAGTATTGATTAGCTAGATGTAATTCAACTGAAAAGAGGAAAAGTGTTGGTTAGCTAGATGTGATTAAAATGAAAAGTAAAAATAATGATAACACAATGCAACTCATAACACCATTATTTGTTGGCTAGATAAACTTTGGGCAAGGCGAAACCATATTTTACATTATACATACTCCCCCTTACATTATATCTTATATCTCCTTTTACCATGCACACTACTCCCCCTTACATTATGCATTATATAATTTTCCATACCACTACTCCCCCTTTGACATCAGTGACAAATGTGAGTGTCAAAAACTATTTAGAAATCAAAATTTTGGAGTTCTACATCCTTTTCTTCAAGTCGACTAGGTGGATAGGATGAGACAACAAAAAAAGTTTCTCTTCAAATTTTTAAATTATGCATACCATGTGTTTTCGACTACTTCAAATGCACTAATTTAGGCACACGGTCCATAAGATGCTAACTCTACCACACTCAAATCTAAATTTACAAATTTCTCATATGATGCCTTAGCTTTAAGGCATTCATCCAATTTTTTCTAAATATATTACTAATTTTCAAGTGAGGTGTTCCTCAATAATGAAAATCTCTTTATTATCATTATCATTCTCAGGTCAATTAGACATATATCATCACTTACTTTTCCAATTTCACTCTCTAAGTCTTCAATATGCACATTAGATAAATGGAGCTTGTTTGAAATGTTTTTCAATTGTTCCTATTTCCCCTTTAGAGCTTATGTGATATCTCTATTATGGTTGTGCACACTATATATACAAAGTCTTTCCCTTGGTCAAACATCTTCTAAACCCTTTAAAACAAGAGTCAAGAGTCACTAAGTCACCTTTGATATTGTTGTATATAGTGTCAAATAATTGTGCATCATGATTGACTTGTTCCTTTTGGATGTAACCTCCAAGGGGCTACTAAACTGATTATCAAAATCATTAATTATCTCGTGAGATATCTTTTTAGGATCTACTTCACTGTATTGACTAGAAGTATTGTGATGTGGAGCCTAATTAGATTCAGAGGTTTATTCGGCATTGTTTTCTCCCTATATGATTTCCAGAAGGGTTTGGGGGATGTGCCCCCAAGATGGGGTCAAGGGGTAGCACCCTAGGTGCACTTCTTGTTGTAATACAGAGTGGGGTCAAGGTGCAACACCCCCATGGGGGTTTTGCGGGGCTTATATTGTAAAAGGTGTCAACTATTATTTTTCCTATTGGACCACTTATTCTAACCCTAATTTTGTAAGTAACAAAAGCTTGTATAAAAAAGGCTTAGGGTTAGGGATTTCATAATGAAATGATGATATTGTAGCTTCTCGGGGTGGTGTTGAGTTGTAAGGGATAGCGGATTGTAATCATAAGATAATAATAATATTGGACTTTTTGTTGGTGGACATAGCCTAGGGATTGGGTGAACCACACAAATCTTGGTGTCTTGTGTTCTCTTTTATGTGATCTTCTATTTTTCTGGTATTGGTTATATTTGTGTGTAACCGTTGTTTCTATCTGAGGTTAATCCTAATAAGAAGTATGTCTTAAAGTTTTTTAGTCACTTTCTCAAGAATTTATTGAGTCATTTTGATGCCTTTAGTCTTCCTAATATTTTTTCTTGTGCAAAACATTGCAATCTAACTAAACATTTCAATCTCAGGATCTATTTTTGCTATCAAGGATGTGTTTCTCATCATGCTTACTAAAAATTATTCTAATGGGGATTTTGATGAGCTTGGAGGTTATTTTCTTTTATCCTTGGTAGGTGTGACCAATTGTAATTACAAGGTATGACTATCATCTTTCTCTTCAATCTACCCTCTATCTTTTCTCTTGGGCTTCTTTTTCTCATTTTCTCTATCTTCTTGTAAAGTTATAGTTTTCTAATAGATTGCAGTTTCTTTCTCTATCTCAACATGTTTCAGTTGTGGTATAAGGTGTGATGTTTCATGTATAACTATTGTCCATTTCTTTGTTAAATCATCCTCTTATTTTACTTCCTATTCTTCTATTTATCTACCCTCATCATTCTCTTCATCAAAGTTAGGATAACCAACTACATTTCTAGTGGCCAAATTCTCAATAGCAGTGTCTTGATACTTAAATGGATCCTATATCTCATCAACAACAATGTGAGTGTTATCAATGTTCATGGAATCATCATCAATAGTTATCTTTGGTGGATCAAAAATAGATTCCTTGGCATTTACTTCAAGTTCATTGGTGACTTCTTCTCTCATCAAAGTGTCATATTTTTCCTTTGCCTTCGAGATAGTAGGATCTAGATTCTTCATTATTACTATAGCTATGCTATCGAAAACTGTTATGCTAGGTGATGTTGAAGTTATGATTGCCTCATTTCCTACCTCTTCAATTTATTATCTTCTCATTGGATCACTTAATATCTTATTTATAACTTCTTTATTGTCCTTTATAACTTCTTTATGTTCTCCGATGAGTCTTATCACTCTCATCTTGTCACACACAAGTGGATTGAGTCTATGCATTATCCTTTCCATTTGTGTAGTATTCTTTAACTCATAACATCTTATGACCTTATCTCTTAAATTATCTTCTCCATTCTTAGTCCTCAACTGAACTTCATTCAATCTGTCATATAACTCTTTTTATAGTTCTCCATGTATTAAAAGTAAGTTTTTCTTGTTTTGGAATACAAAAACTCAACATATAAGAGTATTCATTTATCAAAAAGAACTCCATAGACAAATTTGGAATACAAGGTGTTGTTTTCCATTTATTTTTGAAAGAAATTGTACAGGTGTACTTATTTATCATATTTTTCAAACAAATCTACCAAAGGGTTATTGAAGGTTGAAAAAGAAAGGTTTTAGGTACACAATTTTGATATTTTAGATAGCAAATATTCACTTGTTGCCTGGAAATTCATTTTTTCAGCCTTTGTAATAGTAGCTTTTACTCTAGTTTCAGAGTTGTAGATCTTAGTTACTAGGGAGATTGTAAATATAAAACTATTGAAACACATAAATTTGAGGATGAACTCAGGAGTTGTGTCAACTATAGTGTCATACTGTGACATATGCAAATCATTTGCTGACACGTGTAGAAGATCAATACCTACTTCATCAAAAGCAATAGTCCATATTGAATTTGTATGATCTTGGAGTTTAATGTGCAAAAGGTACTTGTAGTTGCATTTGTGAATTTTTTTTTCATATCTTGAACAATACCATGTTTTATCTTTATTTTCAATGCATTTTTTTTTTGCATTCTTTCCCATTGACATGAAATGGGCAGGCTGGGTAGCAAAAAGAATCATTCCTAATGAATTTGATAGTTGCTTTCATTATAACCTCAATTGGATTTACAAATGTTTTGTAATCTTCCAAGATAGTTGATATTGTCATGGAATTGGTTGTCATATTGTTATTTATTGAAGACATTGGCAATGTAAATGTGTCAATCTGATTTGCTGTAATCTTGGATCTAAGGGATTCAACCTCTGGTATTGATGGCTCAATGGTGAATACAGTTGATGTTGTACTATTTATGACCTTTCCTCTAAATTCAACTACGCAACCATTTCTAATAGCAAGGACAAGTAATTTTTGTGATTCCTTCAAAACTTTTATTTGCTCTCCCTCTTTAAGACAAATGACCCCCCATAAAGTGACATCAATAGATAGGAGAAATATGTCCATTAACTTAAATTTTTTGCAAAGGACCTCTATTCAATCTCTTCATGTTATCGTTGAAATGTCTCCAACACTAACAACCACTCCAATAATGTCTACTAAAGTGTGGTTGCTGATGTTTTGAATTTCATTACTTTGCTTGAAGTTGTAGTAAACATTCCCAGTAGGCAATTCATCATTGCAACATTTCAGAATAGATGTGTGGTCAAGACTGATTTTAATGAGGCTTTTCAGCTTATTGTATTTGATATTGGCTTCTTTTACAAAACCCTTAGAAATAGTATAGACGACACCTATATATACTCTATCATAGTGCGATTCAGCTACCTCATTGTAGCAAACAAGCCTAGTCTGTGTGCCTTCATTGTCCAAAATGTCAAAGTTGAAAACTTGTCCACTACCTCACTGGTTATTAAATTGTCACATCTCTTTTTTCATTGTAACTCTCCCTTTGATTGTCCACCTACTTTGGTAAGGATTCAGATCCTTTATTGGGCTTATACTTTGAGGCAATGGTAGTTGCTTGCAAGGTATGTGGATACCATACTTTGTGGATTTGATGGGTGAAACAACTGTTTTGTCTTCTTGCATCTATTCCTCTTGAGATTTGTAGAGGTACTTGGGCCTCCCAATAATTTGGTAGTATTGGTGAATGATGTTGAGACTGAAGATGATTATGGTCCTATTTTTAATGTATAGAAATAGAAATAATTAAACATATATTTTAAATGAATAGTAAGGAAGTTAGAATGTGATTGAAGATGAGAAATATGAAGGCCTACCTCGAATTAGTTGTTTGTTGACAAACATACTTTGTCAAAGAAATTATTGATTTAATTTTCAGTTGTTTTGAGAAGAAAAGTTCATTGCATTTCTAAGGCAGTATTGCTAGTTGCATGTAATTTCCATTAGACAAGACAATCTTATATCAGTCAGTTTGATCTTATAAGATAGTTAACCTTTTGAAAGATAACATCTGTAGAACTAGTTTGTTAACATATTCTCCAATATTGATTGACCTTGTGGCATTGGTGGTCAACAAAACTTTTGACTTCAATGGCCTAGGAAGAAAATGTTCAGAGTCAGTGATTTTCAATATGGTGAATTATGTTTTAATGAATTTAAAAACATCATTGAAATATGTAATTACATTAACATTAGATAAACTAATAGTTATATATAGATTGATATGGTTAATTGTGTGTAGAGATGTAAGCATAGTGTTTGTAATTGTGACAATGGGAATGTAGTCTTCAGTAGTAGTCATAATTTATTTTGACATAGCATCATAGAAAATGTGTTGTATAGTAATATATAGACATAATGAAGTGTGATAAAGGAAGATGAACTTACAAGAGTAGCATTATCTCCTTCTTCATAGGCTGGAATTGCATTGCTAATTCCCTCTTTTTGAGTGTCTAGAGAAGCCATAGTGTTTGGAGGAGTGGCCTACACATTGGCAAGGAAATTGTTAATAAAGAAAAATATGTGATATTGAGCAGGTAGTAAAAGAGGTAAGCAATAATGATTTGATTTAATTTTTATGAAGTATAATAGTTTTATTCGATGAAAAAGAATTTGTTTAAATTTTGAAAGGAAGGTGAATTTACAAGATTAACATTTCTCCTTTTCTCATAGGGTGGAGAAGGATACGTAGTTTGGTTAGGTTCATATGTTGGATAGGCCATTATATTTGAAGAAGTGACTGCACAATGGTAATAGAAGACAAAATTATAACATCAATCATTATTTGAAATACATGCATGACTCATCGATAACTAAATCATACAGAAATGTTTAGTAAACCATTGATCACACATAATCATGTAATATTTCATCATATAATTTTATTTATGAGAGGATTCCAGAAAAGAAGACCAAATAAATCACCTCAAATAGAAAAACAACTCAAGTCCTAATCATCTTTGGAAGAGACAAAAAACCTTGACTCTAAAAGTTGAATGCAATTACAAAACTGAGAGCAGCCATGTATCATAGTGTCACAATATCAAGTTATGAGATAGAATTGATTGTTTACCAATAATTATTCATATTATTTTTATATATTCATTTTAGTTTTGGTTTAAGAGAAAAAATTGTTCTAATTTTGAAAGGGACTTGAACTTACAAAACTGACATATTTGCTGTGCTCGTAGGGTGGAGATGCACAAGTACTTTGTCCAGGTTCAGATTCTGGAGAGCCTATTATACTTCCTACTTGTTAAGATTCTGGAGAAGTTGTAATGTTTGGAGGAGTGGCCAAATTGATGGTACGAGCCTACACATTGGGAAGGGACATATTATTAAAACAAATATTAAATATTGAAGATGTAGGAAAAGAGGTAAACAATAGTGATTTTATGTAGTCATTTTAGTTTTCTTTGATGAAAAATAGTTGTTTAAATTTTGAAAGGAAGGTGAACTTATGAGAGTGACATTTCTCCCTTTCTCATAAGGCGGAGATGCACATGTAGTTGGTCGGGTTCAAATTTTGGAGAGTCCATTATATTTGAACAACAGACCTACAAAAATGGCAATAGAATATAAAATTCTAACAATAACATTCATGACCCATTAATAAGTAAATCATAAAGAAATGTTTAGTAAACCATTGATTACTTAGAATCATGTAAAATTTCATTAGAGAATTTCCTTTATGAGAGGATTCCAATAAAGAAGTCCAAATGAATCACCACATACATATAAATCATGTCAATCCAAAATCATGAAAATCCAGAATCATGTTAATCATATTAAATACAAAATCATTCTATTTAATAGATAATCATGTTATTCTAGATGTAGAAACTATGTTAATCAAATTATTTCATCATTCTAGATTAACATGAATTAACATTGCATTTAATAGTGTAGTTAATTAATCCAAAATTGTGTTAATGCAAAACCATGTTCATGAAAAAGACAAATAAGATATTTATAATAGAAACATAGTTAATGACAATATTTGTATCATATCATAATATTCATAGTTGTGGAATACAAGAAACTCTATTTTGTTCTTCATTGCCTGAAACTAGAAACAAATTGTAATGGTGACTTTACTGGATTCATCAAAGCTAGAAGTGATGAAGCAATGGTGAGAACCTTAAAAGGGGATCTTTGTTAGGCTATGGCAGAAAACAATGATTAAAATTGCACATCATCTCAATAGAGCCCATCAAGTTGTATATTGTTTCATAAAATGACACAGCATCTCAATCAAACACATACCTAGTATTTAATGATAAGAAATATTGTTTGACCTTGCATATATGATACAACTACAAATTTCAAAAGAACCCTACTACAGGAGATAATTTTAGAAAATTACAAAGACTTATAGTTCAATAACTGAGTTTGATAAATGGCTTATTTCAAGGAAGAAGATAGTTGAACTTTGGATTAAAAAATTGCCACATAAAATGTCAAGACAAGGGATTGTGGCAAGCTCTTTACTTTACAAACTATGATCAACCATTGAACTATACACCCACAACATTGTGGTTTATACCTCTTTTGATTTTTGGAAGCAATTTTCTCAACTATTACTAACGGAGATTGTTGTTTTGTTAGTATGACCAAAAAATGGAAGAAAAAAGTGAATACATTTTGTTTATAGTAAAACCTAAAAATATTCAGTTGCTAAAAAAAACTCAACGTCACCTTTTGACACCTAAAAAAAAAATTGGTGGAAAGGAGAACTAATAGACCCCATGTGAGATGATATACATTATACAAGAAAAAGAAAGATATTAAATAAGTATGACATAAGAGAAATTGCATAAGAGATCTAAGTTTAAGAGAAATTATAATACATATTCAATAAGGAAAAATCTCATCTACCAGTCACTATTTAGAATCTCATGAAGTCACTCTTCACTATGTCATTATGTATACTGGATAGTATAGGATATTGAATTCAATATGGAAAGAGACTTTGCCCAGAAACTGGTAAGTCTATAGAAGATGTTATGGCAAAGGCTTCCCATCAACTGGTGATTAAACTTATTTCAACAAACTAATCAAAATTCATTTCTTCAAGGATTTAATCTCATTTTCCTAGTTTTATGAGTAAAGTTGCATATTTTTAACATGTATATTACTCAAAATAATTTTATAACTCTATTATTCATTGAGTTTATGATTGCAGGATGGAAGGTAGGTTCCCAAGATAAAAGAATGCACATCTCTGCAAAAAGTGTTCTTTTCAAAATATGCTTGAACTTGGTGCCTGCACATATAACAATATCATAGTGGATGTAGTGGCAAGGAAAATATTTTCATCTATGTCTATTTCTACATTGCCAAAGATTTTTGTGCTGCCACTTTGTTGGCATAGCGACTATATCCTTGATGAGATCCTTCTCCACCATCAGTACATGCTTTTGGTGTGATGGCAAAATCTACATGGTATTAGAGTGCAGGTCACTGGTTCGAGTCCCTCAAGTCCTTTGACCCTTCGTCCATGTAGGCTTGGATTATCAACATGGTATGTAGTGGGTGAAAATTCCACATGATAAATGGTTGTATCCGGCTCCATCGTGTGGGGGGTATTGGCGTAGTGACTATACCCCCGATGAGATCCCTCTCCACCATCAATACGTGCTTTTGGTGTGATGGAAAAATCCACGTATTGATGGTGGAGAGGGATCTCATCAGGGATATAGTCGCTACGCCAACACACTTATGTGGCCATGTGTCTCGATATAGATATTTGTAACTAGATTTAATTCTGCATATCATTTTGAACTGTGTTTTCTGATGCTAAGCAGTGACGAGATGAGATCGCAGGTGAGGGCAAGTGAATTTAGGGCTATTTTAAGACGTCAAATTTCAACAGCCTAGGCTTGCATTCCTTAAGCTTTTTGTAGGCTTCAAACTCTGATGCCCATTTCAATAGCTTATGACTTGTGATGTATCTATTTTTCTATAGCAGAATAATAATGGTTGGTTTTCAAACTAACTACCAAATCATTTATTGATATTTACATATACAAAGATTAAGAAGTCGAGAAATTTCAATGAGTTTAGCCAAAATAGGGGAGACTCTCGACTTTGGGAATTGAAATATGGGAAAGAGAATTTGAGTATGAATCGTTTATTATTCTTCATGTAATTTGTTACAAATTTTTATTATGTTTATTTCCGTCATTATATTTGTACCCTAGTTTCATGATTTTGAATGTTGCTCCTCATGATTTTTATTTGAAATTGTTGTTTTGGAAGACTTTGGCAAATTCTTAATTGTGCCCTTAGTATCACAAGGAAACTGATTCGTCACTTTGGCCTCTTCTCTTAGATGACCAAGACACAAACGAATCCACTCTGTGGAATCACTATTTTTCTATTGGGTTAACTATGACAACATTAAATATACAGATGATCAGTAGATTTTCTGCACAAAAAGTTTGACAAGATGTATCATAGCCATTCATAATAGATGTCATATGACTTGTTTATGTGCATACTTCCTTTTTCCTGCTTACTAGTCTTTATTTGATTGGAATTTTATATAAACTTATACTCAATTCTAGTATACCTTACTTTCTCTTTGCTATATTTGATTTGTAGGTTCTATATTGTCTTCAAGATCTCTACTTTATAGATTGCCTTCACAAAGCATACCACATAGAGCATTCAAGGAAATTATTGCATATGTTGGGGTGAGTACGATATGGATGCATAGACAACTATACATAAGAAAGGTATTTATTTGAAAAGCTTCATGTTCTACAATTGTTTCTTAATGGATTTAAACTCTATTATAAAAATTTATTCTAGCTTATTTCTTGATTATTTCTTTTCTTAGCATTGAGCAATTTCAGGAAAATAAATATAAATATAATTGATTTTATTGATGGGTATTATAGTCATATACATGGATGGCTAAAGAAAAAATATACAATAGATTACAGGAAGGAAAAAAACTCAACAATAGATTACAGGCAGGAGAAAACTCAATAATATTTAATAACATTGATACATATTAAAAGAAAACTCACCAGAGTAATGAATGTAGATAGAGTTGAAGCATTCAAACCATATCGATTGATAACGGGAGCCACTTAAACAACAATGATCAAGAATGGGCAAATGGAAAACTTTGAAACCTCAAATCACAATGTCCATTTTTAAACATGGGAAGGAAAAAAGGCTCTAGATGGAAATAGAAACAAGAAGCAAAGTCTATGGAGAAGGAGGGAAAAAAATAGGAATATTTCTTCTTTTGATTTTCGACTGGCAAGGCTGACAATTTGCTGACGGAAATAAGCAAAAATCAGGAGCAAAGCTCCCACATAAAAGCCTCTCGGCTTTAAATATATTGATGTAGCCTTTTCTTTAATCCATGCAACATAGAAACAAATTCACAACTTCAATTTGGGCTTGAAAACAACCCTAACAAACATTGAAAAATCCATCTCTTCAAATAGATACTATGAAAATGAGGAGGACACAAGATGTTTGAATTAATATGACTTATTTTGAACAAGGTCGATCAACATTTGCATGTTCAAATTTTCAACTTAAACAAAATACTCACAACATTATATATATATATATATATATATATATATATATCACTATTACCATAATCCTTGCACCCTTGAAAGATGGAAGTGCTAATTATTAATACTAGTTGTTGCACGTTTTTATGCGTTCAACAATGAGATGATAGGAGTTTTGATTTTCATAAACACTAATTCATAATATCCCTCCATTACTCCATAGAAGAAGGATCTTGAAATTTAAAACATTCAATAAATAAAACCCTATCCATAAATTATACTCTTCAAGAGTTGTCTACCAAAGCAAAATCCCTCTTCAATAACAATCTCTAAATAAAAAATTCTTTAAAAATTAAACTCTAATTCCAAAATCAAGTATTTCTAAAAAAGAAACACTAAATCACAAGTAATAAAATTGGAAAATTTGTTTTAGAAACTATGCAAAAATAGTGGGAGAATGATGATGTAAAGTACAAAATCTCTATAGACATAATTTCTCATAGAGAAAGAAGTTATTCATGCTAAAAAAAAAAGCAAAAAGATTTAAAAAAAAGTAACTAACAAATTTTAGAAACTTTCTACTTTTAAATTATTGTTAGTTTTAGATTGAAAAAAATATTTTTCTTATTATTTTCTAGTTCAACCAATAAGATTTAAAAAAGAAGAAGTCATTTCTCATTTTAATATATACATTCAAAATTTTAAACTTCAAAAGAATTAAAAACTTCAAAAAAAAGATAAAATTTTTTGACCAAAGTTTTAATTGTTATTTATTGAAGTTAATGATTCTCTAAGTTTACCTCTTATGACATGAGCTAACAAGTGCCACATAGTGGCGAGCACTTGCATTAGTTTAAGGAGAGTTTTAGAATGAAATTAATGATAAAATTTTAGTAAAATTACAATTACAATATTATAATCTTAACAATAAAATGTTATCATAACAATACTATATCATAAATAAGTAAGTTTTAGTAATGATTATACATTCTATTTTTTAATATCATATTTAGTTTTGTGATAAAAGCTATTTTTTAGTAGAAATCAAATGTGTTATGCTTATTATTATTATTTTTTAATCAGTAAACGACCAATGGTCATGATAATTGATTATTAATAAAATAAATAGATACAATAGCATTCCACCGTTCAAACGGGCACTGGTAGGAAAGAAAACCTCCAGTCTAGCCCGAGACCATGGTCCTTTATTATTACAACATTAAAGGGGCATATCCCAGTCAAATTATCCTTATCTCAAATATTACATTATAAAGATAAGATTTAACGAAAATATTTGAGAATAAAGCTCCTCGATACATCATAAGATCTTTTAAAGAAGTTTCATCACTTTCTTTATTCTTACATAGTTGCCAAGTACGAACCTCCCTGTCTAACTATCTTGCCAATCAAACTGTTTAATGATAAACTGCAAGATTCTTTAAACAATGAAGCTATCTAGATCTATATTTATAATAACTAAAAACAATATAATTAATGAAGCTCTAAACTATATCAAAAGATGTTTGTTATTCTCACCTAAACTTATCAAGATATGGATAACATAAAAGCTACACTAAACAATACAATAAAATAGAACAAGAAAAATTCTGATGGACCTAATGCAGAAATCAGAATAGGCATCAAAGCTAAGTATAGAATTAACAGTAGCTGAAGCTCAACTATTGAGTACCGATGAAAACAGAGGAAGCAATCAAAACAAACCCCTTAGTCTAAATATCTTCACAAACTATCATATTCAGGAGACATAGGGGACACACCGCTACCACCCAAGCCCAGCTTCCAATACTCTAGGCATCAAGAAATAGGACCAAACAAAACTGCATACCAGCCACAAAGTAATCAATATAGAAGAAATCTATAAATACTATCAATATAATCTATCAAACAATATCTAAACCAAGAGTATACATCAGAAACAAAGCTTCGAATAATAAGACCATAGACCTCACCAATACCTATATCGTAATATCAACTCAATTTTATCATCACAATAAAAGTGGATGGATACAATACTTCAAATATAGCAGGGGGCACCATGGATGATTTCAAACATATTAAGAAAAACATATAAAATACCACTTAGCATCATATATCACAATTGTACACATTTCTTGAAATCAAAAAGCTTGTTCTCTGTCATGGATTAATCGAATTATCTTAATAGTGACCCGTCTTGCCCTATTACAAAGCATAAATACAGAGAACTGACCTATGTTACAAATATAATGCTCTATAATTATCTCCTCTAGCTGGGAAATTAAAAGATTATATAGACCAATCCACATTTCCAGACACTAGCCCATAAAATCAGAGCAGGATAATTATATTGATCTAATAAATGTTAAAAAAAACAATTATTGTACATATGTGAAATATTTTAATTCGTGTTATTATTCTTATTTTTTATTTCTTTTAATTAATCAATGAGAATTTAATTATTCTATTCAGCTATCATTCAAATTAAAGTTGAAGTATATTAGGAAAATGATGTTTTAATTATTTAATTGTATATTCATAACTATTCTTTAATCTAGATAAGTTACAAGAGGAAATTTATCTTGATTGTAGGAAAAATAAACTCATTATTTCTTCTATTTGTTTGATGCTTGAAAAGAAACATACATTTGAGAAAAATGTTTGCAACTATAGAGAAGCAAAATACACGATAATGATTTCAATTTATAAAAAATAAAAGATATATTACAAAATACATTGAAAATTCAAAATATTATTAAATGAGAGAATTTTATTGCTTATGTCCAATCTATCATGAATTAAAGTCTGATTAAATATGAAAAAATTCTTAGAAATGAGATATAGTATAGAAATGTTCATAACAAATTCCATTTTGTTTATAGTTGTCAGTCACCTACCTTTTCCATCATTACATGTATCATAACAAGATCCTTGTCAAAATATATTATATGTGGGAAACCAAGAAATCAGTGGTGGTCTCCTTACATAGTTTTGTATAACATGAAAAATTTGGAAAATATTTTTTCCATGGCTTTGTTTTGCACTTATAATTGTATTGCTCCCTACTCAGTGTCCATTCCATGGCCCAATTTCTAGATAAGAAGTCTTTCGCCAAATTATTAATGAAATGACAAAAAAAATTCTCCGCCTCTTTGGCTCTCGATCACAAAAGATTACTTGAAAAACTATTAGACATTTTATTTACTAACATATATTTTGATATGATTAAAATATCATTTATTGGACATTCTAAATGAGTATGTTTTTAAAACTATCTAAACCTGAAGTTTCTTTGCAAAACATTATTGCTTAAAAAGGAAGTTTCTATTTCTTATTGAATGATTCCGTAAAAAGCATTCTTACTAGGAACATTCGTTTGAATCAATGACATAAGAGATAAAAGAATAAAAATCAGAACAAATCAATATGATTTGGTCAAAATCAGAGATTAAACTAATAGAATAGTATTAATAATTTTTAAATTTTTTTTTTGGAAAGTGACATTCAATAAAAATAAATATACAGATGTAAAATCATACACAAGTTTTAGCAAAAAGATGTTTTAATTGTTTAATTGTATATTCATAACTATTCTTTAATCTAGATAAGTCATAGGAGGAAATCTATATTGATTGTAGGAAAAATAAACTCATTATTTTTTCTATTTGTCTGATGCTTGAAAAGAAACATACATTTAAAAAAAAGTTTGTAACTATGGAGATGCAAAATACACGATAATGATTTCAATTTATTATAAATAAAAGATATATTGCAAAATACATTTAAAACTCAAAAAATTATTAAATGAGAGAATATTATTGCTTATGTCCAATCTATCATGAATTAAAGTCTGATTAAATATGAAAAAACTCTTAGAAATGAGATAAAGTATAGTAATATTCATAACAAATTCTATTTTGTTTACAGTTGAGTCGACTAGCTTTTCCATCATTACATGTGTCCCAACAAGATCCTCATCAGAATATATGTATATGTGGAAAACCAAGAATTCGCTGATGTTCTCCTTACATAGTCTCATATAACATGAAAAATTTGGAAAATGTTTTTTTCATGGCTTTGTTTTGCACTGATAATTGTATTGCTCCGTACTCAGTGTCCATGGTCCAATTTCTAGATAGGAAGTCTTTCGCCAAATTATTTAACGAAATGATAAATTTTTTTTTTCTCTGCTTCTTTGGCTCTCGGTCACAAAAGATTACTTGAAAAACTGTCACATATTTTATTTGATAATATATATTTTGAGATGATTAAAATATCATTTATCGAACATTCTAAATGAGTATAAGCTGAAGTTTCTTTGAAAAACATTATTGCTTAAAAAGGAAGTTTCTATTTCTTATTGAATGACTCTGTAAAAACATTCTTACTAGGAACATTCGATCAATGACATAAGAGATAAACAAATTTTTAAAAATAAAAAAATATTAATCATAAATTTAAAATGTTTATTTTGATGAAATCAAAATAAATCGATTTGATTTGGTCATAAATGTATTAATAAAAACAACTTTTTATTTGCAAAATAACATTCAATAAAAATAAATATACAGATGTAAAATCATACATAAGTTTTAGGAAAATGATTCTAAAAATACCTCTTTAGATTTGAAAGCAAATTTAACTATACACCATTTACCTTGAAAATACAAAATCAACCAATTAAAAAGTAAAATCCCAAACAGCGGTCTTTGACATTTGACCTTTAGGACTAGGGGACAGGACCCCATAGTTGAACACGTACCAATTGTTGTGAGGGTAGTTAAGATTGTTTGATGCAATTATAATATCACTATAGCCTATTGATTGAACAATAATATACTGATTTTTATGTTTTTTTTATTAATAATTATTTAAAATTAAACCATATATTTTATATCTTGTATATATCAATGATTTATTAAAATTGACACCACTTCTAGATAAAGGACATTCATTGTATGTTGAATAACAACCAACATAAAATTTGTGTTTCATTATTTAATCTACTTTGTTACACAAAATAAAGAAACATGTATAAAATATTGTATTTCAAATTGTACAATTTTTAAACAAAATTGTCCAATCCCATGGACAAGACATCAACTCCTTACTTGCTTTCCAATTAATTACAACTGTACAATTGTCCAACAGCCAGTGCATCTATAGATATAAATAAACAAACAAAATTTCAAAAATGCATCCCATCTCTGACAATTTGTCAGTCCAAATGCTGAAGTTTGAGTCTTTGACAAACGTGTTTGAGTCTTTCACACTCAACTTTGAGTCCCTGCGTCATAAACATGGAGGTGTATGAGCTCCCCAATCCATAAAAAAATAGACAATTAATGCAGCACTTGACAAGCATGTTTAAGTCTTTCACAAGCAACTTTGAGTTCCTGCGTCATAAACATGGAGGTGTATGAGCTCCCCAATCCATCAAAAAGCAGACAATTAATGCAACATATCCAAAATCTGCCCTTGCCAAATCAAAGAATTAATGCAGCACATCTGCTCTTGCCAAATCAAAGAATTAATGCAGCACATCTTCTCTTGAAAACCACAAAATCAATTGCCAACCAATCAAATTGGAGAATTCTAAAAGCCACGGATCAACAAATTCTAAAACCAAAACTCTGGATTTGAAAGAAAAGCCATAAATGACAGCAAATTGTCAATTTCAAATTCAAATTGTTGGAGGGAAGAAATGTCTATAAATATATACATTCATGGAAGAATTTATTTTACAAATGAATATACATTCTGTATGAGCTCAGAATACTGTTTGGGCACAATATCTATCAACATTCTCTGCATTCTCTATGCTTAGAATACTTGAAATTAAATTGTCTCTGGGTAGAGAATCTATCGATATTCTCTGTATTCTTTGTGCTACATTCTAGAATATTAGAGTTCTTTGTGAGCACTCAGAGGGATTGACTGTAACATTAGTAGCTTAGGATATCAAAGGCCCAGTAAACCAGGTATTTTACCATTGATATGTAAAGTACTAATAAACATGTTCATTAGTAAAAGAACTATTTCAATCTGAATGTTATTTTTTGAAAATTAGTAAAAGAACATTTTAACTTGAATGTATTAACTTTCTATGTATTCTATGTGCTAACATTCTAGAATATCAAACTTCTTTGTAAGCACTCAGAGGGACAACATATAATATCTATTGCTCAGGATACCAGAGAGCCCAGTAACCTTCAAGATATCAGCCAGTAAACTATTCAGGTATTTTTACCACCGATATAATACAGTGATGCTATTTGTATGAATGATTCAATTTTCTCCCAACAATGGATAATATAACATGAACCAACACACATATGGAATTGTGATGAAACAGGTGTGCAGGCAGGGAGAAATTGTGGGATGCGAGTAATTGCAAAGTTGGGAAGTAAAAGTGTACCTCAAATATTATCTAAAAGCAGAGAATGGATCACAATATTATGTTGTATCAATGCAGCGGGTCAGAGTATACCAGGCTTCTATCTTTTCAAAGCAAAAAGAAGGCTTCAAAATTACATTGCTAACTGTGAAGCAGGAGCTTGCATGGCAGCACAACCACATGCTTGGATGACAAAAGAATTGTTCTTAAATTGGCTGCATCACTTTGCTAGATCTGTTCCAGGTGGTGCTTCATCCCAAAGTAGGCATCTGCTCATTTTTGATGGACATGGAAGCCATGTTGCCTTTGCCACAATTCAAGAAGCAAGATCTCTGGGCATAGATCTTCTTACATTGCCTGCTCACACTAGTCATAGACTACAACCTTTAGATGTAAGTGTGTTTTCTCCATTTAAGGCATATTTCAAATCTCAAAGGTCAAAATGGATGGCCAAACATCCACACATAGAAATAAGGAGAACATAATTGGCTGAACTTGCAAGCAAAGCTTTCAAACTTGCTCTTGTGCATAACAATATTACAGCTGGCTTTCAAAGGACTGGAATTTGGCCATTGAATAAAGATGCTCTTCGTAATGACATGATGCCAAGTAATGCATTCAATGTTGAAGATGAAAATGATGCTGTTGGAATTGCAAGCATGTTAAGACTGGCTGGTTATGATGATGATGCCATTGCAAATTGTGTGGCTGAAAGAAGGGAACAAAAGAAAGATGAAGCAACTAAAAAAACAAGTTCACAACAGAAAGATGATGCAAATGTAAATGAAAGTTCACAAACAGATGTTGTGTCCTCACCAACACATATTAGCCAGCGTCAATTTGAAGATGACTTGCATGATGTAATGAGTATGCCAACACAGTTTGATCCACCTGATTGGGTTAAAGAAGGAGCAAAAGAATTGGGAGTACAGATTGAGTTTCAAGATGAAGATGTATCATTATCTATTCCTTCTCCACCTCCAATGCCAAGAGAAGAGGTGATTCATTATTATGCTGAAACAAAAAATTGGGAGACATCAGATTTGGAATGTAATGAAGATGAAGATGGTCAGAATGAATGTAATCTAGATGGTTCAAATCTAGAATATACTGAAGATGAAGATGTACAGGTTAATTATAATCTAGATGGATTGAAGACATCTATAGATGAAGATGGACAAGCTAAACATGATGTAGATGCATTGAAGACATCTGTAGCTTTTGAAACAGAAGGTGAACAGGTGTTATGTAGTCAGGGATCATTAAGAAGTTTTCTGAAGCTACCAATTGAAAGAGTTTCAAGGAGATTCAAGCCATCTGAAAATGCTACTCTCAGATTGGGAAGAAAATCTCAAATACTTACATCTAATGACTACATAATCTTGCAAGAGCAGCAAGAAGAAAGGAAGGTTGAACTTATACAGTTGAAAGAAAGGAAGAAAAAACAGTTGGAGGAAAAGAAAATTCATCTAACTGAGTTGAGAAAAAGGAAAGATCAACAGAAACTTGAAAGACAAATAATAAAACAAAGGAAGCTTGAGGAGAAGGTGCAACAACGAAAGGAAAGGGAATTGAAAAAGAAAGAAAAGATGGATTGTAGAAGGGGTAAGCTATCAAAAGAGAAATTCAACAAGGGACTTACAAATATTGGGGAGAGGAGCTCTTTAGCAATTTCTCTTGAGCCAAATGAAAATGGAGAAGGCCAACATAGTACTCCAACAACCCCCTTACCTAAGCATCATCAAATTTTAAGGGACATGTACAACATTCTATCCCCTAGCTATGCTGCCTTACACAACATGCATGCTACTTGTAGCCAAAGCCCCCCTCATTCTCCAATCAAACAATTCCAAATTGGTAGGTTGTTGGATGAAAATATGTTTGGGCAAATGATGCCCATCAGCCCACAAGTTGATTTAGTTACTCCAGAAAATGTTACAGTAGACAGTACTGAAGATGAGCCAGAACCCTTCCCTGGCTTCATGGTGAACTAAAGATGTTGCAATGTAGACTGATGCTACAATGAAGACTTGATATTATAAAACAGAAAAACAATGCAATGAAGACTTCATCCTTTTGATGGTTCAGAGGAATATTTGCACAAAATATTTGTTTCCAACTGGTCATTTTGTTATATCCTATAGACTGGTGCTTTCATTTTCACAAGCCAATCATTTTGTTACCTATAGATTGGTCCTTTTATAATACCTCTTCTATAAAAGCTGGTCATTTTGTTGGGCAGGCCACGCTAATATTCCAGTGACATGCTTGTCATTTTGTAATGTTCTATTGACTGTCACAGCCGGTTATAGCAATATATGATATTCATTTACTGTAATGCTCTATTGACTGTGACTATTGACTATCAGTATTGTTTGTCAATCTTACTTTGAAGGTTTGCCTATTTCAATATATGATATTCATGATGAGATGTATAATCCAACCTCAGAAAAATTGATGCATTTTATAAACACAACATATTAGTTTCTGCAGACACAATCACATTATAAATGATGAGATGTATAATTCAACATATTAGTTTCTGCAGACACAATCACATTATAAATGTATATCTTCTTAAATTTACATGATAATAAAAATGAACAACAAATCCTACAGATGTACATACAAATCATACAAATCAGAAAGAAAATTATAGCAAAATTTGTACATACCCATAATTCCCACTAAAAGCTGCAAATTAAGAGCCATTAAACTAAAGAAGGATACTGCCTTCGTTGTGCTGAAAAGGAAAAATATGTTATGCAAATTAAAATCTTCACAAGAAGAAGATGAAGCTATGAAAAGGAGGAGGAGTTCAGGTGTTTTATAGGCCACATATCCTGAAGATGACAAACTTGATGTTATCATATACAACGCAATGTAGGAAGGAATGCGGTGGGTTTAGCTTTACACATCAGAGTTATTGGAAATAAGCTCAAATCAAAATGGGTATGGTTAACCTTGCACATAGAGAAGATATTCATAATATTTTCAGAAGATGCTCCCGAATAAAAGTATGACAGCAGTACATCTAATTTTGGTAGATGCAAAGTAAATCCACTGCAAAAAAAATTAAGAATGCTAAAAAAAAGAACAATGGATTGATGGGTCATTGCCCAGTAAGGTCTAAAAAGACCTTACCTGCTCAAATAGGCTCAAATTCTTCAATATGGTTGTGTCAATAGACACAGTAAACAAATAAAAAACCCCTCTTTCCCCAAACTCGCGCCATTGTTCACGAATTTGTATGGATGGTGCTGTTTGGGTCAAAGTCCCCTGTTCCATGCAATTTTGTTATCAATAATTTTTAGTGAAAGCTAAAAACCCAATTTAGAATTTTGAATTTGTCTACTTTTCATAAAATCTAAAATAAATGGTCAAATACCCACCTCAATCTAAAATTTCTGCAAATTGCACAAAGTTCCTGTGCATGGTATCTCCAAACTGCGAAGTTGTAACTGAGCTCCTGTGCATGGTATCTCCAAACTGCGAACTTGTAACTGAGCGTTCATATGAACTGTGGTTGTTTTTGTGGTAGTGGGTATCTCCAACCAGCATTGTCTAAGCCGAAGAATGGCGGATCCTACAGATGGGGTCGCCCATGAGAACTGTACTCGGCAGAGATATAGTGGGGTTAACCATCCATCGAGACATGTACTCGGCCCTCCTTTCAAGCTGTAACTCCAAACTGCAAGCGCATGCGATCCTTTTTCTTTGCCACGCAGTTGTTTAAGGTTGCAACAATCGGCCACATAACCAACAAGCAGCGACACCTGGCAACAACTAGAGACGGTAACCTAGCAGCAAGCAGTCGGCGAGAGACGAAAAATAATAGGGCATTCGTTTTGTAAATACGAGAAGCTAGGGTTAGGTCAATGTAAAAAGAAAAACAATAACGAGTTTAATATGATTTATTATATGATAATATTAGTAGAATAATTAGTGTAATAGTAAATAAGGTTAGTACATAATTATGTAAGTATAAATGTTTAATTGTTTAGGTAATAGAAATGAAGCATTCATATTAATAATATATTTAAAAATTTAATGTGATAAAATGTGCAAGTATTGGGACGTGGTCAAGTGACAATCAAGGGTGGTAATTGACTACGATGGGTAGGGCCTATAAAAAAAGACAAATTGAACACATTTTACCGTGGTCCTTAAAATATATATTAATTTTAATGATGATGAGCTCAAACCTTAGTTATAAGCACTTGATTAGTAGAAGAAGATGTTATAAAAAAATTAGACATTTTTATGACTGTTATGACCGACTTTAAGAAGTTCGAAGTTAGGGTGTACGACTACCGGACCCTCTCCCCTAGTTAGCGGCACTTGGTTGATCGTTAGGTAGCAATTAGGGGGAAAGCCCACTGCGTTGTTTTCACCACTGGGTTAGCTTACCGTACAAAGTATTCTTCGTACATATTTTTATTTTGTCCTTTGGGCGCAATATAAAAAAATATCAAAACAGACGAATGTAACGACGAACTAGAAATTCGCATGTACCGGACTCTTAACCTTCGACGCTTTATTTTGTTTTGTAAATTGGTACTTGCCGAAGTTTCCACGTAGCAGTGAAGATTTGAAGTAGGAACCTAAAAATATTGAGAAATGTCAAGGCAATGAAACAAGCGGCTTCATTGATGTTCACCTAGCGGGCTGATTTCTACATTGTTTACTCGAATTTCTGCATTTTACGGTATCAGAGGTCACCGGATCGATTGGCAGCCCTAGCTCGAACATTTATATATCTGCGGCAGTGAATCGGCGGATATATGTGCATAACTGTCAGCATTTAGTCGTATTGGGAGAATTCAATTAATTGTCCAGCACATTGTGGGTTCGATACCCAGGGGGCAGAGATGAATTAAGTTGCGGAGAATTGTTCCGCGAAATGATCTTCGTCGTCGATTCCACATCGATCCCGGGGCGTTCCATCTTACGCCTTTATAAACGGTTAGTTATATTGTGTCAATTATTTTTTTCTCTTTCATATTCAAGCTTTTTTGTGTGTCATAGCAGAGAGTTTTACACGCTGCAGTTTTTCGTTGTCAAAAACATTGTTGAAATCTGGATTTATGAATTTTGTTGAGCAGCTGAATTTGAATTCGCAATGGGCTCTGACATTTGCGTTCTTTTAAATAATTAACCTGCTTGCCTGCATAGACATGCGAGGGAGTGCTGGCGGGAGGGAGGATCAATTTAGGGTTATATTTTACATGTTGGTACTGATAATGTTAAATTGGGTTCGATTAAGGTTATGAAGTTCAATTGAGTGACTTTATGAATTGAGAGGGGCCGGGAAACGCTGCTTATATTCTGATTTTTCCGTTCTTGTATTTCATTTTCTTATTTTGATGTTGAAATCAGTGCTATGTGTCATGATATTTTTGATTGGGCTAACTTTGGGGAGAGTCCCTTGGCTTAATGCCACGAGCGAAGGGTATGCCTTGCATTAAATTTACCCGGGCTTGCGAAGACGGAAGGGCGAATGTTTGTCTGCTGTTCTGTCACTTTAGATTTGATTGTGGTCTGCAATTTAGACCATACCGTGTTGCTCATTGTAACGTGTTTCCATGATCGTACGAGTCCCAGGGTGTCCAAAGATCGTCCTTATCTCTTTCCTGAATCTGGTCTTCCTCTGACCAACCTCTGCACCTTTGCCCAAATCTGTAGTATGAAGTGAGTGTAATGTCCTCTAATTACAGATACCTGAAATTTGCCCTAGGGCACAATTTTTTAATTGAGACAAAGTAGGTCAGAGATATCTCTCACTTTGATTGACACCCTTCAGATAAATTAGGAATCATTTATAATCATAATTCATAAAATAGATCTCCATAATTTATAATTTTTGAGATATCTCCCACCTTGGCTGAGACCCAGCAAACAAGTTAGGGATCAATCAACATTATCAGGTGCTAAGTCACAAGGTTCGAGTTCGAATTCGAATGCGACAACCATGAAGTTCGAATGAAGTTCGTGAGGTCAAAAAAATTCAAAAAAATTCGACATAAAATTCGCCCCATATATATATATATATAGTTATAGTTATAGTAATTATAGTAAATTTATGAATAATAATAGCTGAACATACAAAATATTAATATCTAATAAAATACATAAACAAAATATACATGAAACATTAATGTTTTCCTAATAAAAAGATTTAAAAAAAATATTTTGCTATTGATAAAAGAAAAATATTAATATTTTACTTAAAAAATACATAACCAAAAATATATATTAAATATTAATGTTTTTCTAATATAAATATATATATATTTTACTATTGATAAAGAAATAAAAAACACATACATAATGATAATAATAACAATATAAACTACATTATAATAGCAATATAAACAAAATTATTAGCCGATAGGAAACATCAAATGAAATAAAAAGTTCAGAAATGACGACGGGGGATTGTTCATCGCTGCTGAAGATCCAAAACCTGGGAAAAAATATTCGTTTAAGTCCAAATAAGACGGAAGAGTAATCGCAGAGTACAGTCAATGGCGGGTTCGGGAGGAAATCTGTGAAAACACCCTCTTTCCTGTCTGTGCGTCGGCTAAAACCCTCGCTCTTTCCCGTTCACATGCCAGACAAAGCAGCCGACAGTGAGAAAATTTAAAGTAGACCAAATACAGTGGTTTTAACACGAATTTGTTACGAATTTTATCGAACTTTTTTGAACCCCTAAATATGCGACGGATTTCGAACTTCATCATTGAAGTTCGCCGAACCCTGTGACTTAGATCAGGTGTCCACAATCCATTTGTAAAGCAAGTTCTTTTCTGATAAGTAAGAGATTTTTTTCCTCAGCAAGTCAAATTGTGATATTGATATCACTACTCATGAAACACGAGTCAATGAGTTTAACTCAAAACCTACATAGTTAAATCCTGATAGCAATATCACAAGTTCTTTTCTGGTTTTGATTGTGTGTGTTGTTTTAGCATCAACGTTTCGGATCACACTACATGATCCATCATCAAGATGAGAAAGTGCAGGATTAGAAATAGATCATTTATAAACATAATTCATAAAATATAACTCTTTAATTAGAGATAAATATATACTAGAAGTCTAGATTAAATCACAAGATTGCTTAAATTAGTTTTAGAGGACTCAACTATAGGAATGATAGGGTGATTTAATAGGGTGCCCTAGAGATCCTCTACCCTAGGCTCAAGAGCAGATACTGTCCCCTTTTGGCTTCATGTGGCGCGTGCTACCCATATGAGGTGGAGTACCTAGTGAGGTGTACTATAACCGTGCTCGTGAATCTTGCCACTTCTATTCCACTTCTCATGGTTGGACATTCTTAATGCATTCCGCTACCAAGATAGAGACCATGATGATCGTGCACAATAGGGTGGTGTGGAAATCCATCCTTTCTAAGCCCAAAGACAGCACCCTTTTTACTTTTTGGCCTCATGCCAAGTCATCAACATTAAGTACTAGAATGAGAGGATCAATCCCAACCACTATGTAGTAGAAATTTGGATCTGCCTCACTTTTCTCGAAGCCCATTTGTTGCTTTGCACCTCTTTGGCCTCATGGAAAGTCATGAACATAAAGTATTAGAATGAGAGTATGAACCCTAACCACTATGTTGTAGAGATTTGGATCTGCCTCACTTTTTCCGAAGCCCATTTGTTGCAAGTAAGCATCAATCTTTGCGTACCAAGCTTATGGAGCTTGCTTTATGTTGGCTCTTGATTTAACAGATTTAAAATTAACCAAGAAACCAGACCAATACATCTAAGGCTAGCAAATTCCTATGATGGATGCACTCCATTGCAATCTTGGGCCAACTATAAGGCATAACTCCTTCACTTCAGGCTCCGCAAGACCTAGACGGGTGAACCTTGAGGTTCTGATATATGGTACCAGTGCTAAAACATAAAATTAACAACACATAAAACCCTTAATCTTCTAACACTTATGCATAGATCTCAGACATGGAATAGCTAATAACATGGCCAAAGAAATTGCTAAGCTAAGTTAAAGAGAAAAACATTTGATTAATGATGTTGATTTCAGCAAAAACCCCAAATATGCAGCAGTAAGAACAAGTTGATCCTGTAGCTGATCAGTGCCTTATCCATTGGGTAAAAACTAAGTCAAAACATACACATGGATACCTGAGATATACTCATATATTCAGATATCTGATCTATCCTTTCACCTTGTAAATAGACATCTATCTTCATAAAAACTCTCACTACTTACTGAATACCCTTCTAGTGAAACCTACAACTGTGTCAAGATAAATAAGCATTTACTTGGCTCTTTGTTCCAATAGCAAACCTATCCAGACATACAGCCTTAAGGGATTGCAAAATGAGTTTAAGCTCTTTGTTCTTAAACACAAAAGATTGCAGACAACAGAGGAAGGAGACGAGAATCAAAATCAAACTAAAGAGATTCTTGCTCATTTGTATTCATTTACTTGAAATTATCCATTCATATGCATGAAATTAAAACATAGAATTGCCTAACAGATTAGAACTAACTATTTTACCTTCAATACTGTTGTTCATATAAGAGAATAATGCTGAATAATGTGGTACAGTGATGAGAACACATCAAAATTGCAACCCTAGTTTCGCAAATCGGAGAACACTCAAGATTGGAACACACATGGTATCACAACAGTGAGTCTTTTTTCTCCAAAACTAGAACCCCTACAAAGAATGAGAGAAAGAAAGATATAGAAGAAGAATGGAATCTTAGATCCGATCTGGAAATGACATGTGTCCACTTGAATCTCCATCCTTTTCTTTGTAGAACATCTCTCATCTTTCTATCCATGAAACCTAATCTGTTTTTCATCATTGTTTTGTAACAAACACAAAATATCTCTTGTTTAATGATGAAAAACCTTATGTTGCCAAAATATCTAAAATGCATCTAGAACACTGATAAAACCTCTATTTAACTGACTTAGATGTGACAAAACTCGCCCATAACCGCATTCATGTTGCCTTTTTATGTTCATTCAGTCCATCATTTCACTAGAAATCAGAGCTGCATTGCCCTAATTGAATGAAACTGCAAATTTGGTACATGAGACAAATCCCTGCATAACTGGAACTAGCGACCTTTTGTGCAAAAACACACTCTAGAATCGAAAAGTTCGTCTTCTCTCGGTTCCGACGATATATAATATACGTGTATGGACTTACATGCTTTTGCTAAGGCTTTGAAGCAACATCATTGCATAAATTTGATATTTTATAAAGTTTGAACTATAACATTAAGTCAAATTTTATTTAAATCTATTTCTGCACGTATTTCTGAGAAAGATATTAAAAAAATAATTTTCCATGTCTTTTGAGTTTTCCCTCTCAAATTTCATTCGAGTCAAAGATGTTTGACCGAGCTGTGACACATGTCGCGCTTTGATTTGCTGGATTCCTACTTAGTCATCCGACCCCTGCCACTTGGACGCTACGTGACATCATCTCATTGGGTGCTTACTTCGCCACGTCATTGCGCCACATCATCAGTCACTATGTTGCTATCCTAGTCAGCATTTTGCCATGTCATCGCGACATAAGGACCTTGCGACATGTGTCATTTTTTGCCACGTCAGCACCTTGGGAAGCATGCCACATCTGAAGCCTCCACCAGGTGTCAATTTTTGATTTGTCCACCTCATTGCTCGCTGGCGCCTAGTCACTGTCCACCTCAGCCCGACACATCACTGCAACCTGGTCGGTTGCCATGTCGATGATTAATTGCCTTGCAACTTCGCCTTTGCGATTGCCATCAGATCTGCCACGTGGCATGATCTGGTGCATTTGGAATCCGACTACCATGTCACTGCTTAATCCACCGGTTTATCGCCACATGTTGCCACGTCATCGCTGATGTCATCATTCCGTTTTGCATGTCCGTTCAAAATTTAGTTTTAACTGCCACCTCAACTCCATGTGAGCCCTCACATAAACGTTGCAGTGCCTTTTAAAGGGCCCACGCCTCAAAGATACTTAAAGTAAGTGTGCTTTCATATTAAACATCAGAATCTCCCTTTGTGGCGTGAATGTGGGATAACTCCTTGAAAACAAAATTTTAAAACCTCCTTACCATCTGTGGTTTCTCCCAATGATTTCCACCCAAAATGCTTGGTGAAGCCTCCTTCACCATGCCCTCTGCTATGCCCTTGATGAGATCTCTCCATCCCCCAGTATATTGTAGGTGCTAGGCTGGGCAAAGTTATTAATAAAAAGAAAACATCCACATGTTCTCCTCTTAGCTATAGCTGGAGATGAAAGTATAAACCCTTCTGCCCGGTTATTGGCAATACCTCTGCATTTGTAACGTATAGCTACAGAGACAAGCCATGGGCTCTTATAATGAACAACTACTCTGCAGTCGGCTCCCTTTCTTGTTTGGTATGCCTTATATAGGTTTTTTCCTAAGAGTCATCACTCTTCAAATACCTCATAATTGAGAATCTTAGTTATAATTTCATTTTTGTTATATTGCTTACCCCGTTTAGACAGTGACTGCCTTTAACTACTTGGCTTCCATTCATCTTTTCAAATGTGTCTTCTAGTCCACAAATTCCTTCTACTATATAAAGTCACAATTCAATGGTGTACTATTCTGGTCTAATATGGCAGCCCCCCTTTCCGCTACAATTCCTTTTATTACGTACCTCTGTTTGACTTCTCTTTACAATTGTAACTTGGGCGGCTTCAATCTTCAGCAGCAGGGTCTTCATTCACATGCTGTGGCTTCCTCTTTGTGTAGAGCTCCCTGCGTGCACGTCCAAGCTTCTTCCCTC
Organism: Cupressus sempervirens; assembly: GCA_028749045.1. Taxonomy (NCBI): domain Eukaryota; kingdom Viridiplantae; phylum Streptophyta; class Pinopsida; order Cupressales; family Cupressaceae; genus Cupressus; species Cupressus sempervirens. Next base: position 842,470,164 of record CM053785.1, on the reverse strand, counting down.
ATGCTGCCGCTTCATCTCAATGCCGCAAAGTGGCTCCTCTGTTCTTTTGCTGTGGATCTCCTGATCGAGACTCTCCTTTCATACTCTGCCTTAGCACACGTACACTTGTAAACCGCACTCATTTGCTTTTATAATGGGCGTTAGAAACACCACTGGTCATATTGGGTGAGAAAACATCTGAGATTATCCTTTATTGTGGCTTTCTCTTAGTATGGATATCCTTTGACTTCCATTTTGATTCAGGTTTTGGATTCGTGTTGGAAAAGCAACATTGAATTCATTTTCAATAGCAATATCTGTCATATTTGGCACTGGCATTATTTCCTCCTCATCCACAAATGTCATTTCATCTTCTCCATAAAGTGATCCTTTATAAAAAGAACTGTCTTGTGGAACCCAAGCTTGAAGATTACGATCCTATTTGTATACAGTTCCATCATCACTTATGAATTCATCTTCTCCATCTGGAGGAGTACAAGGTCTTTCATCAATGTTGCTTGTATTTTCTTCTATAACAGAGGCATGTAACTTGACATTTGCCTGCTTTGTAGTGTGGGATACTACCTTTATATTTCAAAAATCACACTCATTCTAACCCATTTTAGTCACTTTGAAAACTCCATGATGCCTTATCAATCAGATGGAATTTAGTGAGGCCCCAAGGCGGGTCTGGCTAAAAAATTTTCATTTTCAAACAAATGATACGTCAAATTGATCTAATGAACATAAGGTATCAATCAAGATCAAGCCTGACCACTGAACCATCATTTTTAAAACTCATTCCCACCTTTTTTGCAAACTTGTCAATTTTGTGCTAGGAGATCCTTTGACTGGCTTTAAAAATTGACAAAAACACCTGACGGGGCTTTGAAATCGAACAAATTTATTCTTTGTGGTACATACTTGCACCTTGTCGAATCTTGTCTTACGACGAATTTTCAGTCAAAAGATATTGACTGTCAAAGTTGCCCTCTCAGAATTGCCTGCAAATAAAATATGTCAGAAAACAATAAATTGCTTTCTGTTTTGGCTTTGAAAACTGGATAAACGGATACTTGGGGGCACAAAAATTGGGGCATTAGTTCACTGTCATGAGGATAATATAAATTTGCGATTAGGGCTCATGACGAATAACTGGGCGCATTTGGCGAGCGGTCAAAGTGGGCTACTCAGATTTGTAGTACTGGAAATACTGGCAAAAAAGCGGTTTTTGCAAATGGAATGGACTTGGGAAAGTGTGCAGATGGATTCGTCAAGATTTGAAAACTAGCACACTTAAAAGTATTTTCAAAGGAGAATATAGTGGTACAATCCATTTGTTCTCACCTATCACAGATTCAGAGTTATGACATCACGAACAGGGGTATTGACCAATCTGCATTTCTTGACACTAGTCAAAAGTTACAAATTGCATTTGGAATTGCATTCGAAAACTGATCAAACGGATTCGTCAAAAGCTCAAAATTGAAACATAGTAAGTTTCTGACCTCTAGAATGCAATGCAAAAGGAATTTTAGCATTTTGGTGAATTGAGTCAAAGTTATAACAAGTCAAATAGGGCTTCACAGAATTCAGAAGAATTCACATCAGCATGACATCAATAAATGACCAACTTTGAGGGACTCAAAACTTAGTCAAAACATATCGAAATGATTCAAAATCTGAAACATAGGCTCTCTGGTATGGATACTAAACACTCCCAAAGCGGCGAGTCATGAAACATTATTGGGTGCAAGATATTCAAGTGCAAACTAGGCCTCCTATCACTGTTTGACACTTAGGCAAAAATGCAGATTTGGACATTGCTCAAAGCGGAACTTCACGGAATGGCTCGGAATGAAAATTTATCTTCATGGGGCGAGTGGATATACTGAATGCATGGTGTTAGAAATATTAAACACCGTTTAGGCCTCAAACGGACAGCCGGGTACACAAGCATTAAAAAGTGCTTATAGGGTTTGATTTCATCAATGATACTCAAAATCAGATGCAGACATGAGACCCTCTGTCAAACTTTTCAAGTCCCTGTGTCTTATAGTCTTTGCATCTATCTAATGAATGCTCCAACCCATCTCTACTGCAATGGTTATGCCTCTCCATTTAGAAGTATGTCTTGCTATTGGAGTGAATGTCGGATTGTAATCAATTTCCACCTGAGAGAATCCCCTAGTCACAAATGGAGCCTTGTCTACGCTGCCATCTGCGACATACTTGATCTTATAGAACCACTTGGAAGTCACTTCTGACTTCCCCTTTAGTCTAGGCACAAACTCCCAAGCATCATTCTTCATGATGAAGTTATACTCCACAATGGCATCTCTCCAAACACTTGGATCTGCTGCCTCCTCAAAAGTGGAAGGTTCAAAATCTCTGATGTCTGTCACCATGGCCAGATAACTACAAAAATATCAGGTGTCCGACTCTCTTTAACCATCTTCTGCGGCTCATCTACTGCCATTCAGGGTGTCCTGAAGCCATCTCAATTTCCTCTTCACTGAAGTGGTCTCATGTGGAGCAATGCTCTCATGCTCCTCAGTCTCGTATGTGAGTCTAGCCATAACACTTAGACCTCTAGAACTTGTGCCAGGATCTGAGCCTGATATACCTGAAGCTCATGAATATGTACCTGTAAGTTGTATACCTTGAATACATGTACTAAGTGAACTTGTAGCCCTTGAACCCTGTCCTTGAAACTTAGAACTGTGTCCTGTGTGATGTACCATCTTGTACCTGTGGAACCTGATCATCTCTGTCTCTCAACTCACATGACCTCCTAAAGGCCTGCTCCTCAAATCTGACATCCCTCATGACAACAGTCTTTCTATATTGTAATGTGGATTTGATAGGCCTCTGAGGTATTTTTGTTGACTACAAGAATACCCTTCTCTGCAGTGAACTCCAATTTTGTCCTCTTCTCCAAAGGGACATGCGAGTGTGTCACACCCACAAAAATGTGAATAGGTCCAATATTGAGTCTTCTACCAGTGAAAGCCTCCTTAGGAGTCCTACTACTTAATGCCTTATGGGGACTTTTTCTGAAGGTAAACTGCCATGTTATAAGCCTCAAACCATAAGAAAAGTGGTAATCCTTGATTATGTATCATAGCCTGTGCTGCCCCAATAATCGTCGTGTTCTATCTCTTGGCAACCCTGTTCTGTTAGGGGTTATAAAGTATTGTCAGCTCCTTCCCAATACCCTCCTGTTTTCAATAGTTTGCAAACTCATTTGAAGTGTACTTGCCTCTGTTATCCAACCTTAGGACTTTTATCTTCTTTCCTGTCTAGTTCTCCACAAGAGCTTTAAACTTTTGACACCATTTGAAGATCTCATCCTTGGTGGTCAGGAAGAAGATCTATGCCTTCCTGTAGTAGTCATCAATGAAGGCCACATAGTACTCACAAGAACTCAAGGAAACTGTAAACATGGGCCCACATACATTAGAATGTACCAATTCTAGAATTCCTACTGATGTACCAGTGCTTGTGGGAAAGTCTTTTTTAGTGCTCTCCAAAGTACACAGCTTGCATACGTCTTGGTGCACAGTACTAAATTGGGTGATCTATCCATGGTACCCTCAAAGCTTCATGATGTGGGTGATCTATCCTTCTATGCCATAGCTCACATAAGTGACTGCTGCTACTACTGCTGGTAAGGCATGCATAGGTTGGAAAGAAAGTTGATACAAGCTCCCTTGTCGAGTCCCAATCACTTTAGCTGAAGTGACACGTTTGGGGTAAATAAGTACCTGGCCTCCTCTGAAGATCAGTTCAAATCACCTATTCTCAATGACAGAACCTGAAATCAGATTCTTGCTCAGCCTGGAACATGCAACATGTCCGGTAGTATCAGAGGACACAAAGTCTTCCTCTGAAGAGATCTGAAAAATACTGCGACCTGCTGCCCCGGCACAGGTATCATCTCCAAGTATATTCTTCATATCATTTCGTAACTCTGAGAGATCTAAAAAATACTCTATGACACCTGACACATGGCAAGATTCTCCACTGTCTATATACCACACCAAACAAAGAAGGCAGGAGAGGCAGAAACCAAAGCAAGGATTATGACATATAATTAAGTTAGCAACTAAGATCAAGTCTTAAAGCAAGGATGACACCTTTGGATCAATTAATGAAAAAATAATATTGGTATAATAAACTAATCCTGAAAGGATGTGCTTACTAGAAATGGGAATATGTGGCTTGACAAAGAGGCACGATTCTTGAGAGGTTGGAGTAATAATCTCAGAACAGCAATGCTGGATATTAATAATATATAATAAGTGTTTGCCAGTCGTTTTATATATTGGTTTGAGATACGAATATTTTCAGTATGAATGATATATCAATTCATCATTGCACGTGTGTCTCTATATATATATGTGCACTTACACAGAGTCCATTCAGTAGTTGAATATATGATTTCTCTGATATCTTGTAAGTGCTGTAAAATAGAAATTGCATGCAAAATAATGCTTCCTGTCTGTCATAATTATCCATGGCATGGGAATGAGGAGATTACAAATGGGAGAATGGTGATGAGTTCACCTTCTAAAGCACACTGCCTCATGTTGGACTAATGATGCCTTCGAGCTTAGGAGGAGAGACTTTCCAGGCACTCATCTGTATATTCCTCACAACCTCTACCATTATGGACTAATGCATTGGGAATAAGGTAGAAGTGACAAGGATGAGGGACATGGTGATAGGACACTGCACTAGGTACATCACCTCATTTGTATGGCAAGGGTCACATGAGGCCAAGATGGATGGTTTATCGGCTCTTGGGCCTAGGGTAGGCAGTCTCTTGGGCACCTCATAAAATTTCCCTTATTGCTTCTATGGCTGGGTCATCTAAACTCTGATTGAAGCCGTCTATTAATGTGATATATTTTGATTTCTAACTTAAGAATTTCTAATTATGAATTATGATTGTAATGTTTCATAACTTGCTCGCAGGATCTCAATCAAAACAAAAGGTACCATATAAACCCTACTTGTTTTGATATAGAAAGTATAATCTAGGGCAAAATTTGGGTTCTTGTAATTTGAGACATCACAGTTAGATCCTCGACCGATGGTCTGTATGAGATGGAATGACATTTGATATCCTTTGTGCAAATTATATATTAACATTCAATTTGTTGCTATGGAGCTGGACTTTGTGTTTTTATTAAAATGTACACTCACATATCCTCCATTTGCACAAGATGATTCTTTTAGCTCCACCCTTAGATCCAGTCTAATGAACACATTTTATTAGAAGGCTGCTGGATAGTGGTTTCATCATTATTGATGGTGGGAATGTTCCCAGTAATTTTCTGATGAATTCCAAGGATGTCTTGACTTTTTCTGACGATTTTTTTTTGTCTATTTCCAGTTTTAAGTCTAAACCCTGATGAATTCTCAGGAGTCAGGATGTCTTGTTTATTTTATCCTTCCATTTACAAGTTGGTCTGAATCCTCATGAGTTGTATCAATGCCTTACCTACATTCTTAATGTAATATGTGAATTTCTTGATTAATGGCAACAAATGTGCCACAGCCTTTCATCTGGGGGTTGAATTGCCAATAGTTGTATCTTGAATGTACAGAAAACATCTATTTGCAGTAGTAATTCATGAACCTCTGCTTCATTGGCTGTTACTTCTACTTCAGCTTGTATAGAAAACATCTGTGCAGAAACAATGTATGGACTTCTGTTTTTTGTTCTGCTTAAAATGAATGTAGTGTCTACTATTTACCATTTCTTCAAATCTTTTTTTCAGCATTAATGAATAATAATATTATCGAACATTGTTTCTAATAATCACTGCAAATGCTTAGCATCAAAGTAAATTGCTGTTCATCCACAGTATACTTCAAATTCTTATGCTGTTTTCACATTTTGTATTGTGAGAGCTAAGTCTAATCCATTGATTTTGACAAACCTTATGCAGTTTCTGAGTCTTGGTGACAGCACAGCAGTGTTGCTTTGTTGCGAAAATGGTAAGGTCATTTTCTTGTACCAGAAATTCTTTGTTTCACCAGTTATATGTGGTTGTCGAGCTGTGAAGATTAAGGAGATTATTTTATTTCTTATTCCAGACCACCATTTAAGAAATGCATTTGGGTTTTAAATCCAATAAAACATCAATGTGTACGGAGTTTGGAACAAAAAAATTACAAACTCTGATTCTAATCTAATAACTAAATAATTGAGCGCTAATTCAAGGTAATCATTAGCATCTCAGAAGATAAATGTTATCAGTGTCAAACTGAGCTCCTAAAGTAATGATATAGCTTCCAATGTTATTCTTGGAATGAGATGGCTAGGGTTATATTTAACAGAATGCAAAAATAATGTGAATTAAATGCCATTTTGGTTGTACATTTGATCAGTTTAGGAAAATGAATGTACTATTTGATTAAGTCTAAAGGAAATAGAATTTATTAACCTGAATTGGTTTTAGAAAATAAATGCAAGGACACTTCTTATGTATTTAAGATGAAGTTTATTTATCCCTATTTAGGGATGTGGATGAATGATATTGTTTTGATTATATCATAATTCAAAAACTTATGATTTGGCAAATTGTGAAAGGAAGGATACAAATAACAACTTCTTACTTAAGCCAAAGTGAGGAGAAATGCTAAACAAACACAAATTTTGAGTTATCTCTATTTAGCTTTGGCAGAATTTGAGAATGTACATGTTTTTGCAAGTAAGGAGTAAAATGGTCTGGTTTTCTGAAGTTGACCTTTGTTGGCAATTTCTTTACTGACAAATTAGCTTTACCATGATGATGTTGGAAATGGCTTGATTGAAGTACATTGTACATTTTCGAGCAATATTAAAGACCAATTTTGAACAACCTAATAGAATAGACAATGGATAAGACAATTGGGTACAATTTTGTTTTTGCTTAATGACAAATGGATTATTAGAAAAGAATAGCAGTAATGAGGGTAACCAAAGGTTGTCATTTTGGTTTAGTTACAAAATTGTTTTTATGCAAAATCTCTCATGGTTCACTTCTGTTCTTGTCTACAAGTGTGAATGCTTCTTAGAACACTTTTCTTGGTGTCATGTTATAACTATTGGTTTTTTGTAATCTTTGTAAAGACTCTGTAATGGCAGTAGCAGACCTTTGTTATTAAGTCTAAAAAAATGTTTTGGAGTTGGGGATTATTTTGGATGAATGGTTCACCTCATGGACTCCATCTTAGTTTTTATTCAAGTTTTGTTTGATGTACTTATTTTATGTAATGTTCTTACTATTTCAATAAGTTCAAACTTACTACTAAATTTTTTTTTCTTGTTCACAAAATTATTTTCAAAGCATCCACTTTTTCAGTCAGTCTTTGATACTCCATTACACACATCATTGAAATAGGAAAATCCCAAAACTACAAGTAGTTTCTATTAACCATGTGCAAAAGCACAAGGTTCATCTATGGGTGTGTGCTTGGTGGACACAGGGTGTATGCCCAACGTTATGGGTGCCCTGGGTTCATACTCTTGGGAATGCATGCACACATGTACTGCAAGGCATGAACCTTTTGTGCACCCAACACACAACATGATTCGCCCATTGAGTACCCAAACAAACTCACAACCCTAAGGTGCAAAAGCAGGCCCAAACTTGAATTGAAAACAATACTTTTAAGAATTTTATTCCGAGCCCTAAACGGCCTGACATGAGGCCTTCAAACATACTTACGTTTGGTGTTTACCTCTGATATTGCTATCTCAATATTTTCTCTCCAATTTGTAAGTTTCATGTATGGTGATTGTATTTGAAGGAGATCAATTGTGAAGTGCCAAATAGCTTCCATAGAGCTATTTAAAGATCACAATAATGAGTAATCAAAGCTTATGTGGGGAGGGAGGGTAATATTTTAAAATTGATAAAGGTTCTCCAAAATGGAGACGTACTTCAAAAATTTCATAAAACAATAGCCTCTATTACCGAGTGAGACTTCTTTTTTGGGTCTTGGGGTTAAATGGATTAATATGTGTGAAGACCTAGGGATTGTAACATCCGGTTATTTCCTCAATTATAAATCTGCTGAATTTAATATCCCAATTATTTGATGAGATATCTAAACTAATATTGAAGTTAATCTAAGATTCTGAATCTATTTTAATTACTGAGTATCAAATTTATTCTAATGTTTGAAAATCCCTAATCTACCTTATTGTAAGAAAAATTGTATCTAATATGCTAAAAAGAATTCAATTTAAGGAACGACTAAGTGCATGGAAGAATCTTTCAGAAATATGCATATATATATATATATAAAGAAACTTAAATAAACAAAGATATGTACTGATTTCTTGAGAGACTTTTCCAATTAATTGACCAAGCTCTGACTTTGGTGAGAGGAGAAGCATTAACATGGGCTTAACCTCCCAACCGCGAACCTTTTTACTTATCCCCACAAGTTCTAATAAAATAGAACGGCCCTCCCTACCCTGAGGTCAGGCTTGGGATGTTCATTGATCCAGTCATTGGAGTACTCAGGTGGGTTGAGGTCCTAACAGCTATTGAATAGCTGAAGTATCAGGACAACAACGCGATCATTTGTTGTGGCATGAATGCCCTTTTTATCGCCCTGGCCAAGGATTTCAGAGGTAGGTTTTTATAACCCGATCTCCACCGCTTAGCTTGACAATTAATTCTTCAAGTGGATTTACATGAGCTATTTAGATTATTTAACAATTATTTTTCTATTAACAATTACTGATATCTATCTTATTTTTCTTGTATCAGATCCATCTACACCTCTCACCATCAACAGATCTTCAGATCGGTGATTCTTGGTGCCTGAATCCATTACAATCTTACACTTAATCATAAGATTTTGGTTTGGCTTTCTCAAATTTTTGTTGGTACTTAGACTTGATCTTTATTACTGTTTTGATGGATGGATACGGATCAGTTCTTAAAATAACTCCACAGATATATGACATGGGTTGTTACTGATATAGTTCTATTACAAGGAAACATTGAGGTGAATTCAGACATATATGTGAAAAAAAAAAAGATCAAAGGTCTTATTATTTCCTTATCACCATTGTCAAAGACGTTTCTTACTTTATTGCTAACAAAGGTTGCTATACTCGGTGATATTCTACTAAGGTGATAAGCACATGTATGATACTATGACTCAATTTGTATACTCCTACTCTTCACATTTATTCAACCCGACTCAGAAAAAGGAATAGAACAGAGATGAAAAAAAACGCGTGCAAGAAGATATGAACATTGTGGTTCATCCTTACTTGTCTGCAGTGTATTGTACGCTTCTGCTTGGGATAGTCTTCAACCGGTTCTGGAGTCCGTAGCTCAGAAGCATGCAAGGATGGCTTCACGCAATATCGGGTGATTGAGTTCGTGCGTAACCAGATCCTAGGACAGGCGACAGAAGTTTGCAAGAAAGTTAGGACAGTCGATGGAAATTTAGAAGGGAGTCTCGGGACCGACCACTCACTGTAGTAAAGACTTTCGTTCTCCACCAGCTCGGGTACAGAAAGGCATTTACTAAAACACTGAGGCGGAAGTAAGAAAAGATAGATTTCTTCGTCTCTCCCAAAACGACAAGGCAGTATATATAATGATATCAATCGACTGTTCGTCTATTGTCGTTACAAGATTGTAATACGCAAGAAACTCCCCATCGGTTAGAAAGTAAGATACGTTGGAACAAGGATAAGAAGATATATGTTAATGTTGTATTATTATTTTGGTTAATTTATAATTAAGTATATACATAGTGGCACTATGCAATATTTGATTGTAAGTTAATCAAAGTAATAATACAATATTAAATGATATTGTTGCTTAATAATTTAAAGGTAAGTTTTCTTTTATTATTTAATTTTACAATTTTATATTATTTATAGCTCATGTAACTTTTCCACTTTGAACCTTAATTGTCAAGCTTAACAACCTTGCCATGGCGTCTTTTGATCAACGTGATCTTCTTGATAACTAGGTCACATAATAGTCCCAGTGCCGAATGACCTCATTTCGTAATGCTTCCCCCTCTTTCTTGAGTCTTTATCCTGTAACCTTCAAAACAATCATTCTCGCCAAAAAACATCAATTTCATAATTCATAATTTGCTTAATAATATCGTTAAGAATTTCATCATAAATAATAACTGATTGAACAACGGTTAAAACTATATTCATTTCACATGAACATAACGATTATAAACTGTATTCATTTCGCATAAAACATAACGGCTAGAAACTAAATCCATTTCACATGAATATAACGACTAACAACTAAATCCATTTCACATGAACATAACGGCTATAAACTACTTTGAACATGAAAATCTTATTTTGGTTCAACGACTATTTTTATCATAAAAGAAAATTAGGGCAAAATTTGGGATGTAACAGGGACAAAGAAGAAGGGGTTGTCAGCTGCACAAATAACATCACTTATAAAAGAGCAAGATGTTGTTAGATAGGTTGCAAAAACCAAAGTGGTTATAGTTTTGAGGAAAAAATAACACCACCTTCTCAATCAGTTATGATAACTAGACATCCCTTCCCTTCTTACCTATGCTCTCTACAGAGGATGAAGATATAGAACCACAAATCTCCACCACCATTAGAGAAGGCATCTAAGAATGAGGCAAGAGTTATTATTGATGAAAAAATTGCACATTGCCTCTTTGTGAATGGTTTTCCATTCAACTTGGTGAATTGTTATATTGGAGGGAGACGATGTTAGCTATAAATAATGCACCTCTTGGCTACATAGGTCTTGGATTTGAAAAGGTGCATACCACCTTATTGCATAAAGAGGGAAAATCTATAAAGGACCAATTAGAGATTCTTGAGTTTAAATAGTTATTTGTATTCTCTCTGATAGATGTGAAGATTGTAAAAATTGTCCATTGATCAATGTTATTGCAGCAGCCTCCAAGGGGGCATTGGTTTTAAGGGCTGCTGACAGTGAAGGGGAAGTGAAGATGTAGAGTTCTTTTCCATGATTCTTATTGACTTCATAGAGATGATGCGATATATAATTTTGTCCAATTAATTGCAAACACTGCAAAAGTTTACAGGGTTGTAGGTGCTTTGGTAGAGGCTAGATATGATTACATCCTATAGACACCGTGCATTGTACACTCGCACAATTTCGTAATTCAAGCAATTGGCACTCAAATAGTGTGGATGAAAGAAATATACTAAGAGGTTAATCTGATTCAGATGTTTGTTGCAAATCATAATGTCACAAGCAATTTTCAGAACTTTTCCAAAAGTAGAATTTTTGAAGGTAAATTTTAAAATTTGATTTATTTAGGTTTATTTATCATTTTATGCCATGTTTTATATAATTGAATAAAAGATATTTTTGCATTATTGACATATTTCAAATGTATCGCTAACTTACTATTAAATATGTCCTTAGGTTGCTTAGACTTAGTTTGTATTTCACAAAATTCTTTTGAGATGTCTTGGGAAGATGTAAAAGGGGCTTTAAGTCAGATGTTTGTTAGCAAACAATGGGTTTCTAGAAGCAATCAAATTTAGAGAGGGCTCAAATGGTGAAGGTATTGATATTGGATGATGATTGGTGGGTTTGTGTGGAATATATATTGGAATCAATGAACCTATCATGTATATGCTTGGCTTTGTTGATACAGATGAACCATGTTTGGGGGATGGCTATGATATCATTAACAGAGAAGAACTCGTTAACAAGGGATTGCACCTCGAACTTCTCTCACAGAGAAGTCATTAACAAGGGATTACACCTCCAACTTATGTAGCAGAGAAGAATTCAGTAACGACATGTATAGGAATGATTGAGATTATCTCTCAACAACGACTCCCTCTTAGAAGGGACAACTTTTGATCACCACAATAAGATAGCTGATGTAACCTCCTTGTGAAGCTGAACATCTCCCTCCGAATCATTAAAGCAACACCCTCATCTCATTGTTTCTTGTTGCACTTTGCAACCAAGAGAGTATAAATCAACCTATCACAGAGAGATATCTATAAATCAATGCTAAGAAAACAACCACTATTTATAGTCAATAAGCATAGAATACTTATATGACACAACATAAGATGGCCTATTTATGAGAGAGTGAGATAAGATGCTTCAATCTGCACCCAAAAGAGTTCTTCTACATAATACACCTCAACCATCATTAACAATTTATTTTTGACATAATTGATAATACAATCCAGGGATCCATATTAGTTAGTTGAGGTTCAGTTTTCTTTAGTATATATTGAAACCAACTATCACATTTGATGCAATGCTAAAATATATCACTCGTGTTCTCTCCAACATGTAATTACTAAGAATTTGTTTAACAACTTCTTGTCTAATTGGTAATTTGCAAAAGGTGCCATTGTCTGAAAGAACATGATACTACAAGTATGAAACTCCATTCACAACTACAAGTAGAAATGAGCCCTAATGGTTATACATATATGTGAACACTAAAATTCACTTCATTTACCCTTGAATAGATAATCAACAAACGATAATAAAATCTCGAATCCTAGTTCTTCTCTCTCTCTTACAACTATTTTCTAAAATGTTTGTTGAATAGGGAAGGACGAGATTGAAGATCCTCAAATCCATTTCAGATATTGAGATGCGCTTCATGATCACATGCTTTTTTCAAGTACTCGTACAAGCCAAACCTGTAACCATCTATAGGTGATGACCACCCTTTTTGGCACAAACTGCTGTCATTCAACAACTGGATATTGCTACACCTCATTTACTACTTCGACCTCAGCGCTTGGTCTCTTAGAATTGTCTCTGCGTGATTCATCTAGGCATTCAACACAATGGTACCACATAGCGATAAATTTTGTCATCTCCCAATTCAACCAACAACAAATTTGAACCCCAAGGAAACAACAAATTCTACATATGATTACTGTCTCCTCTAAAAACCTCATATTACATTCACGATAAGCCCTAAATGAGATAATCCCCAATGGTGAGGTGGAAGAAAAATTGTCAGTAGAAGAAGAGATAATAAGATCTAGTTGGAGTGCCACCTAAATGTGAAAAGCAAGAAAACACCTTCATCGTTCTAGAATTAGTAGACTCGAATACCCAAAGCTCATTATTCCCAAATAATGAGCATCATACGCTAGTAGAACTAACCAAAAAGAAATGTCGTTCAACTACTCTTCATAGATCCGATGGCCTTTCATGTTGTCATGTTAATACACTTGTACAAACGACACTTGCACATGATAATTCTTAGAATTCCAACATCTACATCATCATAGCTCTTCAAAACTCATAACGCTATGAATGAATAGAAGACCCTTTAATGAATGACCACCATATAAAAGAACTGAAAGACTTGACTCATGTCCTGCATAGTCATGAGCGACTCAACAATCACACCCCTAAGTTTGAGATCATGACCGTTACAACACATGAGGCTTGTGTAAAGGAGGAAACCGTTGTTCTAAATGAGCGGTGACCTTTCAACTCCATGTATGAGTTTTCAACTTCATTTACGAGTTGTTTTGTCACCTAGTGAGAAATACAATCATCTATGCAATAAGAAATATGTGCAACATGAGCCAAGTGAAAAGATAGATTGTCATTAGAGAATAACTGTTGGAAGAATGAAGACAACGTTTCACATTAGCAAAGAATACAACAAACTCTTCACCATCTTATATTACAATATAGCCAAGGGAAATATTTCAAAATTGAATACTAAATCATCAATGAATACTTGAAAACTTACTTTGAGGGTCTCTTCCATCAGCTTTTCAAAGCTACCATCAAAAATACAATCCTCACAATCTTCTTTACTTCAAGCTTCCTGGCATAAGGACTTTCTAACGATTTCTTATCAAGAAACATGCACCTGAGGTCTAGCAATGTATCAGATATGCTTTTCAAGTTTAGAAAATTAGTAGCAAAGCGTGTGATCCTTGCCCGTACAAGATCCTTACCACTAGTGTGCTCTCTCATAAGACTCAAGACCCATGTATGATTGTAGATGTACTTAGCAATATTCCTTCCATCTTTAACCACCTTCTCCACCCAGCTCAGTTTCCCTAGATCCTCAAGAAGCAAGTCAAGACAATGGACAACACAAGGGCTCTGAAATAATGTGGGATGTCTCTCCATGAGAAATCTACTGATAGCCACATACACAACTGCATTATCAGTGACAATCTGGATGACATTAGCCACTCCCACTTCTATTACCATCTCATATAACATGTTACACAAATTTTTGGCATTTTTTACTTGATCAGAGGCATCAATTGATTTTAGAAATGCCAACTTCCCCCTTGAAGCAACTATAAAGTTGATAAGCGTCCTGTTCTTGCCATCCGTCCACCCATCAGATATAATAGTGCAACCTTTTTGTTCCCAAACTTTTCTCTGCCCTTCCACAAGCTGATGAATATTTCTTACCTCGTCCTGTAACAATGGCCCACTCACCTCATAGGGAGTTAGGGGCTTGAACCCCTTACCAGACAAAGAAATGGAAGTTACCACTTGATCCCAATACGGACTACATAAAGAATTGAAGGGAATATCATTGTAGATCCAAAATCTTGTAATTGCCACCTTTGTCTTCTCATACATCTCTTTGTTCTACGCAGTGCCTAGCAAGCCGGGTTGAGCACCAAGAGAGTTATGTGGAACCCACAAGTTTGCTAGAGACCCACTCGTACTTCCTGATCCTCGTATCCAAGGCCCAATAGAAGAAGGACCCTCTCCACTTGTTTCTGATCCTGTAGAACTAAAAGTCCCCATTGGGACTGCCATGGCCTCAAATGTCCTCTTTTTTTCTGCCTTACCTTGTGCATATTTTTGTAGACTTGTCAAAGTCTGTCTTGTAACCTCTTCCAAACATTCTTCACACGGTGTAATATCATTGCATGGAATCTTCACGAGATGGTATTTCAATAAGCTTATTCCTGAAGTCATTTTCTTATGGCAATGGATACATTCGACGTGTCTATTAATCACCCCCAGGATCTCATGTTTCCATAAAGGATCCTTAGCTCTGCCACCACTAGTCATCTTGTTTCTATAGGTATGTCACTAACACAAGTCTGCAATTGCACTCTACAAGTATAAGAACAAACAAATTAAATAAGTTTGATATCGAACATAATTTGCAACAATTTTAAAACAATATGAATATATACTTATAGAATTTAATGATTAAATAAAGTTTTGAAATAGTATATTGATATTGATTAATTTAATGACACCTATTTTTGTATTAAATAAATACAATATAGAAAGTTTTAATTTCACAAGCTTCATAAAATATTGTACACTATTACTATTTTTAGTATTTAGTATTTATAGTTATTAATTTTAAATTTAAATTAAATAATAATAAATACAACATTACAATTAAATATCAAAAAATAAAATACTATTTACTATTTACTCATGATATCAAAGAAATTATCATCTAATTGTTAAATTTATAAATGAATAAACATGTATTCTGAAAAAGAAAATTGCTAACCTGGATTGTTCAAAGTCGAGACTATGCCTATGCAATCGTTTAGAACTTCAGAAGAAAACTAGGAAGCAACGGGTCTCTCCTAATCTATGGTTTTTGCTCATCACCCATTAGTCAGTCATCATCGTCCACGACAAGAAGATGGAGCCACTAGTCCGTGGCAAGAAGATGGAGCTACTAGTTTGCAGCAATCACCCAATCTGAGGCAAGAATAAAGCTATGAAATTGCAAGACAAGACCAATATGTTAAAACGTTAAAGACAAACCTAAAATGCGACTTTATCATCCATTGAAACCTATTTTTTTTTTTGGCGTTTTGCGTTGACCTAGTCCATGATTTTTATTGGCGATTTTAGCAATATCTCGCGATTTTTACCGGACTTTAACACTGCGTTTTTTTGATAATATTGGTGCCGATTTAATAGCCATTATTATCCTTTTCCTGGGCATCTCGCGAGATATCGCGGTTTTTTTGATATACCACAGGTATTTTGAACTGTGTTAAATTATAGCCCAAAAATGATGATAAACAATAGTAAGTAAAATTGCACAAAAGACACAATAACTTTGCCTAGGGAAGCCCATCCACTTGAAGGGAAAAACACAACCACACCATAAAATATCTCTTGTATTGATTATAAAAGAATGTTCAAGTACAATGCTCTCCACTTAATACAATATATATAAAGAATTGAGAGACTCTTCATCTCACAACTGGAGGTCTCTTCAATTTCTAAAAACAAGTCTTTTTGGATTTCCAAACACATGCCTCTTCGCCTGATGCATGACACGTGTCTTCATATTTTATTATCTCAAATAAATATCTTAAATATCTTCTCCAACTCTAAACACAATATAGAAGTATTATCTCATTTTTAACATATAACAAAATCACAGATAAAGATCTCTATCGCAGCTACAATTTTCAACATTACAGCTCACACATATTAGTTATCCCAGGCAGAGTGCCACCATATAGAGATTTTGAAGTTGCTAATGGGTACAAGAGAGCATTTAGTAGACTCTTCAGAGATTTAGACATGGAGTCAAGTGTTACAAAAGAAAATGGATTGTGTCTTAGGATAAAATCTTTCCTCTTGTGCTATCAATGAGCAATGCAAAATGGATGCTATTACATTGTGGTACCTCCATGGTCAACATTATATGTACCTCCAACATGTTATAATCAAGATCTTCTCATAAGTAAGCTTTTTTGTGCCTCTTGTATTGTAGAATTTAACTCTAAACGTTTTGAATTTATTTTGTATTTTTTATTTTTTACTTTGCTGGTTTTCTCTCCAAATTGCAAGCTTTGTTGCCATTGAGCAGAATTGGGTGCATACTCTTTTATCCACTTAGTAAAGCATAACCGGTTGGCTGCAAAATAAGCTGAAGATTTGGTGTATCTTCATACCAATTTGCTCCTTCTTTCATGTAAGGATGCAAAATGCAAGAAGAGCGCAAAGAACTTTGAAATGTAGCACGCAGTTTTTTTTTCACTCGGATGCAACCATTCAGGATCTTTCCAGAGCCACTATGGTTGATGTGCATGATGATGAATCATGGTGGATCTAGTGCTAGTGGAACCACTTTTGTTTCTTACGATGACGGAGGTCTACTTGGCGCCTTTGAAAATCCCATTGATGATGATTTTTTTGATAATTCTAATGATGATTGATGGAAATTGTGTTAAAGTAACTTAAGATCATTTTTGCAAATGTACTAACATTGCCATTGTAATTGATGATTTCCAAATGTAGATTTGGATCTCATAAATGTATAATATGACAGGAGGAGACATGAAGAGATATGTCTCTATAGTTAATCATTGTTTAGTTTATAAATAACTATACGCATAACTCATCTTTAACATATATATATATATATATATATATATATATATATATATATATATATATATATATATATATATATATATATATATATATAATGCATAATATATATAATACATATTATATTACATATATCATATATATATATATATTATATATAAGATATATAATGCATAATATATAATATATATTATATTACATATATAATATATATTATATATATAAGATACCTAGGTTAAGGACAATTTATCATCAATGAGGTAGATTTAATAAAATCAATCCAACAGAGGCTACAACAAAGTCATGTCCCGTAGCTTATGTAAGTCATATATATACACACACACAGACACACACACACACACACACACACACACACACACACACATATATTTATTAGAATATGAGACATAAAACAATATTCATATAAATCATAAATACAAATACTCAATGTAATGAGTATGTCACTTTGACTGATGCTATACTTAGACACTCCCTCTTAGTAAGGGAGAAGTAACAAAAACATTTATATCTATATAAAACATATTATCTGATTTTAACACTCCGAAATAGTGACTTGTCAAATAACTACAATCACAATGTTATAAACACTATTATAACAAATATTATGATCTCTAATTGTCTGAAACAATATCTAGAGTAATAATGAAGATATTATCTATGATCTCTAATTGCTCGAAGCAATGTCTAGAGATGTCCATAGTAATAACATGAAAATTTGTTACTCATGATCTCTAATTGCCCGAAGCAATGTCTAGAGATGTCCATGATAATAACATAAAAATTTGTTACTCATGATCTCTAATTGCTTGAAGCAATGTCTAGAGATGTCCATGATAATAACATGAAAATTTGTTACTCACGATGTCTAATTGCCCGAAGCAATGTCTAGAGATGTCCATGATAACAAGCCTATCATTTGCAAGATCGTCACCTTACAAACAATTGCCTTCTATGATCTCTAATTGCCCGAAGCAACATGTAGAGATGTCCATGATAACAGGCCTATCATTTGCAAGATCGTTACGTTACTAACAATTACCTTATGTTTGTTTGTTATCTATGATCTCTAATTGCCCGAAGCAATATCTAGAGATGTCCATGATAACAGGCCTATCATTTGCAAGATCGTCACCTTACAAACAATTACCTTCTGTTTGTTTGTTGTCATGGTGTCCAACAAAATTAGACCCAAAGAACCATGATAACAGGTCTACCATTTACAAGATCGTCATCTTATAATGGTTACCTTCTATTTATATATGTCAATGAAAGATTGTCACCTTTCATTACATATCATATGTGAAATAGTAACCACCATGAACCAAATCATAGGTTGGTACAAAGGGTTTTCACCACATACTTTTCTCATAGAGGACAGTGTATTATAAAAGATTTCCCTTAAAACTTCTCCTCATAGAGAAGATATTATCCACAAAGAATTGCACTCAAAATTTCTCCCTCTGAACATCGATCCCGGGAAGTTAGGTCCTCTAGTTACTTCGTCAGAAATTCTCTTCACCCAAGGATGTTTGTCAAACTCAATCTGAATCAATTGTCTAATTTTCTGGTGATAATTTATCACTTCCTCATGATATACATAAGAGTAGGCCCATCACATCATGTAGTCACCCATATGTATTTCTAGACTCCCTTTGAGTATCAAACTTCTAAGCTCTAGCATTGCCTTCGAAGAAGTGTCATACTCCCTCTTAATGTAGAAGAATCTCATAATCTTAATCATCAAAGATGTTTTCTTCAAGAGCCTCACTTTATCTATCTTAATCATCAAGATCTTCAGAACTACTATCATTAGATTTAGTCTGCACAATATTTGGTAGCATATGTGAAGTACAAACCTTCTTTTCATGTAAGAATATCCTCAAACATAAAGGAAAAGATCAAAACGAATAATCCTTATAGTATGTAAATAATTATATATAAGAGAGAGACTACAAAGAGTAGATAAATGTAAAAGATACAAATACTTATTTGTACATGAAGATTCAGAAATTTCCATTTAGATTATTTGACAATGGAACATCTCCCCTCTAAATAAGGTTCAAGTGGGAATGGAACATTGACTATTATTCCCCTCCACAACGTAAAATTTCCACTTCTTATATTGTTGAAAATATCCACTTGTTCCATGAATTTCAGTCCTCTTGACTGTTACAATTTATTGATTAGTGAAGATTCCATCACAACATTGGTTTACTCCCTCTTAACCAATATAATCAATATCCCTGATGGTTGATGAAACCATATCCTCTATTTGCTCCTTCTGAACATAAATCTTCTAAGCCTCTAACATAAACTTCCCTTTAACAAAGTGTTAGACTCTCTCTGATATTAGTCCTCTTTTTCTTACAAGAACATTCTCGGAGGAAAAGATAAAGGCAAATAACTCTTATAAAAACAAAAGTAAGAGAGAGACTGCAATAAGAAATAGTTTGCATAAGATCATTTCAATATCATAGATAAGTATGTATTCAATATTTTAATCCATGTCTCTTATTTATTATTTTCTCATTAATAAATATATGTCCTTGATGCTTTCTCAATATACCAATATTCCTTGCAAAAATATTTTTATTTCTATAATGTTTGTTACCACCTATATTTTCAGTTATACTATCTCATATAATATAGCTACAAAAATAATTATTAATAATGATACATACTTAGCGGATTGGTGCCCGATGTCTCTTTCTCCTTTTACATATTAATAATGCAAAGAATTCAAACAATGGAAAGAAAATCATATTACACCATATATACTTACCTTAGAGGGATTGGTACTCATTGTTATCAACTCTCCTTGATATTTCTTACGCGCTGTGTCCACTGTCACCGTCTTTCCAAGAGCTTGGATATCAATAATTTCAATCTTTTATTAACTCTTTCTATGATCATTTTCACCTAGATAGGGGAGATTAATCCTTCTATTGTCCTCTAGATACAATCCTCGACTTAGAGACCAAGGAGAGTGTTTATATGATATGCCATGATTCGCTCTACTCCTTTGTTTGCCCTTGTCTGCCTCTAACATGGATCTTCTTCTCAAGCATCTGGCGAAGAGCCCTAACTAGAATCTTTTCAAGTCCATGAATCTTATAGGGCACACAACAACCACAAAAGAGCTCTCACATCCTTGCATATATATTCTCAACATGGAGTTTCTCCAAACTAGATTTCAATATGTCATTATGTTAAACAGTTCATCTCTTCCATAGGAAATACATTGAGAGATGTCTATATGACAACTATGCAGGCATGAAGGTTGACTCTATGTTAATCGTGTTACACCATCGTACATTGGCTAATCTTGATCACAATTATCCATAATTTGTGGGAAACTCTACATTTGAGAATCCAGATGATTGGAAGCTCTTCTTCTTCGTGTTTGGTGTATTAAGATACATTCACCGCCATGTCTTTCACAAGCTTACATGTCTATATTAGTGTTACGATCTCCACGATGGATGATCACGTGACATCTTATCCAGATTTCTACATTGTAGGAGTCAGAAGTGATATTGAATTCCCTTCCTATCAAATAGGAAGTAAGGTGCTAATTTGTTTGGGTTTCTAGCCATGCTTTGAGCTTTCCCTGATATCCTCGAACATCAATCACTTCATTGTAGCAAGATTACACATTTCCCATCCAAACAACTTCTTTTCGGGATAGCTGGTGAATAACATCAATCTTCTACGTAGGCTTCTTGAAATGATATCTATGCAATTACAAATAATTTCTATTCACTCTCAATAGTGGGTCTGTGCTCCATCAATTTACATGTTGTCATGTCTTTTTCGGTTGATGACACTTATATTATGAATTGTTGGTTCAAGAAAGTCCAAACACATTATATTGGCACAACCTGTGGAAGCATTGTCGGATCAAGGCAAATGATGCACAAGTTATATTGTTTGACACCTCAAGGACTTTATATTGTTTGGAAGGACTTTAGATTAAGTGGCATTTTAATTCTCCACGGCGACTTGGAACAAAAATCATTGGCCTCCATTAGTAGAGCAACATAGCTTTGGAATTCACAGAACTGAAAGAATTTCCTGAGCCTAACAGTATTAGATGAGTGGCATTACATTGCATGAAGGCTCTTGTGACTTTCTAATGGAAAATATCTTTAATATATCTCTGTATATTTCAGACCTTTGTTTTCTCAAATATTTTACAATAGTAATTCTTCAATCCTCACTCAAGAATTCATAATTTTTTACATGCATATCAACATGCACACTTCACATTATTGTTGTCCCTGATTTTCTTACATTTGTGGCCTTGCTCTGATACCATGTTAAAGTAACTTAAGATCGTTTTTGCAAATGTACTAACATTGCCATTGTAATTGATGATTTCTAAATGCAGATTTGGATCTCATATATGTATAATATGACAGGAGGAGACATGTTTCTTCAAGAGACATGAAGAGACATGTCTCTAATAAATAACTATATGCATAACTCATCTTTAACATATATATAATATTAATATATTAACTATATATGTAATATAATATAATATTATTATATAATAATATATAATGCATAATATAGATATATATAATACATATTATATTACATATATCATATATATATTATATATATAAGATATATAATGCATTATATATATATATATATATATATATATATATATATATATATATATATATATATATATATATATATATATATATATATATATAAGATACCTAACTTAAGGACAATTTATCATCAATGAGGTGGCTTTAATAAAACTAATCCAATAGAGGCTACAACAAAGTCATGCCCTGTAGCTTATGTAAGTCTATATATATATATATTCTTATTAGAATACGAGACATAAATCAATATTCATATAAATCATGAATACAAATACTCAATGTAATGAGCATATCACTTCGATTGATGCTATACTTCAACAAATTGAACATTGAATCATGTTTCATGAATTTGTTTTATTTTGTATAAGTAATTCAATGTAAAGGTTTTCGTTAGAATTGTGAATATACATCAATGATCAAGTATTCTGATTTTTAATGTATATCTTTGACATTCAACATTGATCAATAAAATGTCTTAGTTTTATTGTTCTGCATATCTCTTATATTTTTGTATATATAATGCATATTTATATACGCACACACACACACGTACTTATGCGTACCCAAACCCTTAATTTTAATTCATGTCCCTATGTACTAGGTTACCTACCCAAACCCGCCCATGAACTTTAACTAGCAACTCATGATTAAAATGATACTTAATCTAGAACATAAATTTTCACTCTCTAAGTCATAATGAGTCAAAAATCCAAGCTTGGAAGTAAGTCCAACATCATGGCACACGTAACTAATGTGGTATACTATTTTGGATTTATTTGACCTTAGAAGGATCCTCTTATGCATCACAAGTGGTTCAGTCCATGATTTTTCTAGTCTATTTGTATAGCTTTTCTCCTTGGGCATATAAATACATATACCTGACTACCAAAATGTTTGATATTTTGAAACTTGGTCTTTTAACATGTTTAAACCCCCCTGTGGGTTTTGTTAACAAGATTTGATGTAGAAATTGTTTACTAAGTAAAAAGCCGTTGTGATTGCTTTTGCCCAAACTGTTTGATCCGAGCTAGCTATAATAAGTTTTGAGTTGTGTTGAGTTGAGTTGTTGAGTTTTTATATACTGCAGAATACTATTATCCTTATAAGTCTTGTCAAAGTCTTCTTAACAAAATTCCCCACTGATTTCTATTCTTGAGATCTTTGATCTTTTTGTTTGGTTCTTTACAAGTGCCTTGGACTTTTTGAAACTACAAAAGACCTTGGAATCAGCATAAGAAAATCGACCCATGTGCTCTTGGAAAAATTATCATTGAACTGAACATAATAGAGAGATATTGCAAGTGAAGGCAAATTAATAGGACCACACAAATCACTACAAATGAAATCCATAGTCCCCATGGATCTAGCAGAGCTCGAACAAAGTTGAACTCATTTTTCTTTCATATATACAATGTTCACAAAAGTCAAAATATAAAGAACCAACTTACCCCTTGTAGAGGGCAATAATTATTAGACTATTATAATGTTTCTTTAATGGTCATCTTAGTTAGTCTGTAGTTTATTAAACTAATTTCTGTTCTTGTCTATAGTGCACAATTGTTTCTTTTATAAACATTGTCTTTCTAAGGGATGCTCTCATGCAAATGTTGTTTTTTGCAAATTCAATCGACACTTTCTCTTAAAGATGAGAGAAAACTTGTCTTAAGCTAACCTTTGCCAAGTTTCTAGTATCGATCATAATTCACATTTGAAATATGGGAGAAAGCATATGATAATATCGAAGTAGCGTAGTGGAAGAAGGATTAGGGATAGGGCTCCAAGATCATTCCCTCATTGTTTGAGGACGCATAATTTTGGGAGGTGGGGATTGTAATGTCCCCTTTTTTGCAAAATGATTTAATAGTAAACAATAATAGTAAAATTAAAATAAGAAAATAATAATAATATACATTATAGTATAATCACTAGTTAGTTAAGTTTAAAGAAAGGTCAAGGGATATGCAATGAAGAGTTGTGACTTAATAAAAGACACGACACATCACCACTGGTTGAGAGATATACATACAACAAATTTATCATTCGAAGGTGGCACTAAAGGAGATTGACAGTTCTTATAATAGTTATCATACCAAATCTGAACCAGTATTAATCAACATACAATAAAAAGGTGCTTTTCAGTGGCTATGAAACATGGCCATCAAATTTTTTGAGCGAAGACACAGGTTGTATAGTGAAAAGATGAGATAATTCAGACATTTTTCAACTTGTACTTCTTCACACATGCACCAAAAAAATAAATTTTAAGCATCAAACCATGGAAATAAATTGTGGTTTTCTTTCTACCACCTGCCCTCACACAAGCAAAAAACGAAGTACAAACAACAAACAGAAAACGAATAAAGGGAATTCTTTGTGAAATCTTCAAATCTTTATGTCCTCTTCATGGTCATGTCCTATTTGCACATTGCCCATGAACTTGAGATTATAAATTAGAATGAGAATATTAAAATTTAAAAAAGAAAAAGGGGGGAAAGAAAAATTGAAATGAGCAAGGATAAGTTCTTAATTTTTAAAAGAGTAAACTATATACAAGTAAACCAGCTATAGATATTATTTTTTCCTTCGTCCATTTCACATGTTTCTCCTTTGTCTCTTTCCTTTTTAATCTTCTCATTCCAATTTATTATCTTGTGCTTATGAGGATATTTTATAAGTGTTTTGTCAAAAATTACATACGATAGAGGATGCAATGCTTAGAACTAAAACCTCAATTGATAACACAAGTAAGAGAGACAAAATGATATGATCAAATGATAATGGATGCAAAATCAATTATTCAGATGTAATCACATGATCTATAAGTATGATATATGCAAGAGATAACCTATCAACTAGACAAGGTGTAATCCCATGTCCACCAATGGTGGGTCATCCTCTATTGTACATCAAAGTATTTGCAACATGTACACCAATGAGAGGATGATAATGTGATAGGAGAAATAGGTGGATCTCACACACAAATAAGATGGAAAATAACTTCACCTCAAGTGGATATCTCTAACACAATGTGCTAAAATAAGACACAACCTATTGAATTTTCATGGATCTGCTGCAAATGTATTAAGCACTGCCTTGTTAGGTATGTGTGTTCCAAATGCAACATCCTCTTAGATTTATATATAGAGAATAGGCCATGAATAGACACGTCCCTTCACAAGACATGTCTAGTCATTTATTGGATAATTAATATAAAAACAAATTTAATCATATATATGTATATAATATTAATTTTTCTTTCATAATAATAACCTTATATCTTAAATATAAAGAACACATACATAATAGGTTTATCCGACTGAAGCTATCAAACATCAATTCTCCCTCTTAGCTTAGAAGGATAACCACAAGAATAAATATTACTTCAATCTATTATTACAAATATCAATTTTAAGTATCTCATTTGATATCTTAGAAAATTTCCACCATTTGATATCGCATTCGATATCATGAGTATTGTTCTCCCAGAATATCAACACATGTTAATCACCAAGTACTCAAACAGTTTTGATATCACATTTGATATCAAGAGTATTGGTCTCCCAGAATATCAATGGTATTCATCAAGTATTGAAAATAAGGTTTGATATCATATCTGCTATCAAAAGTATTGGCCTCCCAGAATATCAATGAGATTCATCAAATACTAAAAATAAGGTTTGATATCACATCTGAGATCAAGAGTATTGGCCTCCTAGAATATCAATGGTATTCACAAAATACTGTTTGAGTAATGGCCTTCTAGAATGTTGACATGTAAGACAATTCACCTATACTCAATTTGTTTGAGCTCATAATACAAGTTATTATAAGATCGTTACCTTACAGTAACTTCTGCAAATATAAGTGACATCGTGTAGAAGTTGTCACTTCCTCATGATGTACACAGGGTAGGCCCATTAAAATCCCAATCACGAGGTATATGCATGAATCACAATCCTCTAGACTGCTACAATTTATTGATCACCAAAGAATCCATTTCAGGTTGGTTTATTCCCTTCAAATCAATATGACCAAGATCACCGAAAGTTGACTGTATCAGATCCTCTATCTGCACCCTCTCTTTCAAGGTTGTCTCTGATGAAATGTCAGGCGCCCTCTGAATTTGAATCTCCCTCTTCCTTATTCTTATGTGTTCGCTGATGTTAAAGTAGTGAATGACATTTGGGTGGTCGCTAGCCATTTGTACTCTCCGAACCCCATCCACATGGTCACCTCGATTCAATTTTTTTATTGATTCCTTATCATTTACCACAAGTCCTTTACATTTGTTTTAAACTAATTTCTATCACCCACGCATGTTGGACGCTGCCATTTTCATCTGTAATGGGGATGACTTTTGAGAATCATGATTAGTATAGCAAGAACACCCTTTTGTGCAATAGTGGATTGTGAAAATTGTATCCTTTGCTGGAAAATTTTACTTTGACTTCTTCAGAATTAAATGCAACTTCCTCTGTCTCAAACCATATCCTCTTCTGATTTCAATGCAATAGTTAATTCAATAGCAAGCTGGGACCATCTGCTATTGTTTTAAATTGAACTATTACTCCATTTGAAATGACAAGCATCACACACTTGCTCCAAGTCTTGACTAAAGTGTCCATTTACAAGTGCCGAAGTCATCAATCAGAGCATCAAAAGTCTCGCAAAATTGTTATCTTTATTCATTAGATAAGAATTTGACTGGCAAAATAATTCCATGCGCAAGTTAGAGACAAAAGGTGCTATAGGTGCTAACAATTCTTTTGGACACTCTTCTTGAGGGAGATGCTCACAACCAGAATTTGCAACAAGTATATAATTAGAGATCTTAGATGCTAGAAGCTGGGAAGATTGTAAGGAGACTAAAATATCTTCTGCCCCAACTGTTACCAGCACCGTTAGGCCTTGCACTGCTTTCAACAAAACCGAGGCATGGCTTGCTGAGATAATAGTTCTTATAGACAATTTGCTGACTTCTGCAATTGCGTTATCCCATCCTTCAACTCGCAATGGTGCCTTGTAAAGATCCAAAACATCAGCTGCTAATTCTGATGCATCATGCTAAGAACAACGATTAGCTACTTGGATTATCTCGGTTTGTAAAAGAAGATGGAATAAGTGTTGTCCCAACGATGTATGCAACAAGACTGGAGCAAAGGTGGTACCACCGCCACCTCTTTAGAAACACTCAGAGTAACCAGCACAACTCCCTTCACTTCTACCTTATTGTTTTGGACATAGTATCCATGCTTAATAGTATGCATTTCCAACCATGGCTCTGATATGTTGAATTCTCACGGATCTGTTGCAAATGTATTAAACACTGCCTTATTAGGTATGTGTGTTCCAAATGCAACATCCTCTTAGATCTATATATAGAGAATGGACCATGAATAGACATGTCCCTTCATGGGACATGTCTATTAATCATGTGAAAACTTGGCCTACTTTAATAAAAATAAAATTCTATTAGTTTTTTATATTATCATCTTTAGTTGTGCTGTATATTATTTGTAATGGTTGATGAGGGCAACATAGAGATGAATTTGAATTTGAGCCTCTGCTATTGCCATTGATTGGGAACAGCTTTCACCTCTTCGAATGACATAATCTTGCAGTTGCAGCTAATCATGCCACTGAAGCATTCATTCTGTCTTGATTATACCAGGGTGAACTCTTGGATTCTAGTGGTGACAAACTATGGAGGAAGAGTAGGGATGAATGTGGGAGGAGGATTTTATTAATTGTGTTGGATTTTTATAATATTTTGACTTTTCTGTTTTGAACTTTAAATTATTTATCAAGTTTAATAGTATTTGAGTTCATTTTTATTATAATTTTATTTAGTTTTGCGTTCTTGGAGCTGTACTTCTGCATATCATTAATTGGACAGTAGCATAAGTAGTGTTTAATTTGTATTGGTAATTAATCGAAGGTTCCTGTGTGGTGTCATTAAGTTCCTTCATGCCAGGATCTTGCAGCTAATCATGCCAGTGAAGCTTTCATTCTGTCTTGACTATACCAGGGTGAACTCTTGGGTTCTAGTGGTGACAAATTATGGAGGAAGAGTAGGATGAATGTGGGAGAAGGATTTTATTAATTGTGTTGGACTTTTATAATATTTTGACTTTTATGTTTTGAACTTTTAATTATCAAGTTTACTAGTATTTGAGTTCATTTTTTTATAATTTTATTTAGTTTCGTAAGCTCTGAGCTGTACTTATGCATATCATTAATTGGACTGTAGCATAAGTAGTGTTTAATTTTTATTGGGTAATTAATTGAAGATTCCTGTGTGGTGTCATTAAGTTCCTTGTTAACCAGCAAGGTATGTCTTGCAAGCTCCCCTGCAAATAAATCCCCAGGCACAGTTTTAGGTAAACTATAGTATTGGCTTGTCAAATTTGAAGGTGTGATTACAAGTTGGATTCATGCCAACTGTACCAGTCAGTATGATACTGGACTGTCACCTTTCATTCCTTTCTTGACGAGCAAAAGTCAAAATTTTGAATAACTCAGCAATATTTTGGTATACAAATTTGTTAATTATCTTGACAATTCATATTCATTTTGTAGAACCTTGGGCAGCATCACTACATACTAGCACAAGCAAGAGTCCTGTCTAGACAGTGAAGAGAAAGGAGGTCAGCAAGGGACTAAGGAGCTGCGCTTGGGTGGGCATGTCTTCATACTGGCTTTGTAGAACTTTGGGTACCATCTGTAGACACCAGCAGTGGCAAGTTCTGATTGGATTATAAAGAAATAGAATGCCAATAAGAAATGAAGGGGATTTCCTTGGTTGAATGTCAGTGATATTCACGTGGACGAAGATGGTCATTGAGAATATTTAGAATTGAGAAGCACAAAGGTCTTACTAAATTACCAAAGCTATTGGCCATGTAGATTCAGAATAGTCAAATTTCCAAGCGAGCATAATGATAAAAATAAATCCTTTGCAATGTGATACAGGTTCCTCCTGGGCTGTGTAAGTTAAAATGCTGACCTAAATATATAGTCTGGTTGGCTACAAAACTCTTATAGCACAATGTGCTGAGGTGTGGTAAGCTTACCTAGAGTCATTAGAGAGAGCATTACAAGGTTCAAGTTCAAGTTTGAGTTCGACCGCTATGAAGTTTGGATGATGATCGACAAGGTTAAAAATAAAATCGACATCAAATTCGCTTTATATATATATTTATAATATTTTTAAAAATATAGGTATATCCAATAAATTAGTAAAGTAGTTTACAACGTTGGTTTGAAATCTTTATAAAAGGATGTCACATTTTGAAAATAAATACAAATAAAATTGATTTTAAATATTAAAAACATTGGATTGATCAAACAAAATATACTAATTTAACTACATCATTATACAAACATAAAATTTATTTACATCGATATTTTATTTTAATTTTACAAAAAACAACAAAATATTCTGGAATTAATATATTTAAAATTAAACATAAATTAAAATGATAACAAATAAAATATAGTAAATATTAGTATTTAATTAAAATATTAAAACACTTAAAAATAATAAAAAATATTCTTACATACTAAACAAAATTGAAAAATTATAACATACAAAGTAAAATAACAAAATGTAAAACTATAAAATTAAACATTAAACAAAACTTAAAATGTCAAATGTCGATCAAACAATTAAAACATGGGAGTTCTGAGTAGCGACGAGCAGTTTGCGATTGCACTAGCGTGCCCTGAAATTTGTCCTCAGCTGTAGAATGGAGCTTGGCATTGACAATTCGAGGATGAGTGAGAATCTTTGCTAAAGTCTGAATAATTTCCTTGCAGTGCTAGTTGAATGGTATAATGAATGGATGCCAGTATTTGAAAAAGATTTAGTGAAAAACCCAAAAGGAACCTGTAAAAAAATTTATTTTCTGCTTTATCCAAATTTCAGCCAAACTTCTGCGAATTTAATTATTTTTTATGGGTTTGCCGAATTTCAAACCTCAAGCAGAAAATTCGGTAAACCATGTGACTCAGGTCTTTAATCATGCTACAAACGGTTAAACAAAACTCTTAAAAGTAGTAACCTCAAAACTTTTGAGTGATAGAAAAGTTGCCGCAAGAATGCTAAAGAGGCATATCCTTTGCATAACTACATGCTAAATTTGGACTTAAGAAATATATTATTTTGCGATCTTTGATTAAAGTACTAATAGAATATTTGTCAACCAATCTCTGTCAAATTTATGTATATCCCCGACACTTTGTATATTCTTTTAGGTTTACCACTCTATGTTGTTTGCATTAGGAAATTAAAATTTGTTTACTTCTCTCTTGGTTTGGTAATAAATATAGCTTCAAAATGCAATTATGGCTTTACTGCTTTCACATTTGCCAATAAGGCATATGTTGTACTTAACATCTCAGAAGTTCAACTTTAGCAAATTCAAGGATCTAGAGCTTTGCTTCTAGGTAACTGAAAGAAAGAGAATGGTTGGCACTGGTAGCCAATCTCATGTTAATTTTGTATACACCTGTCATCCCATATGTATATGTGTGTGTGTGTGTGTGTGTTTGTGTTTTATTCACTGTTTTGTTTTCACTATAGGAGCAAGATCCTTTTCCTTCTCTTATACATTTTTGTTCCTTTTGGCAAAGATGGTAGCATTTGCTCCAAAAGATCTCTAGGTTTTGTCTTATTTTGAATTTCTTGGTTACCATATTTTGCCAGGCCTTTTTCAATATTTCTGAATTGTATGAACACTTATATTGGTCTGTGTCTTCCTGGTGTGGTTGGGGGCATATTGGTGGGTCGCTTTGAAATATTAATCTAAACATAATAAGTTTGGGTTATAGCATTAGATGCAGTGTGAAACAGTATACTGCAGTATATATGCTTTTTTAAGAGGAAAAGGAGCTAGTATTGAATAAAAATGTGCCATTAAAGTTAAACGGAAATAAACCTAGCAGGGTGAAGCGCATTCCACCAAGTGATGAACGCTCTCTGATTGGTAATAGAAAAATATTTATAAATTTATCATTATAAATTAGCATGCCAATAATATAAATTCTGCTAGATTTGCAGATTTGGCAACGTACTTAAGGTGGGTGTTACAAATAAAATTAACTAGAATTACAATGCTTAGGAAGGACATAATGATTACTATGTTTCTAGTTCTATGATTTTTTTTTTTATCAAACTGCTGTCTATTCTGACATTGCTTTGTTGTCACTGCCAGAATTATCTTATCGGGGCATTTAAGCCACCTTGTACCACCTCTATTACATTTTCAGATGGCAAAAACCGCAAGCAGGTATGCATTTAAACTTTAAAGTGATTATTGTGTTGCCTTGTGATACCGAGATAATAATATCTCAAAATTGGATCATCTCTTCAACCCCTGATTTGAAGGCTGAATTCTGTTACACATTCAGAGGTTATTTATTTGCATTTGATGCATTCTGAACATTGATCAATTGAAAATTCCTACATTAGCTTTTCTTGAAACTGAATACCAGTTTGTCAGCTATTAGTTTGCCCATGATGAAGGGTAGATGGTTTTGCCATTACAAGAATTCTAATTTTACATATCTCTCTCTGGTTTATGAAATTAGA
Source organism: Cupressus sempervirens (assembly GCA_028749045.1). NCBI lineage: Eukaryota > Viridiplantae > Streptophyta > Pinopsida > Cupressales > Cupressaceae > Cupressus > Cupressus sempervirens. The sequence goes on along the minus strand of CM053785.1, from coordinate 842,438,572 downwards.
AAATATTAATATCGTATAACTTTATGCAGGCATGGCCAAGTTTTTGCTAGTTATTAGTTTGCTTTTCCAAAAACTTGAAATTAACTCTCCTCTGAGCTAAGTTACCAGTGTGGTTACTGGTATGGATGTGGATTGAGACTCGGGTTCAAAAATTGTCCAATTGCTTTTTGGGTTGGTTTGGGTTCGTCCATACTATTTAATTTAATTTTTTATATATGTCAAAAATATGCTTCAGCAAATAATTTTGTACACCACAATGCTAATTAAAGCAACCGCCACATATATTAATGTTTTATTTCAAACGACATAACAAAATGCCAAAATACACCACCATATCAATGTTTCGGTTCAAAGACAATAATGTCAACATTGATAATCAGTCAGCAGTGATCAAATATCATGAAAAATCATCAAACAGATCAGCATCATTCTTCTGTTAGTGCCACTAGCATCAGTACTAGCAGCATCATGCCTGGCTGCAGGATCAGCCCCAACGTCCCTAATTAGTTCGTGATCACCATCATCAATTGCAAGTGCATCAAAGTGGGCTTCCAACTCCACAGATTATGGCTCCTCTCAGATGATGATGAACTAGCAACCTATCAAGATTTACAATTTTGAAATTAGAGAGTTAAGAGTTTTGAATAATTAAAAAAAATATAAATTCAAAATTCATCAACAAGAATTTAGAAATTAGAATCTTAAAGAGTAAAGAACAAACTTGTGATAAATTTTTGATGGCAATTGGTTGCAAGAGTTGGCACATTTGTCCATAGAAGTGGCACCATTTATGAGCATCTTCATTGTTTTTGTCTTCAAGAGCTTCAAGACAACAATCATTGGTGCCTGCAGAACTCATGAATTCAGGTCTCTCTATAGGTCGTAGATGCTCAGGAAAGAGTATTTGAAGGGTTGCCCTGAACCCTTGAGCAACGTTAGGATCTTTGAATGGGACAATTCTAGCAGTACTTCCCTTGAATACTGATTAACTATAGAACCTGAGGCTCAATGCAAAGGCAAGTAGATGCAAAGGGGTAGTCATTTTGTTCATCTCTCTACCATGGTTACCCATAACTCCTAGAAAAACTTTTCATCGGGATCTTCTTCTCTCATTTTATGATATTTCTAATATCCTCAATCATGGGGTCAATGCTAACATATGCCTCACCCAAGTAAGGCCTTTCTATGTGAGTGTATCGGATCATGCTCAATATAGGGTCAATGAACTTCAGAATGTACTCAACATTATCCCACCAAGAGTCATCTAGTTTCAATGGTTTAATGGTAGCTGCCATGGCACTATTAGATTGCCTCCATATGTTCTAATTAGCAATGATTACCACTCTAGACAATGCCTCGTTAACCTTGGCAAGGAGTCTTAAAACAAGTGTTGGAGGCAAAGTGGGTCTCGTTGACTTATTTTGATCAAAACAATAATAAATTAAAATCAAGATTAAAATTAAAATTTAAAAACATTTTAAAATATGTTCAAATTTTAAACAATTGAAGTTACCTTCAAGAGCTCTAATTTATAGAATCGTCTAAATATGGCCTTATGCCATATGGTGGTTCGTGTTGAACATTTGGGTGCCTTGTGCATCTTCATACATTGTTTTTTAATTCACTCAATCTTAGTGCTATTTTTTTTGCAGCATTAGGTTGAGCGATTGCACAACACAAGGTGTCCAAAAAATTTGTTTGAAGCACTCAACTAATAATCCAACAACCTATAATTCTTGGCATTGCCGATTATTACTTGAACAACATTTTTAAGGTCAACTTGCTCAATGGCTTGGATTAGAATGTTGCAATGAAGGACCATTCTTCACCTCTCCTCGACAATCCACAACTTTCAGAAACATTACACCTCTTGTGGACACTCAATAACTTTGACCAAAGGACGATTTCTCGCATCGGTCCATTCAGCAGATAGTATGGTCACACCTGTTTTGATCCACAAATCCTTGATGGACTACATGGAAGTCTCTACGTTGATCACTGCTCTATCCAATAAAGTGGTGAGTACCTTCTTGTAACCAGTGCCCTTAGACCCCTTTGGAGCCTCATTAAATACTCTCATCATTTTATCCCAATACGGTGAGCGAACATCACTAAATCACAATACATTTGCATAGATGCATCTCACTATGGCTTGCTTGCCAATGTCTCTAGCTTCATTTTGAAACGATGTTTCCAAGGGCCCCATTGCTCTCTAATTTGCTATTGGTTGTTGAGGAGGATGCAAGAATGGATGGCCTCCTCGTGGATGGTTCATAGGGAGTATAAGCTGAAGCCATAGATGATTTTTTGCTTTTTCCCTAGTGTTTTGCAAAGGATGACAATTTTCCCTCCCAGCTGCTTTGTTTGCTCATCTTTGTTCTTGAATAGATCTGTTCACAATGTGGTTTGGGAAAAAGGTTTTAGGTAGCACCCAATCCACCGTTGGCTTCCTTGTACAAATTTAATGTTTTTTTTTTTCACTCTAATACAAGTTACTGATTTCATCTTTGCAATTGCTGCAAATCCACATAAAATAAAATCCACATATTTCCCTAGTGGAGAGCATCTGTCTATTTTGAAGTGGGAGTTTCCAGTGCTAGAAGCACTTGCAACCATGCTTTGAATCTACAAACAACAATCAAAGCAAAAACGACAAAAATGACTAGTGAATAAGAAAAAATAAAATAAAACAAAGGACATAGGAAATCATATTAGAGAATTTATATGCAATTTTGGATCTCCATTCTGTGGCAAGACATTACCCCTATCACTATCAAATTTCTTATCCTTGCTTCTATTATTCTAGGCATTGAGTCACATTCTAAGTACATGTCTTCCTTTGAGTACATGAGTATAATGTCAGGAAATGGGCAACACATAGTGTATTGGCAGTTTGACAAACATGGAGGGCTTCTACAATAATGTGCAAATATTGCTTTGGAAAGGAGATAGTTGCTTAGATAGGTGGCACCATTGCAAAGACACATATATAATAAAATTCACAATTTGATAACTAGATACCTTAAAAAAGTTAAAATACTTGTAGCAGCATAGCTACCGCTAACCCTGTTGTTAGGTGACCACCTAGACCTAGTCACTACTAGAAGACAACCCCAAACCTTAAACTATACCTGTCGTGTGAGGAAATATACATGCAGTATACGACCAAATGCGGTGTATTCTCTCCTAGAAAACATTGTGTATTTCATAGAAAACATCGTAGGAGACCAAATGACGGAAAATGTACCTTGAGACCACAAAACAATATAGTGGGTCATTTTTAGGTTTAATTTGGGAAAAATGTTAAAAAATTAATGAAATGTCAACAAAAGACGTAAAATTTACATCCGCCCAAAATTTGCCTCGGGTTCGAGCGACTATCACTAAATTTGCTCAAAATGCTTTGAAATTGGACTAGGGTCCTTTTCAATGAATTTACATCAAATGCAACAAAAAAAAACTACAACATTAATGATTTACTATAACATGGTATTATAGTAGGTTGATGGGATTTAATAAAATTTGGCGGATTTTTTAAGGAAAATTAGAGCCTCTTCTAATCTGGAAGATTTTCCAATTTTTTTTTTGGAGTTTTAGAAATAAAATTCGTCAAAGGTATTTTATGGAACTTTTGTGGTTAGTTTTTGAAGATTTTTTTTGGAAATCGCAAGTTTGGGTAAAAGGGCTTTGATCCTACAACAAAACCAAGAAATTGTGGAAATCAAAGATTTTTGGAGTACATGATATTTTAGGGTTGCATGTACTTGCATGTTTGTTGCATGTGTTGGATTACAGTGTGAATGTTAAGATTATGAATCTTTTCTAGAGAATAAATTTGAACACTTATAACTAAACTTGAATAACTGTTGAACAATTATTAATATCTTATTGATGTATACTCTTGATGCCTTTTAATATTTCTGATTTTGTTAATAATATAAATCAGACGTTGTCTGATTTCTATGACTTTATTGATAACCAATTAAGGAAAATATTTTATATTATTGAGCCGATGACTGCTGGAAGGAAATACAATGCCAATGTTATTGATTGATTGTCTTCCACAACCATCAATGAGCATATTTATAGGAATGCTGGGGGTCACGATCATGAATGGTTGTGACTTCCCTGTGGCAAATGCCACAGGGAATCACAGCCATTCATGACTGTGACTCCCTTCTAATATCAAATAGTGTACTTACCAATAACTACATCAGTGTCTTTGCACCGATTCAACCATTATTAAAGACTGCTTTGAAACAACCTTATCATCATTTTAATATATTCAATTTAGATATGAGCATATATATAATATTGTGATTAATACTAATATAAATATAAATATAAATATAAATATAAATATAAATATAAATATGTATGTATGCATAACAATAGAGTATATATATATATATATATATATATATATATATATATATATTTATATTTGTATGTGTCATTATTATTATCACAAATATATATCTATCAATATATTAAATTCATAATAATGATAAGAATGCTGCATTCCGAATGAAGCTATATTTTTAATACTCCCTCTTAGAAGAAGAGGATTGAATGCATACTACCTAGTAATGCACTTGTATCAACCATTATCACCGTTCCTGTCTTTTTCGGAATTGAATCCAGTGATAACCACCGTATCAAGATATCCAATACATTCTGGGATTTCAACCCAATGTTGTCAATCTTGACACATCCGTTACCATGTGTTCCAATCATTTAGAGACACATGACAACAGGTCAAACTATTGTTAAGATCGTCACCTTACAATAGTGACCTCATTATTTACATAATATTGAATTACAGCTTGGTTGTACCAAGTTTGTTCCTGAAGTACTAAAGTTTTAACCTTGCAAGAGGTTTGGTGAAGATGTCTGCTTTTTGTTCTTCAGTGCTAATGTACATCAGGTTGATAACATCTTTGTCCACCATATCCCTTATATAGTGGTAAGGAACCTCTATATGTTTGGACCTGTCATGAAAAATTAGATTAATTGAAAGTTTAATGCAGCTTTGATTGTCACAGTGAATTATGGTGGATTCTAGTAGTTTTCCAAATAGTCCGTATAAAAGTTTCCTTAGCCACACTACTTTGCGTGCTCCCATGGAGGCTGCCATATATTTTGCTTCCGTAGAGCTCTGAGCAACTACTGATTGTTTTCTACTCAACCAAGATATCATAGCTGATCCAAGGCTAAAACAACACCCTGTCGTACTCTTATGGTCAATAGAACTGCTTGTCCAGTCGCTATCAGAATACTCGTGAAGTTGTAGCTCAGTATTTTCATACTTCAACCCAAGACCAATTGTTCCTTGTAAATACCTTAGAATATGCTTGGCTGCCATTAGATGAATCTTTTTGTGTTCACACATGAAGTGACTTAACACATTTGTAGCAGATATCTGACCGAGTGTTCACTAAGTACATATGGGATCCAACAATTTGTTGATAGTGAGTACGATCTATTGATTCTAACTCTGTTGCTTCACTTTTAAGCTTATGAAAGTTAGTTTCCATTGTAGTACATAATGGTTTACAGTCAATCATCCCAAATTTGGTCAATATATTAGTAGTGTACTTTTCTTGATTTAAGATGATGTAAATTTCCTTATGTTGTACTTCTATACCCAAAAAAGTGTAGAAGACCTAGATCCTTCATGCCAAATTCAGCTATTTGGCTATAAGGTTATCTGCACCTGTTATCAACAAATCATCAATAGAAAGAACTCGTATCATCATGTCATTGCTAGATATTTTGAAATATATATTCGGATGAGCTTCATTTTTTGAATATCCTAATTTGAGAAGATAGTTGTCTATCCTCTCATACCAAGACCAGGGAGCTTGTTTCAACCCGTAGAGGGCTTTCTTAGTTTACATATGTATAGCTTTTGGTCATGTGTAGTAAATCCTTTAGGTTGTTCTATATATACTTCCTCTTCAATGCTACCGTTCAAGAAAGCTGTCTTTACACCCATTTGAAGTATTCACTATTTTCCATCCCTTGGATGCAACAATGGCGATTATGGTTCTTACAGAAGTGTAACGTGCAACCGGAGCAAATGTTTCTTTATAATTGATTCCGGTCTTTTGAGACAAACTCCTTGCAACAAATCTAGCTTTGTGTTTTTCAATGCTTCCGTTTGGTGCATACTTGATTTTAAATAGCTATTTTGAAGATACAATTGATTTTTCTTTAGGTTTAGGAACAATATCCCAGACAATGTTTATTAGGATGGATTGATACTTTTCTACCATTGCATCTTTCCATGCTTGACATTTTAAGGCGTCCTCAACGTTAGTTGGTTATGTTTTTGTGAGTTTTGTTATCAAGGCAACATAGCATTTTTGGTTTCTTTTTTTCTCACTTTCTCTAGATACCTCATCTGGTTCCACATTGTTCTCTTCAATCATTTTTCTTGCCCATAGTGGTCTTTTCTTGTAATTTGAAACTTCATCATTCTCAACATTAGATGCAGGCATGTCTCTGTCTTTGGGAAAACTCTCCCTCAAGTTTCTAGTTGAATTGTGTTCAATGGTGTTCTCCCTCTGATTCTTAATTTTGTAATCATCTTCTATGGTGTATTCGCTTTGATTTTCCACTTCCTCATCTTCTTTGTTTAAGGATATTTTTAAAGCAACATCTTCGTCAAATTTAACATCCCTACTAATTTCAACAGACTTCTGTCCTGGAATATATACTCTGTATCCCTTAGTCATTTCATTGTACCCAACGAATATGCCTTTCGTCCCTGAAGGTTCTAATTTAGACTTTTTATCTTTGGGAATGTGAATATAGATTGGACAACCGAAATTTTTCAGATGACTAAGATCTTGTTTGTTTCCTGTAAAGGCTTCTTCAGGAGTTATGTTTTCTAGCATTGCATGAGAACTTCTGTATTGAATGTATACTACTGTATTTGTTGCTTTGGCCCAAAAAGAAATAGGGAGGTTTTGTTCATGCATCATGGCTTTTGCTGCTTGTATAATAACTCTATTTTTTCTTTCGACAACCCCATTTTGTTGAGGATTATAATGTACTGTATTCTTCTTAATCCCAACAGAAATACAAAATTCTTTGAAGGATTTCAGATGTATATTCACCTCTATTGTCCAATCTTATTGTTTTTATTTTCTTTCTTATGTGATTTTTCACTAGAGCTTTAAATTCTTTGAATTTTTGTAAAACTTCATTAGATTATTGAGTTTTAGAAAGTATATCCAAGTTTTCCTAGAGTAATCATCAATGAACGTCACATAGTACAAAAATACCCCCTAGTGAGGGTGTTGAGATTGGTCCACAAAAATCAGTGTGAACAAGTTCGAGTACAATTTCTGACTTGTGTTTACTTATAGGAAAATATCCTTTCTTATTTTTTCCTAAAGTACATTCTTTACAAGTACTAATATGATCAGACTTGAGATGAGGTATGCCTGTAGTGATTTTCTCTATAGTAGGAAGAGCACTAAAGCCAAGGTGCCCTAATCTTCTATGCCAGAGTTCATTGGAGTTATGAATTTCATGATTTAGTGCTTGTTTTATGTTCTTAATACATAAATTCTACAGTCTGCCATCTCTAGATCCTATAGAGATGACGTTCTTTATGTTGGAGTTTTTAGGCTATAGTAACACTTTATCTTCATTGAATGTGACACGGTATCCTTGGTCGGCTAGGCCTGAAATGGAAATCAGGTTTCTTTTTATGCTTGGTACAAATAGCGCATCTTTTAATTGAAGAGCTTCTCTTGTTTTATTTGTAAGGACAAGGTCCCAATTCCTCTTACTAGATAAGTAGAATTATCTCCAATTGTGACTTGTTCTATATAATGCTCTTTGAATGTTTCAAACTGGTTTCTGAATCTAGTTATATGCCTTGAAGCTTTGTTGTCTATTAGCCATGTTAGTGTAAATAATTATTATTTACACTTTATTTAAGTTTACTTAGGATAAATGCATTATTTTATTATTTATTAGTTAGACACCTTGGAGTTTGGCTACTCATATGAGTTGTCTTGTTGACAACACAGGAGTAAGCATCTCTTATTTAGCACATGGTGTCTACAACACAGGAGTTAGCATCTAATTTAAGCACATGGTGTTTACATCATCTCTACACAAGATACACCTTGTCATACTTATCCTCTCATTGATGCACGTACATTCATGCGCAATGGAGGATAATCCACTTCTGGTGGACATGTGCTTTGTTGTCATGCTCATCTCCTAGTTCATTCTAGAGACATTCTAGATGCATCTTAGAGGCCTTTATATACATGCATCTCTAGTGTATGTAATCCTCTGAGAACATTATTCATTCTCATATCATTATTCTGATCATACTTCATTTGGTCCATATTTGTGCTTTATCTTGAGCTTCTTGATCTTGGCTTTATTTTGCCCTAAGGCAAATTCTACATGGTATCATAGCTATACTAAATTCTTACATGGTATCAGAGCTATACCAAATTCTTACATGGTATCAAAGCCATAGGAGCGTCATTTCATAGCCATTGAAGACCGTTACTGCTTCACCTCTCGGAGGACACCTCAATCTAGATCCAGAGTATCCGCAGATATTGGGAGCGTCTAGAGCCAAAGCAAACCTCACCATTGCATCCAGAGCGTTGACTCTGTTAAATTTGACTATAAATTTGCCTATGTTGTGCCATAGTCAAAATTGAGGCAACATATTTTTGCAAACTGGCAACCCAAAGACTCGATTTGCAAAATTGGTATGATCACTTCAAATCTGTACATTTAATTTTCAGATTTGTATTTTTTTCATCTCCGTTTGCATTTTTTCGGATCTGCATTATTTTCCAGAAAACTTTTGGCCATCAGGCCAGTAGGAGAGATTTTTTGTAGGCAAAGATTGGAGCTTGCTGGCGCAAATCAGATATTTGCATCACATTCAGAAGGTCAAAAAACTATCAAATCAACTTTTGTTTCATCAAAATCGGACATTTGAGGTGAAATCTAGAGTCATCTGATTTTTGGAGGCGCGATGGTGGCGATTCAGGAAAAATAATAATGGAGGTGATTTTCAAACAACGATATCTCCCTCATATGGACTCCTTTTTTCGAGCAATTTTTTTTGTTTTGGGGTAGAATTTCGTGAACTACACATTGGTATAGGTTGTTTGAGATCTCTGTTCCTGAATTTTTTTGCAAATCGCAAATCCCGATTTTTACCACTTCAAAGGATTAGTATGGGCTCATTCGGACACATAATCAGGTTCCTTTTTTTTTGAAAGTGCATATTTTTTTGTCTACTTTCCAGATTTGCAATCAAATTATAGGCTTCTGTGGATAGAAATACCACTTTCAGAAATAGGCCCTAAATTGGCAAGTGGCCCATTGTAAACACACTACCTATAAAGTGCCAAATCATACATTGTGGGGGGTTGATTGATTATTTTTTGCATTTTGGGGGGTGTATACATTCATTGATCTCATGGAGGTTTGTTTCATATGTCGGGGTGGTCTTAAACCGAAGTTGACAAAGAGGAACTATCAAACTTGGAGTGCCTTAATCATTGATCATTTAAGAAGAGAGCATAAGGAAGTATTTCCTTATTTATTTTTCAACGAACTAATCTCTTCCACTAATTATGCACTTGTTGCAAGACTTTTTGACATCATTTATTTCAATGTCGCTCATTCTTGCTTTAAAGTCATTGACAAGTTCATGTATCCTTATGACATTTGGATAGGTCTTTGGGAAGCATATGGAGATCCAAATATTGCTCCCTTTCCAGAAGACATTGTATCTTTAGTCACTTCAGTTATAGTACCTTCAACTCCAGATGAGATCACACCTCCTGATACTCTTGTTGCTACTATTGATCCAATTCCAGCCACAAATGCTCTTGATTCAGTGCAGCAGGATATACCATGTCTTCCTACTTCAACTTCATGGGATGACTTCCTTTTAGACATTGCAGGGTTGTTCGTGGAGTCTCACATTGAAGATGTGGGAGATATCATCGACGACAACAATCTTCACTTTGTTGAGGAGACTTCTTCACTCGTTGCGAGGGCACACTCTGACCCTCAACCACTTGATTGTTTTGACATGATTGTGACTTCTTTACAACAATTGGAGGAGTCTTTCACTTATAAGGAGTCATATCAGTCTTTGGAGATTTTATTACAGTTTCCTCAGACATCATATTTTCTGAGAATTCTTCCTATCAGTTGGGGAGCGTTCTCTACTACACCTATGACACCATTTCTTCCTATAGGGAGGACTATTATTTAGGTTTCATGGTGTAGCTTCTTCAGTCATCAAGGAGCTTCTATCATAGGTGTGCATCCATCATTGAGGGGAGGTGACATTGCTTCTCTTCCTCCATCTTCCTATCAAGATGCTTCATCATCTTTGGAGCTTGATTCAGTGTCACACATGGACATGGTACCTTGTTTGCCACTTTCTTGTGGGCATCCACCAAATTGGTTTGTGGCATCTACATTCATCAAGGACTTGTCGACATCTGAGCAGACTTCAGAGGTAGCATCCACAACATATTACATATGGATCCCTCTTCCATCTTCCTATCCACAGTGGGAAGCATATTTGCACCTATACTTGGTGTTTCTTCTTCCTAAAGGGAGAAATGTTGTTTGTAGGCATTGGATATTCTTTTGTCTTCAAGCACTTATTATCTGGAGATCCTTCACTAAGGGAGGGATTTCATCGAGGGATTCTCTACTGTATATGCATGATGTATGTCATAATGGGGGGGTCTTGCTTACTCCATCCATTCATGCATCTTTCTATATTGTACATCTCTCTCTTTTTGGGGGAGGTTTTTTTCCATGAGGTTTTCCCTCTTTCTCCATTTGCAGCGAGATTTCATTGCATTTCATTGCATTTGTACATGGGTACCTAACATGGCCTAGTAGTCGGGACCCATTATGCATTTCATCATAGCTTTTGTAAGCTTGAGTGCATTCCCTTAAGTTGCACTTAAGGGGGTGTGTTAGTGTAAATAACACTTTACTTAAGTTTACTTAGGATAAATGCATTATTTTATTATTTATTAGTTAGACACCTTAGAGTCTGCGTACTCATATGAGTTGTCTTGTTGACAACATAGGAGTAAGCAACTCTAATTTAGCACATGGTGTCTACAACACAGGAGTTAGCATCTAATTTAAGCACATGGTATCTACAACATCTCTACACGAGATACACCTTGTCATACTTATCCTCTCATTGATGCATGTACATTCATGCACAATGGAGGATAATCCACTTCTGGTGGATGTGTGCTTTGTTGTCATGCTTATCTCCTAGTTCATTCTAGAGACATTCTAGATCCATCTTAGAGGCCTTTATATATAGGCATCTCTAGTGTATGTAATCATCTAAGAACATTATTCACTCTTATATCATTATTCTGATCATACTTCATTTGGTCCATATTTGTGCTTTGTCTTGAGCTTTTTGATCTTGGCTTTATTTTGCCCTAAGGCAAATTCTACATGGTATCATAGCTATACCAAATTCTTACAATCCAAGTGTTATTATTTGAGTTCAATTCACTTGACAAGGCTAAATAGAATAGAGGATTTTCGACTTCATGGGATTAAGATATGACAGCTTGAATTTTCTTTCTTTGCGGACAAATTTTTTGAATGTGTGACCAAATTTATCACATCGATAGCATTGAACTTTGGATAGATCTCTTTCTTCGTGATATAGAGAATTATTTCCTATCTTTGGTTTGAACTTCCCCATCTTTTCTTTGTTCCTGTTGTTTGTATGTAGAGCTTGAATCTCCCCTTACTTATTTGTGCAGATTCCTCTTGATATTAGCTGGGATTCCTCTTGAATGCGCTCATTCTTGAGTTGATAAAATTTTGGAAGTGAGGGACGACTTACACATTGAGTAAATGGTTCCCATGATATAGGTAATGCTTTTAGAGCAATTAGTGTAAGTTCCTTGTCATTGACACTGTTTCCAATGGTGGAAAGTTGGTCTCTTATCTCAGAGATTCTCAAGAAGTAAGTTGACATTGTGGCTCCTTTGTTTATTTTTATACTCACGAGCTGATGTTTTAATGTCAATATTCTGCTTGCATTGTTTATTTTAAATGTATCTTTTATAGTTTTAAATACTTAATCGGTTGTTTTCAATCTTCCAATGGAAGGAAGAATATGATCCCTAATAGAACCGATAATAATCTTCTTAGCTTTACTGTTATGCCGTTTCTAAGTTGTCTTTTCAGATTCTTCTTCAGGCAGCTTAAGATATTCTTCTATGTAGGAATCTAGCTCAAGTTCTTCAAGTAGGGTTACAATACGAATTTTCCATAAAGAAACGTTTCCAGCACCTTCCAATCTATCTTCTACTTTGATTCCGATCACCATTTTGTTTGAGAATAAATCTGAACACTTATAACTAAATCTGAATAACTGTGGAACAATTATTAATATCCTTTTGATGTATACTATTGATGCCTTTTAATGTTGCTGACTTTGGTAATAATATAAATCAGACATTGTCTGATTTATATGACTTTATTGATAACTAATTAAGAACAGAATATTTGATATTATTGAGCCGATGACTGCTGGAAGTAAATACAATGCCAGTGTAATTGATTGATTGTCTTCCACAGACATCGGTAAGCATATTTGTAGGAATGTTGGGGGTCATGATCATGAATGATTGTGACTTCCCTGTGGAAAATGCCACAGGGAGTCACAGCCATTCATGACCGTGACTCCTTTCTAATATCAAATGGCTTAATTACCAATAGCTAAATGTGTGTCTTTGCACTGATTCAACCATTATTAAAAGACTACTTTGAAACAACCAATACTTTCATCATTTTAATATATTCAATTTAATATGAGCATATGAGATAGATAGATAGATAAAATTTTAACGTCCACGAGGCTAAAAATAGCCTATGGGACAGCAAGACAACTCAAGCAGACTTAAGTAACAATGTTCGTTGCTTGTGTAGGATGATGATGAGTCCACCCAATTGCTCAATGTACTCTTCGTTGAATAGGTTATGCCAAGAACTGTCACATATAGTGTCCGCAAATTTATCTCCACTACTCTTGTAGGCTTCACATTCTAAAATAAAGTGCTGTTCAGTTTCCACTTTCCCAGAGCTGCAGAATCTGCAAATTCTTTCTTCCCAAGCCTCCTTTGGCCTCTTCCAACGTCCAGTCTCACAACGAAGTTGGTGAGAGTTAGTTCTCAGCTGAGCAATAAGAATTTTAGCCCTCCAAGAAATGTTGGCTCCTATGTATGCTTTTTGGAGTTGATCACAAGCAGGGTTGAACTCATTTATATAATATAATTTCTTCCTTTCGATCTCGCTTCTCCAATTTCTCTTGTAGAATTTCTCCATGACAAATACCTTTATTTCTTTATTATTTGTGGGGCACATATTGAATTGAATATTCCATTTACTCATCCATTTGATGTTTTGTTGCATCCATGTCCTTTTTCGCTGACATAGTGTGTCACTAAAGACCACTTTAGGCCATCTATCCTCTTCCATTTTTTCGATTCTTTTTAGATAACTTAGAAGGCGAACCATAGCAAGTGCCTCAATAGGAGCAACCCCCATTTCACTTAGCATGATATCATATGGAACAGTGCTTTTGATTTTAAACTTGCTTGTGATCAAGCGCTTTTGGATTCCTTCGATTTGTTTCCATTGTGCTATAGTAGTGTTGCTGGCCCATAATTCACACCGGTAAAGAACAACTGGCAGCACAAGAAGACCGAACAAGGTTTGAATAGTTTTCCAATCCCACAACTCTGCTTCACGGCACCTATTCTGAAGAGCATAAAAAGCCTTCCATCCACCTAATATCCTTTTATACCTGCAGCTAGACCAACTTAGTTTTTTGTTGAAATCGATGCCAAGGTATTTATATTCCGCAACTTCTTCAAGAACACTTCCATTTTAATAAAATTCATGTTGGTGTTGTTTTTTATTATTAGAGAAAATCATAACCTTAGTCTTGCTGATATTGACCTGCATCCCCACCATTCCGCAAAAGCGCTCAAGAGAAGATAGATGATCTTGCAAACCATAGGTAGATTTGGCAATTAAAATAAGATCGTCCGCATATAGGAGCAGCTTTATAACAAATTCACCTAGCTGAATGCCTTCACCCTTTTGCATGTTTAACCACTCTTCCAATTTGTCAATATATAAACCAAACAAAGTAGGAGATAAAGGGCAGCCCTGTTTGACCCCGATATCGCTCCTAAAACATTCTGAAATGCCATCTGAAGTTCTGATTTTAACTTTCCCCTCTTCGTACATCCTATGAACAACAGCTCTGAGATGCATAGGAATCCCCAATTCTTCCATCCTAAACCAAAGCTTGTCTCTTAGAACGGTGTCAAAAGCCTTTTTGGACAAAGCAACAAAATACCTCTTCCTTTTTCTCCCATTCTTTTTCAATAATGTGTCTCAAAGTGACACAGTGATCCACTATCGAGTGCTTTGGCCTAAAACCAACTTGCCCTTTAGCACGTTTATGGTTTTCTTCTGCCCATTTGCTGATCCTAGTTTCTATCATGCTGCCAAAAAGTTTAGCAAAGAGGGGATTGATCATTATAGTCCTGTAGTTGGAGGGATTGTTAACATCACCACTCTTAAAAAGTGGTATTGCAAGGCTGATTGTCCAATCTTTCGGAAACCCTTCTTGGCAAATTTTGTTGAAAATTTTAGTGATGTGCGGTGCAAGAGTTTTCATACCCCACTTTAGATATTCTGCTTGGAGCGCAACAAGGTCTTTTGCTTTACCTCCACCTAACTTCTTAATCCCTGCCTCTATCTCTTGCACAGTGAAAAGATTTGTATCATCATTGACCAAAGGTGGCTGTCCCACTCCACCCTCTTGTTCATAAAGTTTCTTAGCATATTCAAACCATTGGGTGGCAGTAATATTATTATTTTTAGTTTGTTTTCTCCTTCGTTGGAGTTCTTTCCAAAAACGTTTGGGGTTATTTCTGCCCAAGAAAATTAACTCCTCTCTCCTTGTGAACATAAAATCAGTTTTTTTCTTCTTTAGGATCTGTTTGTAGGCCTTAATGTCAAAGTTAGTTTTATTTGACTCCCTTAGGTTTCTTCTAGCCCTCTTGCATTCCTTATCAAACCAAGCATTGGCTGGAAAACAATTAGTTTCAGATTTTCTATTTTTTGCTCTCTTGCATTTTGAAAGAGCCTCATGAATCAAATTTGATAAATCATAACTGTTAACACCATGTTTATACATAGGGTGTCCCATGCAAAGTTCCTCAAGAGTAGTTGTGAAAGTGTTACTGTTTTCTGAAGTTAACAAAATTCTGCCCTGAGAAGGGGGGTATTGAGGGCCTTGGGTTTTTGCTCCAATCCGCCTATCCTTTGCCCAATACAAATTTACGTACAGCGGTTTATGATCTGATTTGAGATCCCAAATGTGTTCTCCAATTGCAACTTCTGCAATATTTTCATACAAATTCTGCGGACAAATTACATAATCTACCACACTTGCTCCGTTGTATGTGTTGCAAGTGAAAGTGCCTGACTTAGCCCATCTAGCCAAACCATTACAAATTATGAGATCAAATGTGCCACATAGAGTGATCAATTCTTCCCCAAAATGATTGCAGCCTTTAGCATCTTCGGATATTCTTTCCCATTGATGATTTCTTTCTTCTGTGAGCCAAATAGGGTTATTATTTACTTTGGAGCTGAAAATACTTGCTTGCCAATTTGCTGTCCTAGCATTGAAATCTCCAACAAGAAGAACATCCCCATGCTGCGAAAAAATAGCAACATCTTTCTTTAACGCAACATAGGGGTCATTGTGATCTAAGCCACACTTTTTATAAGTTTTAGATACTTGTGGAGCAAAGTAACAGGCTGCAATCCTGATAAGAGTGTTATTTTCCACAATTTTGAGCCATATGAATTGTTTATTAGAATCAGTCTTTTCCAACTGAATGGCACGACCTTCCCTTTCTTTTACTAGAACCATTATACCTCCATAACCTTTACCATTTCCCACTACCTCATTCCACATTGCCATCTTCCAGTAGCCTTCAAACAATGGGGTCTTACATCCCTCATGCTCATGTGTCTCTATGAGACAAATAATGTCTTTGCCTTCCGCAATAGGTCCTAACCCAGGCCCACGTCTCCATGGATAACCTCTGCAATTCCAACAAACTAAACTTAAGGACGCCTGGGTTAAGTTTGATTGCTATTTGTTTTGATGTGAAAGACTCGAAGTTGAGTTATTATCGCTAAGCGTGATTGCTGATCTTGTTGTATCGCTGCATGCTAATGTGTTTGTTGTCACACCTTTGTTGCTTTCTTGCTGCCCTTCATTGGAGCGGTAGCCAAAATGAGCAATAATTGCTTTTCCCTTGAACATTTAAGCTCTTTTGCCTTCATTTCTAGCTGTTCTGATTTTTTCCATTTCCATTCTTCTTTCTACTTGCTGTCTCATGGTTAAATCCTCCTCTATAACAAAGCGAGAACCCCTCAAGAGCTGTTTTTTGTTAAGTAAATTTTGTTTGTCGCTAATGCTGGGCATGACTACCTTGATTGGCCTATTTCTCTCAGCTTGTGGTTTGCCAACCCTCCAAGCTTGACAGATTTGTCCTTGCCACAACAACACATCTTGTAGGAAATCCCTCGTTAAGTCGAGGGTGTGTTCGCCTTCCCCATAATCTTTTATCCCTTTGATAATTATATTGGATGCCCTACGCTGCCTTTCCTTGACCTCTTCGTCTTGTGTGTTCACACGAATCTTTGCCTCTTCTCTTGCCATATCAAGGTGTTTGCTGTTTTTGTCCCAAGTTTTGGTGACTTCTGAAAAACTTCTCCTCTCCTCTTCAACCCCTGCCTTTCCCAACGAATTAGTGTGAAAAATCGATCTCTCCTTATAATGAGATGACTCGATATTTGTTGTGACCTTGTTTGTTTCCAATTTAGCATTCAGATTTTTCCATTCATCCTTCATGTTCTGCCATTCAAGCTTCCCTGCTAAAAGTGTTTCTTGCAGCGTTGAGATTTGAGCTTTTAAAATATTGTTATTATCTGCAAGAGTTTTATTTTCTGCAATTAACACCTGCATATTACGATAACTTTCTTGTTCCTTAGCCTCTAGGAGTTCCAACCTCCTCTTGGCCCTCAATAGTTCTTGCACATAAAGATCTGGGCACCATGCGAGAGGTGTGGAGGTAGGGCTGTAAGTGACAGAATCAACAAAGTTGCTGCTACCACGCAAATGACTGTCACCATCTAAGTGTGGAGGGGGGTACATTCTGACAACATCTTTTTGTTTCTTCTCTGGTTTATGCAATCTTTGCCTGTGTTTCTGCTTTTCATGTGATCCTTTCAAGCGAGCAAGTCTACGTTTTAAAATGCCCTTGAACTGTTTAACGTTGACCCAAATATATTTCCCTGTCTTGCTGAGTGATGCCATTTTGACTTGACCTAAATGGTTAGTTTCAAAGTGCACCAAAATTTCTTGACCGTTTTTTACCAATGATATGGTTTGTTTTCCCAATGCTTGCATATCCACCGTTTGTTTTCCCATTGTTTGTGTATGCACAATTTGTTTTTCCATTGATCAAAGGAAAGAAGGATGAAACAAGACTAACAAGAGCAAATATATAAAACAAAAAAAAAAAATCGGAAAGTGCACCTGGAAACCCCTGGCTTAAAAGCCTACCCCTATCTTGCTGTGGGCTGGGCCCAGCCGTTGTTTTTCCTTTGGAAATGAGCCTGTCTACTGCCTGGTCCCACTATGATGCTCCCTGGGGAAGGAGATTTGTGTCACGTTTAAGGCCTGTTGCGTGAGGTCGATATCAAAGAGGCAAAACTGAGCGTCTTCATTATGCAGCGTGGTCCGATTTCCTTCCGTCGCGATTTTACGGACCAGACTGTTTATGTGTGTGCGTGCGTGTGCGTGCGTCATTATTATCATCACAAATATATATCCATCAATATATTAAATTCATAATAATGATAAGAATGCTTCAATCCGAATGAAGCAATATTCTTAACAGTGAAGTCTCTTGTTTTGCTGCCCTTAAAAAATTCTAATGGGTTTCCATAGTTTTTCCTCTTAAATAAACATTTTCTGATGGGTTCTCATGTTTTTTTCCCTCAAGAAACTTTCAGATTTTGTAATTCGCCAAGTTGTGTGGGATTCCTTTGTGCTTTGATAATTTTTTCCTCAAAAATTATCTGGTGGGCTTTACTGTTTTTCCTAAAAAATGAAGCTTTGTATTGTTTGGTTTTGATTGATTTTTCACCTAAAAGATCATGTTGGATTTTGATGATTTTTCACCTCAAGAATTGTGCACGATTTTTTGTCAAATTCTCTCCTAAAAAATTGCGCCATTTTGTAGGTTGTTTTGGGGCATCATACACATTTGCAAAGTTAGAAGGGTTTGTTGATTTTTCTTCAAAATCGTTGTAGTTGTTTTTAATGTTCATCTTTGTATCCAAAGAAGAGCAGCCCTGTTATCTAACATCAGGTTAGATATTTTATGATGATTTCTGGTTAGATGTTTTGCTGACTTTGGGAGGGTTAGTGGCAGACTCATCTTAGTGGTAGGCTCTTATCTCTAGCTGCAAATAATTTCTTTTATGGGTGAATTTTGGCTTTCTTGGTCATTAACATTTTGCAGTTCTATGAAGGGTCTCAACAACTGCAGAATGTTTTGTAGAATTTGTGACCAAAAGACAATAGTTAGACAATGACCATTAGGGGAGGGTATTAGAGTAATATAATATTTCTTTAATGGTCATCTTAGTTTCTATTTCCCTCACTTGTTCACGATTTAAATCTATATAAGGAGCTTTTATCTCCTCTGTTTAATGCAACTACAACAACATCAATTTACCATAACAAATTTAGCCTCTAAGTTATACTGTGAGTAACTCATGAGCTGCTTTGACTTGCGTATACTTGCAAATTCTAGGAGTTTATGATAGTTTTTAAATCTATGGTGTAACCATTAACCATAAGCCTTGTTATTCAAATAGCATGTCTTTTAGTCAGGTGAAGGTTGCTATATAGGTGGTCATTTACTGAGCCGTTGTGCAATTACATATGTTTTATTGCAATTGCACTGTATAAAATATCATTGAATAAGCTAGAAACTACTCCAAACTAATAAAAAGATGAGATCATGGTGTTATCTACATTTACCCGATTGGAGATATAAAAAATGTCCACTAAACAATTTGACTCGTAGAATGTCTGAAATTGTGCTGGTGTAAATATCAAAATTCTGTTGGTTCAATAGATTGTTTTGTAAAGGTCTAAGAAGGCCAATGAGAAACACTATCTACAATTTTCACAATTAAGCAGAGTAGCCAGATGCTCCTTTGTTCCTCCTTGGGCAATTGTATCATTGTATTCAATTTGGATATGTTTTTGATACAACCCAAATATTTGTCATGTACTATACCCATGCATGAGCAAAAGATCTTGATTTTGCAACCATGCTGAATACTATGTGATTTGATTCATATTTGTTCACTTCTATCAAATATCATAACGGTGATTTCAGTGAGTAGTATGATATGAATTAGGATCAATATCAAAATGAGTACAAAATCATTTTAAAGTGTAGTGATGACTTTGGCAAAGTTTAAAGTACTAAATAAACTTATAATTCTTTATGTAGCATTTATGTTTCTATATTGCTTCTGGAGTAATGAAAATATCCTCTAATAACTTAGACCATTATGTAAAAATGTGAATGCACCTTTTATTAATGTCGTTTCAAGCCGTATCCATATTGGGGTACTTAAAAATGATCATGACTGTATCCAATACTGTATCCATATCCATATCCATATCCATATCTATGCAACTTTGCAATTAAGTATAGAATAATGGGTCCCCAACATATGGGGACTTGCAAAGATGATATGGTTACTTTAGGCAAGGAGTTTAGTAGCTTTTGAGTGAGTAAAGCTAGTCATATCTGATAAGTTGCATAGAAGTTATAATGTTTGAGATGAATGATGAGCATTGTCGACATTGTTAAGGGTAATTTTCTTCAAGTGGTGTAATAAAGTCCGAGTCATTGATTGAGGGTTGTATAAATGTAGCCTGAAGCTTCTTTGGAAAATATTGTTTGATGACTTTGCAACATAATAAAAGAGATGTACAACAAGGGATTAATGTCCACGACCCTTTATTTTGATCGTAGTCCTCTTGTTTGGGTTTTCTATTGTTTGACTATGCTCAATTGAGAATAGTGTTTTCTTTTACGGGGGATTCATGTCTGCCCTCTTTTTTTATTTAATTTATGGTATGGACCGAAATGCCTACTTCCTACCTCTTGCATCTCTCCTAGACCGTTTTTTTTTTTTGTGTTTGTTCTTCCTTGTCTTTCCCCTTATGTTTGTATAAGGTTCTCTAAGTTTTGGTGTTCCTCATCTAGACATGCTTTCTTGTCCAAGTTTGACCTTTCCTCAGTCTTTGTTAGACTTTCAGACTTGCCCATCTTAGCCTTTTCATTCTTCCCAATTCCACTTTACCTTTATATACTTGTATTGTCAAACTTACCCATCCAAGCATACTTCATATCCATTTTGGCTTTCCTTTGGGCCTGTAATGCCTACCCCTAGTTTATTTTTCAGATTGTAGTGTCGAATTCTTGTAGGCTTCTAGGAGTAAGCCCAAGTCTAGGGGGAGTGGATGTAATGCCCACCCTTAGTTGACTTTTCTTGTCGTATTGTCAAATTCTTTAGGCCAGATTATGATTATGTTTTATGATTAGCGGTACTTGGTTACCATACTTGATTAGATGTATTTCATATTCAGTTGATATACGTGTTGAGTACTTAGTTATTTCATGTGTTCAGGATTATTTTGATGATAATATATGTATGTTCATACAGTGATTTCAGTTATTTCATGATGTTAGATAGGTGGATTAATTATAAGCAGTTTCTATGGTTACTTACCCCATACTTGCATGTGTATGGTGCACGTGTCTATTTTACTTTATGTATGACATTTCTGATGTGGTTGAGGGAGGGAGTCGTAGTCACCTGCTAGTCGGGATCTACATGATGCACCACTACCCACCATTGCCTGTTTAGTTTAGATTATGTGTATGTACATGTGTGGATTTTATGCAGATTGTAGGTATCGGGCATCGACTTCCCTGATTGCCAGGATGAGCGTGCCCTATCAGTATCTCAATGGTGTAAGTGAGGAGATAGTTCTTGAGTCCAAATCCTAACCTAAGCCAATTGTCCTAGAAAGTAGGACAAGTATTTGAATTGTTTACCTGTCCGAATTCATCAAGTGACATGAGTTTGCGATTCTGACCCCAGAGTTTGATTTTGTTCTTTGTCTTCAGTCGAGTTGTCGTATTTAGTCTTGTGGGTTTGATGATTTTTTGTTATAATTAAATTATATTAAAATATAATTTAATGTTTTAATTTAATGAAAATTTTATAAAGAAAATTCAATATTTAATTAATTGAGAAATTAATTCAATAAAAGGAATTATATTTAAAGATTTTATTAAAGTTCTAATTTTGGTGTTTTATATTTATTTAATTTAATAATAATTTATTTAGGAGTTTTATTTTAATAATACTCTAAATAATATTATTAGTTAAATTAATAAATATTATATTAAAAGCATCTCATGATTTGATAAGAGAGAGAAAGCATTAATTTAATAAAGTTTATTTTAATTAAATTGCATAAAGCTCGTGCATGAAATTAAAATATAATAAAAATAATAAAGGAAAAGGGCTTTTCGTGTGATTGCACAATCAAAGCCCTAAATTTGGAGAAATTTTTTTTCTTAGAGATTTACAGTTCATTTTTCTAAAAAAAAACAGAGGTTTGGAGGAGCCGAATTCCAAAAAGAGGGTTTTCAAAAGAGAAGGAAAATTCTTGCGTGTTTTGTGCATTCGCTATTTAGCATCAGATCCAGGTAGGATCTCGTGAGTTTTGTGCAGTAGTTCTTGCATTGAAAATATCTGTCTTCTCCGTGTCTGTTGTGTTTCTATTTTTAGAATTCCTCTGGGTGAAACCCTTGTTTGAGAAAGTTTTATTTCCGTTGTTGAATTGTTTGTGATTTAATATGAAACCCTTGTTGCGATTCTATTATTTTTCATTTCTAAATCGTTTGTAAACAAATGAAATTTAGTTTTGAAACCCTTGTTTGATTTAGTGGATTCGGGATGGAGGTCTGAAAAAGAAATCAAGATTTCAGTTGTAAAATTTGATCAGTTATCCATAATTTTTCTATCAGATATGTATTGGAAATTTATTGAATTTTTTATTATAAAATAATATAATTACCACAGTAATTGGTAAGTACTGGGTAATTACATTATTAAATAGTAAGAAAACGAATTAAATATTGGAGGGGGCCTGGTTTATGAATTGTTTTGTTTCATAAAAACTATAATAAAAAAAAGTTAATTGTGAGTGGGAGACGGGCCACCACACCCACCTCCTTGGTCTCCTTATCCCTCCATACAAAATAATATAAAGTACTTCTTGTGAATGTGAATGTGTCTTGGAATATTTATACTTCCACAAATGAAATATGTTTTATATCTTTCAAATTAGGGTTATGACTTCTCATTTTAAAACTTATATCCCTTCATGGATTAATGACACCTTTTCAAATGAATTGAAACACTAACAATATTAATCACACCCTCAGTTTATACTGGATTGCAATAACCATTCTTTTAAATAAGATATGAATTATTGTGCGACGATGTAAGATGATATGGCAAAGACTTATCCTATTTCCCCTCGAAGCGGTGTATCAAGCTGCTTTGGATGCCATATACTCTGCTAATTATGTTGCGGCATGCACAAGTATAATTTGTTGCGTTGTCCTCATGGCTTCATGTATTAAATCCTTGCACGATATTATAAATTATTACAGTTTGTGTTATCTCTAACAAGGCTTTGTTCACGCTAACTATGGCTTTCGCGTCTACTTCATTCATCCGATGACTCCTCTGTCTGGAACGCACACAGACATTAAGACAAGGCATGTTATACTTGGTGTCAATGTCTTCCACAAGCGATGCAAATTTCTATGTGGGCGTATGGATTAGATATCCACCATTAACTTACAGATTCTAGTTGCTTCCGTCACTCCAAGTATTCATTTCTGTCTTTCATCGAGATTATCTTTCTAATAAATTACACGTGCTCCTCATAGGTAGCTTTGATATGGCAATGAGTCAGCAGTGGTGACAATAATATAATTTCGATCCTTAATTCATTTGATGTCACTTTTATTCATTGTGACTCAGAGCATACATATTTTGCTGATGATGATACTAACATCTAACCACTGTCACCATACTGTGTATTCTTGGAAGAACTAAAGAATATATGGACCCACGTCAGATGATATTCCCATTAAACATTGACACAACTACTGTATGTGAATTTATGATGTTGAGGGCCGGCTATGACTTCGTCTTTATTTGCTTCTGCGTGCTTATTTGTCTATGCTTATGGCTTGATTGCTTTGAAGACTGGCAGAGCTCCTCATTTCATATGAAACCATGAATATTCTGTCCTCGACTTCAGAGGAATATGTAGCATGGGCATCCAATTCTTCAACAACTCGCTAGTATCTTCTTTGTACGATACGGTGAGATTCCATCTGTTCTATGCTTCTCTCCAGTAGATTATGATCTAACCATTTTAGAATAACTAAATTGTTCAGTTACTCTTTATTCAGGGGTGATATTAAAAGTATATGTGTATTCCAAGATTATCATTCTTCCATTCAAAGTTTCTGCTTCTTTAGAAACTGATAGATGCCTTCCTTAGTTGATTTCATGCCTGAGAGGCTAATCCTTAACGTCTCTGTTAAAAGGAATTTCAGTGCTCATCTGTCTGTATTGGATTGTGGCCTTGTAGTTTAAGTGCAGTGACAATGGCACCCTGGACTGCTTGAAATCTGTACCAATCATTGGAAACTCACTGCCTGTACCCTTGCTATCTTTTCTTTTATACATTTCCATTTTGATTTCATCTCCATCCTGTAATGGAGTCAGTAAATTCTTATCAATAATTTCCTCTTATGAAATAGCAATCAGAATTTCCATCTCAGATAGAAAGAGTTCACTGTTCTCTGCTTGAAGTTACTGTTTCTGATATCATTTCATAATGATACTGATTTCACTGTTCTTTTCATGAAATCTCTATTGTCAAATATGCCTTCATCGCTCCATCTACGAATCCTAACAACTTATAAATGGAGGTCTTAATTTGTTAAAGAATTTTTGGGCTTCATCAGAAAATAAATTGGATAGCTTGTTTATGGATTAAAAAAAGACACCTGTGCCTGGCTATGCTCTATTTGTGAATGCATCAATAGCTAGTGTTCCATTTTTTTGTGGTTTATTTTATTATAAAACTCCATGATAATGCTAGTCCTCTTTTCACCGAATTTATATTAAATGTGAAAGATCCTGCATGTATAATTTTCTGTCGTGCATGATTATCTGATCTGGAAACTAAATTTCTTTTCTCACTCACAGTTTCTTTGAAATCATGTCCTCTTTTTCTCCTTTTTTCCCTGAAAAGTGATACTTGCAATTATCTGGAGTCTGATGGGTGAAGTTGTTTCCCGAGTTTCTTATAGCATGGCTCTCTTACAGGCTAGTGTAAAGAAGGAGAATGGGCAAACAGTTTTGGTGCCCCTTTTTCAAAGCCAAGAACATGTTGTTGGAGAGGTAAATCATTTTTTTATTATATTAGAAGGGTTTTAACCTTTCCTTATTTTTTTATGGTAGTATGGGTTGTGCTGGTAAATATCTAGTTGCTTCTATGGTAGAATTATTGGCTATTGGAATCTATACCTGATAAACTTGGCTATACTCCTGTTTAGGTTTGTATAGAACCCATTGCAGGAAAGAAAGTTGAGCACAATGGTGTAAAGATTGAGCTTCTCGGGCAAATAGGTATTGTTCTGTGATGATGTTACTTAGTAGAGCTTATCTGAAATTTTTGGAAATTCTTTGCATCAAATAGGTCCTGTATATTAATACATTAATAGAGGTTTTGATAAATCTCCCTTGTTTGGCCATTCCTTATTTTGAAACGTTTTTGCAAATTGAGATTGACTGTAAGTATGGATTTTGACCATAGGTTAAATGAACTGCATTTCCGTGTTCCAAAGGAGTAACGACCAGATAATGAAAAGATGTATTTGTCATTGTTTGGTGTCTCTTATCTATCTTTTTTTCCTTCAATAGTTATGATGCATTGTTAATTTTAGTGATCAGAATTTACAAAACCTAGAATATAAGCAAGATGTACACACATGATCACAAAGATACCCTGAGAAAACCCCCAACTTGGAGTTAAAAAATACCCAGCAACAAAGTTCACATCATACATTATTAATATCAGCAGTAGTACAATTACAAATTCGCTCTCCTAGGGCATAAGAAAAGGACCGACTTATCTGATTGCAAATACTGATCTGAACCTTTGATCACCACAGGAGCGGATTATAATGATGTAGCTTCACCCAACAAGACTCAGAACTGACGATTGTAGACCTTCAGTGATTGATTGACTGATTATTCAGGAGCAGATTAGATCACCGAACTTAGCAAAGGAATTCACTTGATTGAGTTAATTATGAAAGGCAACACAATGCCTTGTTACCAGCTACAAGCCTTGTGATCCTAGGTCGGCTCTTTTGTATTTTGCTGCCAAAGTACAAATATACATTTAGTGATCACAAGTTACAATTGCCTGGGGCACCCAACAAGCTCAATTAGGGCTCAGCCCAATTATATGGTATAAAATAAGTTCGATTTTGGGGCTCAACCCAATTACAAGAGGTGATCAAATCATCACAATATAATTTAAATTTAAATTACCAAAGGCAACATTAGAAATTTAATATGCTAGAATCCGGTCTTGCTAATTTCAACACTCCTTAGCTAGGGAGGATTTTAAGAGTTATATTGTGATCATCGCCATGACACTCTCATAGGGTGGGTGGGTGGAAGAGGTCTTTCTCTTCAGATCTTCTCCTAGAGAAGAATACAACACCACCTTGCATTGCCCACAGAGGGTGGAAGATAAAACTTATTGTATCGAGGAAGCTAAAGTTCCGTCCAGAGCTATGTCCTCCACAACTCCAAGCCTATCACCGAAGTACTCAAACTTCATTCGAGTAAGAGGCTTGGTGAGACGATCCACTATCTGCTCATCAGTTGAATGGCTAAATGAATACCACTGGTATAGGAATAGAACTAGCGACGAAGACTGTTGGCCAAATGGATAGGAATAGAACCAGTGACAAAGGCTATTGGCCGAATGGTTACAACTTCAATACTACTTCAAATGTTAATACATAGAGAGAAGATAAGATTATTGAAGACTTAAACTGGCAAGGTCTGATTTCTGATTCTTTGTAAAGAGAAAGTGCATACTCTTTACTTGTAAACTGACTCTCTAAGACTCTTAGACTCCAAAATGACTGATGCCCAATATGTTTCCACATGAGCTTATTTATAACTCCCTAGCAGGTAATAAGTTACAGGGAACCTGGTGATTGTGTAAGGCGGTATGTCCTTAAAGTAAAGACAGTGACGGCCATTTGCAAAAGAGATTCACACTAACTACCAGTACTATCACATGATGAGTTGTTTGCTGGTGACTGTAGTGGAGGAGTCAATTCTCCATGATCAAATACATCTTCCCATGTGAGTGGTCTCCACATTGCCAATAAAGTGAACCAGTGGCGAATATTCCAGTCATGTTGGTTGTCATCATATACCAAGTGTGGTGAAAAGTAAGATTCCCATCTTAATCATAGTTTAGTGATGACACAGACACACACCTCAAGATCGAGATGATGTTTTGGATTGACTTTATTAGGACCGACATAATTGAAGAATTCAATAACTTGCTCAGTGCGTGGGGCCGCACATGTGATCCGCCATGTGAAGAAGGGTCTTCAAATTACATCAAGATAAAACAGGTACTGATGGTCATTTTGCATCCAAAGAATAGTGAATTCCCCACTATCATCATTGGGATAATCTGGCTGTGTCAAGCTTCCCAAATTTATCTAAGTATCTATAGCATAATTTGCATAATATAAAACTTTTGATTAATGCCTTGAAGCAAGCATTGTCTTTGAGCAATATGGTGGAGAGAGGAGAAATAAACATTAAACTCCCTTTCTAAATGGAAACCATAGTATGGAGACTGAGAAGGGTTTACCATAAAAACTCCAAGAGCTTGCCGAATGAGATAATCTGCAACTATATTTTCTTTTCCTGGAATATGCTGGACTTCATAATTATATTGATTTAAATATGCTTGCCAGCGAACATACTTTCCTCTGCCATCTTTTCTACTGTGGTCCTTTTCTTTGAATGTGAGAAATCTGGTACAGTCTGTTCTGATGATGAATTTTGGTGAATGCATCTGTTTCAAAGAAAATTTCTTAAGACAACAAATTACACCATAAATTTCTTTGTTAGAAGAGATCCATTTTTTGATATCAGTAGGGGATACTCCACTAGTATATTCAGTGATGTATTTCTTGTTATCTTTAACAAAGCACAAATATCCTCCCTAGGCTACATCAGAAGAATCTATATACAGGATAAAATCTTGTGTGCTAGGCACAGTTAGTGTGGGGAGATTTTGGATTTTATATTGGATCTTCTAGACTGCTTCAGTATGAATAGTTGACCACTATGGTTTTCTTTTCGTCAATAGTTGCTGTAATGGCTCTCGATCAAAACCTGCATTTGGATACAAAATATTTACATAATTCAAAATCCCTAAGAATCCTTGCAGCTCCTTGGTATTTAATGGAGGCTGAAATTCAAGGATCTTATTTTTGATATGAGGTTGAACCTCAAATTGTCCACCCTTCAATCATTCCTAAAAATCTACAAGAGTTTGTGCACCACTGGATCTTTGGCAGGGACAAAACTATCCCAGAATCCAGACATAATTTATAAAAAATGTTCAGAATAGATCTATGCTCATCAATGTTTATACTAAAGACTAAAATATCATCTATGTAAACACGAAGAAAATCTTTACAGCCATTGAAGATTTTGTCCATTCTCTACTGGAAATATGAGGGTGCGTTCATCAAGCCAAATGGCATGACAGTCCATTCAAAATGTCCGAATGGACAACTAAATGCAGTCTTGTGTTGATCTTCTTTCTTGACGCGAATTTGATAAAAACTTGATTTACAATCAAATTGAGAGATCTTTGAATTAGCAACCTTTTGTAACAGATAAGATTTATCTGGTATTGGATAAGGGAATGGAATTGTTATATCATTTAATGGTTATAATTGATTACCATCCTTTTCTTTCCTCTCTTCTTTTCTGATTCTTTATTAACCATAAATGCATAACAATTAAAATCAGATTGAGAGTAAACAATATACTTCCCTTTCTTAAGTTCCTCGATTGCTTGTTGCATGTCATTGTAGTCATGTGCTAGAATGAGGATCTTTTTCCCCGTTTTCATTTTTGCTTGTGGCTTGATTTTTATTTCCATCTCTAGCATCTTTTTTTTTCTCAAAACTTTTGTGGGTCTTTAGAACAAACATTTTGCATGATCAAGCCTTTTAAATCTGTAAGAGGTTCAAAAGTTTGGACCATATTGACAGAGGGATGCTTTTTTGAAGCATAGACTAATCTGGGAGTGCTGATTTTTTCTCCTTGAAGAGTAAACATGATGCTCTTCATAGTACAGCCATAAGGTGTATATCTATCTATAAAATTTCCTCCAAGTAGTACATCTATCTATAAAATTTCCTCCAAGTAGTACATCTACGGGCATTTGTTGCATGGCAAAGAAGTCACATTTAAATTTCTTTCCTTCTATCTGCAAAGTTTGTTGATGACAATATTTGTCACAGCTAAACTGGTTACCTTGTACATCACAGGTAGTATATACAGTTTTTTCTTTTAACTATTTCCAATTATTAAGGACCTGTCTTTTGCAGAAAGAGAGAGAGGCTCCAGTATCAATCTGAGCATCATATTGCTTGCCATTAATTAGAATATTAATGTACGAGGAAAATTTTTCAGGTAACGAGATGTACTAAATATTGTGGTTCTAGTGTTGGAGTAGGGTCAGGTAATATAGTCATTACCATTCTTGCTGTACTAGGATCAGGAATATCAAAATTGACAATATCTTCATTTGCATATTCTTCCTGAATTTTAGAGGAGAATTCATCAAAACTTAGGCCAGAGTAAGAGGGTCCTTCATCTAAATCCCTAATTCTAACGCTAGATTTTTTACTAGAGATAAATTGGCTTAGGATTGGAGAGATCGTGGTATATGGTCAAGGCTTGTACAATAGGGTCTGGTTGTGGCTCAGACTTATAGAACTTCCTTTGCTTTTGTTCTATTATAACAAGATTGAACACAGGGGCTTGTTGACATACCTGTTCAGAAGGTTCTGTAGTTTGATACATATTGAAGTTTTGGAATTCTTCTGTGAGGCTGTCAAAATGTGGTTTCTTCTGGAGTGGTGATTGGTATGACATCTTTGGTGGTTGTTGATGTTGGAAAGAACGGGAAGAATAAGTAGGTTCATCTTCATCATCATCATACTGCCATTTATAATTTCTTCCTCCTTTGTTATTGTTATTGCACCAATCGTTGAATTGAACTTTTCCTCTTCTGGAATGATTCATGTAGACACTAGGTAGATCCTCATCATCTTCTTCTTCAAGCTGTTGTTCTGTTGCCTATAGGGTAGCAGCAAGATCTTCAAGAAGAGCATCATCTTCTTCAAAGACTTCTTTTGCATCTTCTACAATAGGTTCAAAAATGTTATCTTGCATATATAAGTCTTCTTCTTCATCTACAACGTCCCACCATGCTGTTGCGGTTGTATCAGAGTAGACGGCTTAAACAGCTTTGTTTTTGCAATGATAATTAGGGGCTTTATGCCCAAGCTTATTGCAAATATAGCAAATGATTTGATTGGATTGCAGACGAGGATAAGAACGTTTGTGAAGGAAACGGTTTTTAGGTGCATAAGATTTTCGGTGAGGAAAGGAGCGAGGCTGAAAGCAAAATTTTTAATGCTTTCTACATTGTTTTGTGGCTCTACGCTGAGTTTTAGTGAAAGGATTGCAACCAAAATTATCAAGGAATGTGGGTGCAATGCGCGCAATGCGCCGTGCTTAATGCTTAGTGAACTTTTGCTGTTATTTGCAGTTATCAGTGAACTGGAGGATTTGGTCTTTGGCAAACTGAATAAGGTAAAAAATGGGGCATTCTTTGAGAGTAAGGGCTCTAAGATCTAAATATTGCATGACCTTATTAGAGATGTATGTCAAACCTTCAAGATACTTTGTCTTTGCCATTGTGACCTGTTCTTCATTAGTTAATTGATACAACAATTTTCTAAAATGGTTTGAGCAAGCAAAGAAATCTTTTAGATTACAGCACTTCATCTAAAGAATAGCCTTGATTATCCTTTCATGTTGATTACTTAACTCAGGGCAGAATTCATTTACTAATTCATTCATCAAATAGTTAATAGGAATTAGTTGTACTTGTTGCTGTACAATTTGTCCTGTTTGATTTACAGCAGTCTGAATAGTAAATTTTTGATAGACTTTAGCATCCTTTTCAATAGCTGATTTACTGTTCCACCATGATCTAGCAATTCCTCATAAATAATTTACTGCAAATCTGCGTGTATTATCTTGGTCTGTTCCAGACAGGGTTCCTGTTATCAAAAAAGTGTTGATCCAACTTTCAATTTTTTGCTTTGGATCATCATCATTATCAATGTCTAGATACCAAGGCTATATGTTACAGCTTGTTCTCATCATCAGAAGACGATCTTTCCTAGAACGCTTCTTAGGGGCTTGTAGAGAGGTTGGTAGTACTAAAGCTGTCTGAGTAGACTGCTTTTCTTGATTGACTAACCAATCAAGAGATGTGGACAACTCTTGTAAAGAATAGTCTACATTAGAAAGACTTTTAATAAGAGAATCATGATTTTGTTTGTTATGCTCCACATGTGTAGTAATGGCTTGTAACTCATCAACATTTTTGTGTACATTATTCAGAAGCTGTTCTGTTTGTATCTTGATTTTGCTCAAGGACTCCTTTATTTCTACCTTTCCGGTATGATTTTCAACAACAATGTTACCTATTTTCTGTACATTAGTGTTAACTACAGTTAAGGACTGTTTAATAGAAATGACATCTGTACAAAGGTCATCTATATTTTGTTGCAGGTGATCACAAAATTTTGAAATGAAGTTCTTTTGCTTATGGTCAACAGAAGGTACCTTTTCTTCAGCATTTTTTGGCTGAAAGACATACTGAAACATTGATACTGTACCATGTTCATGTTTGAATTGCCCTTTTACAAGTGGCCATCTGCCATTCTGATAATATGTATTTTCCTGTCATTTGTACCATTTAAGGGTTTTTGCTCTAGGTAAGGGACTAATCATGTGTACAAAAGGATGATCCTTTTTAATCTTTTCCTTTCCCTTATTAGTTCTAGCTTGAACTGGTTCAAGAATTTGGGGACCAGTATTCAGAGGTGCTTCATCCTCAATTTCTACAAAAAGTTGAGCTTTCTTTCTGCTAGATGTACTTCCTTGAGAGCTAAAGGAGGAATGAGCATCAGAATATGGCGAGGTAGAAACAAATGGGTTCATTATAGTCGTGGACAAAGTTCTGGGCAATATATTTATTTGGTTATGAGATACATGGTGTACTTGTTTGGTTGCTTCTAACAATTTAGGTGCAACATTTTGTATCCAGTCAAGTCTCCATCCTGCAGGGATATTTATGGTATTTACATGACCCTTTTGAAGTTGGACTTCTCTATCTAAGGTTCTGGCATAGGGCAGGTTGTCTAATATAGCAAGATTGTTCATATTTGTCAGACTGTATAAGACTTGTATTTGGACAGAAGCATATTTGAAAGCACCAAACATATTCATTCCATATAATGAACTAAACACACCCCAACAATTTAAAGAACCATATTTGACTTCAGGGCTGGACTTATTCCTGGTTGCTACTGTCAGATTAGGATAATACAAGAAACACACAGAATTTTTTGTCATTCTTGACAGGCTAGACAACTGGCACGCATGGTTATAATTGAGTTGTCTTCTATCACATAGAGCTAAATAACATACAGGGTGTATGTTTTCAGGTATTAATGATCCTATAGTTACCTGTATAGCTCCAAAATGTAAAAAACTCATTTCCTGATGACTTCTGATATACTCAATTTCTTCAGGACGGAAGAGAGAGAACATTTTGGTTTGGAATGTCTGAGTAGGATCATATCCTAAAGTAAGCTCTACTATTCCCATGCGAGGAATCACAATCGGTCTGAAAGTAGACTTAGACAAAAAATTCTTTGACTTATTTGGGGTATAAGCACTCTTCTTATATACAGTGCTAGGCTTTAACTTAGGAGGTATATAGATACTTACTTGCCTAGACAGGGTCTTCTCATCTGTCTCTATGACTGAAACTTCTTCAATATTCAAGTCTCCGCTGGTAGGCTGTCTCTCAGGAGCTTCAAAGAATCCTTCCATATAAGCTTCATTAATCCTTTCGACACCATCTTGGACAATAGATCTGTGGAACTCGGCCATTTTCTTTTGCAAATGAGATATGGGATCGTCTAGGACACTCACAGAGGTTTTACGGGAAAGATAACATATACCAATAAACAGAATAGATAAAAGAGGTAATAAAATTTACTCAAATCCCAACACAGAGTGTAACCCTACAGAGATAAACTCTTCGCGCTTAGTCTTGAACAAAATGATAATGAGTCTAGAGATGTTTTGATCTGTCATGAAACACAGGATTGATAAACGTCTCTATATAGATTTGATTATTGCAGTGAATGACTGGGGCCTCCTAGGGTTGTCCAAACAACCCAGCAAGATGCTTGCATGGCTTCCCTTGAGGCCACACTTGATGCAATATGTTTTGCTTCAGTAGCACTTAATGCAATTGAGGACTGTTTCCTGCTGCCCCACAAAACCATGGCAGATCCCAAAGTGACATCCCTTGCCCAATCGAAGTTAGAATAACCTTTCCAGCTGATGATAGTATTAAGGGAGTATATTATACCATAGTCAACTGTACCACACAAATATCTCAAGATATGCTTGGTTGCAACAAGATGAACATGCTTCTGTATGTTCAAGAACTGGTTGAGGGCACTATCCACAACATTTTCCATGCTTTCTGGTTCATAACCTCATTAGCGCTAGAAGGTTTAGTCTCAGTGAGGTTTTACATCATTACAACATAGTTGGAGAACTTATGAGGTCTCCTACTTTCTTTGGAGATGCCTTTTTTGGCGGCAAACTTTTTGGCTTCTTGAGTGGTGTTTCTTACCCAAAGAGGTATTTTCTTGCTCATTATAAGGTCCCACAATCCATCAATGGGATCCATGGGCTCAATTCGATAATTATGACGTGAAGGTTTTAGGACTCCCTCTGAATCTCAACATTATGATCACTATCCAAATCTTGATTTTCATTGACCTCATTATCAGTTTCTATTAACGAACTTTTAGACTTCTTCAATGCAACATTCCCCTTAAAAGTAACATCTCTACATACCTCAATGTATTTCTGACCTGGAATGTTAATTTTGAAGGCTTTGGACGTCTCACTGTACCCTAAAAGGCTACAACCTCTATGAGCACTGACTCACTTGAAGCACCAACTGCCACACTTCGCCAACACTGACCTAGTGGAATCACCCACTCCATTTGCTTGTCTTTGTGAGCACCAACCCATTGCACACAAACAATTTTTCTACCTTGATAATGTTGCTTAATTGATGACAGATCTTTTCTTAGCCTCTTCAAACAATTATTTCACACTTTGTTTGCTTTGCTATATTCTTTTCTTTGAACTTATACACTTTACCTTCTTATTTCATAGTTTCTATTAATATATATATTTATAAAAGATAAGTTTATAAATATCTCAAATACTTTCCTCACACTTTCTTTAATTGATAAATATTATTGAAGATTATAGCTCCAATAGAGATCTTTATCTCTAGTTTGACGAAATGGAACTATATTTGTTATGACTGTTATGGTCATCTTCAGCTGAAAGAGACAGTTGTGGTATCATTTAAGTTAATATTAGATAAAAAGACATGTCATATGTCATGCGAAGAAGCATGCATATGGAAATGTGTCATATCCCCCTTTTAACATAGAATTTTAATAATAATTAGAGAATAAAATGTTATTAAATAAATAATGATAATAAAGTTATATTAAAGCTAATACTAAAATATAAAACTAGGAAATAATAATTATTTAACTATATTATTAATGAAATAATATTTAGTATGATATTTTAAATAATTAAAAAAATAATAAAATTTCAACGAGTAAATAAGGAAATAAAATTAGATACAAGAGATAATATTGTAGAAGTATGCTAATTTTCTAAATAAAATATAATAATAAATAATAATAAACACAAATGAGTAAGTAAATAAATAAATAAATAACATAGAATAATATAAAGTAACTAAGTCTAATGAAAAGTCAAGAGATGTTTAACAAATAGACTTGACTCCTTAAAGTTAAGATATTAATGGGAGGAGAGTTTATTTTAGAGAGGATAAAAAAAGGAGAAGAGAGGAGTTCAAAAAGGAAAAATGGAAGAGGAAAGTAATATGAAGAAAATCAGGGAGTGACTTTTTGATAAGGTGTCAATGATATTGAAAGGATGTGAACCTTCGAAAGGGTCATAATTATGAATAGTTGCGACTCTTCAAAAATATTGTGACTATAAAGTAGTGAGACTTTTCCAAAGAATTTTAGTTATGAAGTGTTATGACTTTTTGAAAGTATTATAACTAGGAAGTGTTGTGACTTTTCAAAGGATTTGTATTATGAAAAGGTGTGACTCTTGGAAAAGAAGAAGGTAAGAAAGGTATGTTTATGAACTATAGTTGTTTAATTATGTTTATAAATTTATTTATATTAATGAACCATATTTGTGGATAATATTGTTGACATTACAATAATGTTTGTTATTAGTGACACACTTATTCAGATTGTAAGTATCTACTGAGCGTATTGTACAGTTAACAGAGTTAACCAAGCATTTCAATCTCTACCAAGTTTTACAGTTGCTACTAAATCCAAGGGAACGTATTCAATTTGCGCCGAGCAGTTTTGACTATAATGGTGATCAACAATGTAAACTGAGCTTCATAAGGTTTACCAAGTTCCTCAGTGCAAATTGAGTTGTGCAGTGCTTACCGAGTTCGCAGTTACAGCGATGTGAATCTAGTGTTGATTGAGCCACTCAGTTTTAACCAAGTGATTTAGTTTATATCGAGCTCGTAGTGATAGCATTTGCAGAGCTATGCAATATGAATCAAGTGATTCAGTTTATATGCCGAGTTTCACAGTATTCACGGAGTCACCAGTGTAGACCAAGTTTAAGACTACTTGGAAGTGATCAGTATGGACCGAGCTTCTACGTCTACCGAATGCCTGACGATGCTGAGCATTGACTGTGGATGCCAAGTATCAGAACCTCACCGAGGTAGTCTTTAGAACCCGAGTTCGTGCGATTTGGGCCGACTTTGTGTATTTTGTGTAAACTTGTATTGTAGCTGATTTTGTTGATTTGTAAATTGGATTAGTATATATGTAATGTATTGTATCACATCCAAAAGATAGATATGAAGTAAGATATCAAGTAGAGAAGAGTAGAAGTGCGAAATACATGGCTACAACAGTATAAGGAGTAACAAAGATTTATCTATCACAGCAAGGTGATCATTACACTCAAAGGAATCTCATTAAGCAAACCAAGTTGCAGATTAGAGATCAGCCACTGTTTCATCCTAATAGTTGGGTTGGTTAAATCCATTTACAAGGTAGACTTAACAGTCTTTTGTAAATCTCTTTACCGAGTGCATACTTTATTGTATGTTTGTAAATCCTTTTGCAAGGTGGACCTAGCAGTCTTTATTGCTCCTAACAGGGCAGATCATCAGAAGTGATTATTGTAAGCTTTAACAGGCCAACTTTATACTGTAGTATTAAAGCTTGTGGGTATCATCCCCACCCCAGTTTTACTTTCTATTTGGAAGGTTTCTGGGTCACCAAATTGTGTGTCAAAGTGTTATGAATGTTTTGATGTTTTCAGTTATTCATGCATACAATTAGATCAGAACACACATGAAGGATTAATTTGTAAATAAGGATTAAGTTTTCTTAGTTGCTGATTCACCCCTCCCCTCTCAGTAACTTAGCCTATCATATATATTTCCAACAAATATTGTGTTAGCTTATGGGGTTAACACCATGGATATTAATGAGACTCGAAGCATGAAGCACGTGAGATATTAATAGCTACATTGTCCGCCATGGCCGAGAACTGATATCGAAGCATGGAGCATGGAGATATTAAGATCTCCATTGTCTGCCATGGCTGAT
Organism: Cupressus sempervirens; assembly: GCA_028749045.1. NCBI lineage: Eukaryota > Viridiplantae > Streptophyta > Pinopsida > Cupressales > Cupressaceae > Cupressus > Cupressus sempervirens. The sequence goes on along the minus strand of CM053785.1, from coordinate 842,402,039 downwards.
AATCTATGTGCTAGAATATTCCGATGTTGTCAAACATATGCATATGTCGTTGGCCTTGGATAGAGGATGCCCATCCAAGAAGAATCTTAAAGGGTGCACTCTCGGGATGGCGATGAGGTAGCTATGAGCTAAGAAGCCTGATTTGGAAATGCCCTTAAGATTGGGGTTAACTTAGAAGATAGAATAATATAGTTAGTTCTATTATTATTGTGATTCTAACATTTATTTTGTAGTTATTACTTGTCCCTAACTAACCCTATTAGTGGGGACACTACAAAATGTGAAGTGTTAATGTGTGGAAATATGAAGGGTCCTATTTTGGGACTTAGAGATACATTTGTGTGAAAGATGAAGAGTCTTATGCAATCTATTTATGTATTGATTGGTATGTTGTAAATAAGTTAAGTGAAAGCCTTGTACTATGAACATTTTTCTTGATCAGTAAAAGAGATATTTTGCTGGTGTGGCTGGGCTTTTCCCTTCAAGTGAAAGGGTTTTCCCAGTATAAATGTTCTGTGTCCTTTGCGTATAGTTTATGCTATGTTATTGTTGTTCATCATTGATTTTTGAGCTTAAGTTTTAACATGGTATCAGAGCCGGGTTCATTAACAACAATAAAACCAATGGTTGTGTCAACAGTTAATTTTTAATGTTCTGGAACACTAGTTAATTATTATTATTGGTGGTCAGTTTTTTTCTCATGTCATATGGTTTGGACTTTATTTTAATTTTTATGATGCATGGACGATGAGATCATATTCTTTGTTTCAAGCTCATTGAGGATCTGTGTTATCAGATGGAAAAGTTAGGGCACCTGGAAAAGAGGCTATGCCAATTATATTTCATTATGCTCTTGTTTCTACCAATTTGTTGTACTGTTATGACATCTGTCAAGGGTATATTCAAACAAAGTATGCTTCTGCTGTCCATTGATCCATGCTTTAAATGTTTTATGAGTTATGTTTTATTGTAAATCCAAAAAATTTGAATTGCAACAATTCAAATTTGTCAACTCTAGAAGTGTCGAGGTGATGTAGAAAGGCAAGTGTATGGGGTATGCAGGAGGCGTCCAGATGGTGCCGATCTCATGGTTACTGCTTTTGTACAAGCCCTAAAAAGCGATCATCAATCTTCTGTTATGTTCGATCGTGTTTCAATTATAATGCTCTTGTGCCATGCTCTATGTAGTAGCAGTGTTGGGATTTTTTTCACCTCATTATCGACTATTTTTTCATTCATTAGGGCGGTCCATGTCATTCTGTGAGAAGCCCAAGAAGAATTTAATTCATATTACATTTAAAGATTTCTTTGTGATGATTTAATACCCGTAATTTCCATTTTTTATCTTTTATTTGATGTTCGTTTGTCTTCTTCCTATAATTGTCGAGAGTTTTTTTACCTGGGATAAAGGAATCGTCAAAGATTACTTTCATGCAGTTGGCAACGTCAGGTGCTAAGGATTAATTGCAACATCATGATATTCCTATCGTCTTATATGTATCTAGGAGTTAAGGTTTCTAGGCCTTGCTTTAGCATGAGACTAGCGATTCAGTCTAGAGTTTGCAAGGGTATGGGCTTTCTTGGTATGCTTGAGAAATAATGCTTTAGACACCATTTCCAAGATACCCCATCCAAGTTATCCCTCTTGGACTTTCTTGTTCGGCCGAATGTTCTTTATGGATCTGTGGTTTGGGGGCCTTCTCTCCTTAGTCTTGATTGGGCCTGGATTGAGTGAGTTCAGACACTGCTCTTACGATGCATTATTAGATTTCACATATTTACTCCTCACAGTATCATATTTGCTGAATTTGGTGCCCATCCCTTAAGTCTTGCAACTATTTTTGATTTGATTTGGTTTTTCCATTGTCTGCATGGTTTTGTGTATTCAGTCAACGACCGATATATATATATATATATATATATATATATATATATTTTTTTTTTTTTTTTCCTATTTGGCTTATTGTTCTTCCACAAGATTGGTAGTTCTGATACTAGCTCTTGTGTTCATTGCTGGTATGCACAGGCAGCTTCTCTGCTGAGCTCGATTGGGATTGATATTGATCGTCTCCCTCCTTATCAGTTTTCTTTGGATGCCCTTGCTCATCTCCTCCCTTCTAGACAAGAGTTAAATGAGCATGTTAGACTTGATATTTACAGACGTTATATTATTACTACCTGGACTAACCCACATGGTGGCTTACGTTCGAGGATGGCCTTTTATGCGGAGCACTTTCTAGAGATCAATGAGGGGATTATTGTATGCCCTAGTTACCTTTCTTGACGGTGGAGTCATGCCCTTCATATCTCTCTAGGATCTTTCAGAGTTGGTTCTCACTGTCTTTGTGCTTAGAGAGACCATCATATTGACAGAGGAGAGCAAATTTGTAAGATGTGTACTTTAGCTGAGGTTGAGACAAAGACACTTTACTTTTTGATGCCCTATCTTTTATGAGATCTGAGGGAGATTTTATTGTCTATTTTGAGACTGGTATTCTCTCTCTGCTTTCTTTAGTTATTATTACCAACGGTGTCTAGCGCTCTATCTTTAGGAGGCCACTCTGCTTCGTGATAGTACTTTACAGTGATTACTTCCTCACCGACATTGTTTTGATCAGCCTATCACCGCCTTTTTTGCACCAAAAGGCCGACTTGTTCTAGAGTTCAGTTCGCCATTCTAGATTTTTCAAACCTCGTAGGGATTTTCTATAGCAACGATGCTCCTCCATGGCTTCTCATCAGCCTATCACCGCCTTTTTTACACCAAAAGGCTAGCTTGTTCTACCAGTTCAGTTCGCCATTCTAGATCTGTCAGAACTTGCAGGGGTTTTCTACGCCAACGATGCTCCTCACCGACATTGTTTTGATCAGCCTATCACCGCCTTTTTTGCACCAAAAGGCCGGCTTGTTCTACCAGTTTAGTTTGCCATTCTAGATCTTATCTTATAAATTCAAGTATGGAGCCTCATATCTCATTTAGAATAAATTAGATTCATTTCCCAATTATGGGAGAATATAATAAATTAAAGGCGTAGAGAGATAACACCCTACATGCAGGGATTTCTGTGGTTATATGCATCAACTTGCTATATTTGTGCACACGTCTGAACTTGTTAGATTTGCATGGGAGATAGATGATGGTTCTAACGTAGATTCATGATACATGACAGTTGGCTATAATTCTTATTTGGTAATATAGGGATCCTAAGGATGGTTGAAGCTTAAGAAGCGGATTCGAGAAAATGATTAATGAGACATGCATGATGAAGCCGAATAGACAAAAGATAACAGTAGACTTGATTCTTGGACATTGAAATGAAGGAAAACAAACAATAATTTTTTAATAACAAACACAGTTAAATTTGAAATGCCGTAATAGATATGGATATTAGATGTGGACATGAACCTGGAGTATTTCATAGTGTTTGATCCATCCAAGCATGTACAAGACAAGACCAATGAACTAATTGTATGAAACGAGTCCTTGGCATATAGAAGATATGAAGGCCAAATTCATGGTGTCATTGGACACAACAACAACATTATAATCTATCAAGTCTTGCAACATTAATTTCATCATGCAAAGAGAACATGAAGAATTAGGATAAAGAGTTTGCCGATTGATATCCCATGAAATAATCCTTTCACCAGCTAAGGATGTCATAGTCACAATAATGAAGATATTTTCTTATCAAAATAATGAAGGAAACTCTAGTCAAATATTCTCAAAATCAACTATTCATATGTAGAAAGTGTGAAGGTGATATGGTACAAAGGATAGATAAGTATTTTTGTCCAACATTATTTCTATTTATTTTTGTGATCATTTTAGGTGAAATTAGTAAGAATATAAAATGTTGAAAATATAGAGTAAAAAATATATAGAAGATCTAATATATGTTCAAAATATATATTTATCTATATTTTGTTATAATAATATTTATTGTAACGTAGAATTATTCTTGTTTCTAATTTCAATACATATTTTAAGAACTATGTGCCCTGATTTTTTTCCTCTGAGAATTTTAGTGCAGGAAGAAGGCGATTAAGATTCAAAGGGAACCTAACATTTCATTAGAAGTAACCTTGAAAGAGGGAGCAAATAGTGGAAACATGTATTCTGAAGAGTAAAACATATATGATCTCCTTAAAAACAAGGCAAACCCTACTACATATCAAAGTGAAAAATGAAAAATATTCTACAAGGAAACTACAAGAATCATTCATGGAAGCGAAACTTCATTACATTCCCCAAGGTACGAATTGCATAGAATGGAATGATCGCTCATGAGAACTAAGTATCACTAACTAGAGTTATGATAATGAATAGAAGGTAACTATTGCAAGGTGACGATCTTATCAATACTTGACCTATCTCCTAAACACCAAAATGTGTTGGAGCAAGTGTCATCTTGGTTCTTCGGGCCGAATTTTGCCAGACACTTTGATAACCAACTTATCATGGTTCTTTGGGCTGGATATTGCCAAACACCATGAAAGTTGTTATGGTTTTTCGGGCCGGATATTGCCGGACGCCATAACTTAAATTTATTATAGACCACACTTAAGGTGGTATTTAAACTTATATTAAAGTTATAGTAGTTGCTTATTTTCCCTCCTTGCTAATAGGAAAAGTGTTGAGAAATTTAGTCTGATTGTGAATCGTAGCCAATTCTATATATTATATATGTGCGTGTTGATGGATTTATGTTGGTATCCTTAAATATGCCATTTTAGGATCATCATATTGAGATGATATCTCTTCGTATACTCAAGAACATAATGTGTTCTTTATCAATCCTTCCTAACTAAGAGGGAGTGTTATGTTTATAGTTATTGTCAGATTGATATAATCATAAGATTCATTATTGATAGTAAATTATCATTATATATATATATATAAATTTTTTATATATTATACATATGGTTATACTAACTAATGATGATTAATTATAGAGATGTCTCCTCTCATATTTATGAGTCCTCAAATCTGCGTTTGGAAAATATTGATAACAATAGTAATATAACTCAAAATAATGAGACTCGGACTCGACTTAGACTCAGCAAGGGTAACTCAACTCGTGACCTGGTTCAGACTTGGTAGTGACTTGGCAAAGTGATAAAACCCTTGAAATTTAGAGACTTTTTTGGATTTAAATTAATTCCATGCACCCATTATGGAATAAAGATTAAGGACACAATAACATCATAAAAATAGAAGGTAATTTGATCGTGTACATAACATCATAAAAATAGAAGGTAATTTGATCGCGTACATAACATACATTGATTACGTAACTACAATAACATTATGGAATAAAGATTAAGGACACAATAACATCATAAAAATAGAAGGTAATTTGATTGTGTACATAACATACATCGACTACGTAACTACAAAGGCAAAATAAAATAAAATTAGTCGAGTTAGCCAAGTCAGGCGAGTCAGCTCAGTTGATTCGCTGAGCTAGGGTCATGGGTCATTTTGACCTGACTGAGGTAACTTGACTCGCTGACTCGGACGACTCGCTTGACTCATGATCAGTTTCATTACTATGATATAACGACATTTACAGAAATGATCTTAAAATAACACCTATGTTGTTTGGTTCTTATGTAGTAATGCTTATGTTGTCCATTAATCAGTTCCTTATATTTGGCTTCAATGATGACCCGGAGGTTCAATCGGTCATAGGATACCCACAACCTTTGATCACATGTTGCTCCAAAATTGCGTAGGTTTCAGAACTTTGGCATTTGGGTGCAAAATTTTGGAGTTCACAATTACCAATAACAACATAAAGGTTGGATTCATTCTCTATCAATTCTGAAAGTTGCTCACGGTAGCCCGTGATGTGCCAAGATGCTCCACTGTCAGTAAAAGAAGTGTCACCATCTGTAGAAATGTTGCTTGGCAAGGCAGAAGTCAAGAGAAAGTCTTCATTATTTCTCTGATCTGAACCTTCATTCAGGTTTGCCTCCTGCTTCTTGGACTGAGATTGACACTTCTTTGCATAGTGACCAAACTTGCCACATCTGAAACATCAATTGCGAGACAGATCCTTTGGGTTCTTTCTTGAATTCACGATTTGTCTTGAAGTTGTTGTTCTTTCAGTAGCCACCTTTCTTCATGACCGATTGAGCAGCAAGGACATGATTTTCTTCTCCACGGGAGCTCTTAATTATTCTCTTGCAGCTAGGCACGAGACTCCTCTTGAATGCAGTCAGCTCAGAGACAACAAATGCGGGGAATTCAGCACCCCCTCTTATGCTTTGAATAAATGATTCCCATGAGTGAGGAAGAGCATTTAATGCAAGCATAACAATGTCTTTGTCCACAACATCGCTACCAATGGCACTGAGCTGATCTTTTAATTCTAAAATCCTCATGAAGAAAGCCATGACTGCTTCTCCCTTTGCCATCTTGACTTGGACCAGTTGTTCGATTAATGCAAGTGCTCTACTTATGTTGTTGATCTCATACATTCCTTCCAGCTGTTTAAATATTTCCCTGGCTGAAGACATTTTGGAGATGATAGGAACAAGATGGTCTTTCACAGAATCAATTAGAATCTTCTTGGCTTTGAGATGGCATTCTTTTTGAACTGAAGTAAGTCCTCTTGATCTGCACGTTCAGTTTAGTCTTTTCCTTTTGCAAACTGAAGTAGATCATTTGCCTCAACCGCATGAAGGATACAAACTTTCCATGAGGTGAAACTCAATGCTCCTTCAAGTTTGTCCTCTTCTTTTCACCCTGTCACCATAATGACTGAAATAAGAACAACAAATTATCCTGATCCATTTATTGCCTAATCTGATCACAATTAATATGAAAACAACTGGGTTTTGATACCTTGTTAATCTTAGTGATCAGAATTAACAAAACTTAGAATATAAGCAAGATGTACATATATGAACACAAATATGCACTGAGAAAAGCTCCCTTTTGGAGGAAGAAAACCCAGCAACAAAGTTCAGATAATATATTATTAATATCAGCAGTAGTACAATTACAAGTTTACCCACCTAGGGCATAAGAAAAGGAGTGAAATTGATCCAATTGCAATTACTGATCTGAACCTTCGATCACCATAAGAGGAGATTATAATGATGTAGCTTCGCCCAGCAAGACTCAGAACTGATGATTGCAGACCTTAAATGATTGATTCACTGATTATTCAGGAACAGATTAGATTGCCAAATTTAGCAGAGGAGTTTGTTTGATTGAGTTAATAATGAAAGGCAACACAGTGCCTTGTTTGTATACCTATTACAAGCCTTGAGATCCTACGTTGTCCCTTTGTAGTTTGCCGCCAGATTACAAATATAAATTTATTAATCACAAGTTACAATTGCCTTGAATGACCAATAAGCTCAATTAGGGCCCAGCCCAGTTACATGGTATAATATAAGTTGCATTATTTTGGGGCCAAACCCAATTGCAAGAAGTGATGGAGTTATCACAATATAATTTAACTGGAAAAAAAACAGACATCCATTTACTACAATATATCAATAAATAGTGGGCCAAAATTAAATTACACCTTTGCAACACTGATATGAAAATATTTCCTTTTTGTCACTGTTCAACACTGCCACTGTGTAATGTGGAACCATTTAGTATATTATCCAACACCCTTCACACCAGAAGAAATTTAGGAAAAGTTGTGTGATAGTAAGTATAGAAGGTAACCATTACTTTCATGTATGTCTGCTCTGTTGATTGAATGTCTTTTATTTCATATTACATTTTACAAGTACTTATCTTAAACACCATTGGGGGTTTATCATGAATTTGACAACTTTAGTAGCCTTCTTGGAAACATTCCTAGCTCTATACTTTTTTTTCTTTTGGTATTACTGCATTCTAACAACCTCACCATTAAATTTTAGGGGAACATTTGAAATACAAAATCATTTTGGATTTCACTTCTACTTTGAAACCAGTTGAACAGGGCCGCAACAATGGCTCTTAAAATTACTCTCGTTTATTTCATTCGTAGCCAAGCAGAACGCAACTTTTTGTTTTTGTAAGCTCTAGATTTGGATAAGTTATTGTGATCTCTCTATAAAGGTTTTGTGAGTGAAATTTATTGGACTCTTGTGAACTTCTATCAGTTCTATGTCCTTTATGTCCAAGTGTAATTGGCATGTATTAAACCTGGTAGAAACACAGGTAACTGTTCTGTGACTCAGACTTTGCAGTAGGTGGAAAATTTGGCTGTTAAAAAACATATGTAATCTATAAAAAATGTTGTCTTTTTGATTTGAAAATATCAAGTTGGTCTTGTATTTTTTGCACAGACTTGGTTGATTCCGAGTTGAGGCCACTGACTTAACATGACTTGGACTTGTATTTACAAGTCCTTGTCAAGGCTTCTCACGTCTCATCAGATAGAGGGACAGTGTGAGAGGTCTTTTGTAAATACTTTTAAAAACATTTGTTGAGCCTCATAGGTACATATCATTTTCCAGTTAGACTAAGGTATGAGGAGGCATGAATGATGTTACTTGCAAGCAATGGTAGTTTTTTTGTAGGCAGAGGTGCAGGCATGCTTTCATTCTAGGATTTGTTTTCTCTCATGCTTTTGTTTATTGTCGCTATTAGGCAACTTTCTATTAAACAGTAGATAATAGAGGTATCATGGCTAATGTTATTGCATTGCTTCTGCAGAGTTGTACTTTGATAGAGGGAATTTTTATGACTTTACCTCCCTGGGTGAGTTAAGCTGTTACGTATATTTAGACTCATTCCATTTGAAATTATGAAATATTTTCCAATTCTCTGCATTGTATCTCTTCTAGCTGCAGCAATGTATAATATTTGTTGCTTAAAATGCATGTTTGAATTTCTTATTTATGTACAGGCTTAGTTCATGTTATAAATCCTATATCAAAGTGAGTCAAAAGTTGAGTGTGGCATGAATATTCCTCAATTTTTTGTGTATAATATTTGAAATTTCTCGAGACACTGAAAGGTGAGAGCATTGGGTGGATTAAACTTTCTGTCCATGGGTTTGGTTTTGCTTTTATCTAGACAATTGTAAAATACCTAAAATACCTATATTGAAATACAAGAAGCAATAACAACCTTAGGTTTGAAAATAACTTAGCTTCTTGAATTTCTTTTTTTCTTTTTAATTCTTCCCAACAGGTAGCAAATGAACTTTTGGTTTTCTTCATACCTTGTCCTTCCCCACCAAATACCCTATTTAACTGGCTTTCTAGCAATATCAGGATAACTGCTCATGTTGAAAACATGTTTTGCAGTTGCAGAGGATGACTAAGATGAATCGTATCCTTGGTATAATATGAGCATCATCGTCTTAAAACCTTGTCAGTCTTGAAAGTCTAGGGGCAAAAGTAGGGGGCTTATGATGCAGTGAAAGGGCTTGCTCTGCCAGATAATGGAATTGGAAAATAACTCTATGTTGATGCTGTCCTGTGCTTGTTCTTACGGAGCCATTCTTTAGCCTAGAGTCCTGCCAAATTCTCTTCCTGGTGATATTATTATAATAGATTCTCTTGCAGTTTTTCAGTTTTCTGCTATCTATCTCTTTGTAATCTCTGCTAATAATCCGAGCCCAGGAAAGTTGAAAAACAAATCTTTTTATATAAGTATCAGGACCCGGTTGTCTCCTTCATCAATGAAGCTCTGGATGATGGTGAAAGAAATCAATAATCCTCTTCAAAATACAAAGGGATACTAAATTTTCTTTATCCATATATGTACTTCATTTCACTCAAACTATCACATGATGAGGTTTGATATTAATTTGGACTTCATACTCTGACAAAAAAATCTGAATGCTACACAAATCATGCATTTCTCTGATGCTGACATTTACTTGTTTTGCAGTTCGTGAGCTTGATGTACCTGGTGAGATACATGATAGTAAGACATATCCATTTGAATTCTCTACAGTTGAGATGCCCTATGAGTCCTACAATGGTATAAATGTGAGGCTCAGGTATGGTAAATCTATTTACTTTTCATTGCTCTGATTTTAATAGGGGAATTTCAGTGCTTATTGGGAGAGGAATAGGATAAAAACTATAGGAAAAAAATTGAGTTTTAGTAACTTTTAAACAGTGTTCTAACATCTTGACTACCTTTCTCCTTGTGTTTAGTTGCTTTCATAATTTACAGCTCTTTTTGCCTCATTTTTTCTATTTGTACTTTTACGTTTAATCAGCATACATTGGTCATTTGTAGACATCAAAATAATCACTTTCCTTTCATTTTTCTTACTGTCCTATGGTTAAGTTGTTATCCTGAACAAAACTTGTATTTCTAGAATTTTGTCTTTGTAGTGCCAGTCTAGATGGTTACCCATTTGTGCATATTTTCAGAATGCAGTTGAGCGTTGTTCATTCTAATCTGAGTACATTTCAGCAATTTTAACTTCTGATTAGAGGTGCCGGAGCAACCTATTGATATAACACTTTAATTGGTCTACACAATAATAGATTGATGATGACAATGTTGGAGGTGGGAGTGAAATCAAGTTATTTGATACTAATTAGCAAGGAAGCGTCAAATGTTTTTGTGTTCTTAAGCAGTGGTTGGTTGATTGTTTAAATGCCAGTGAGCCTGTGATGACTTATGCATATTTTATTATTTGGGAATACAACATACAATTTGTGTGACTAATCTCTGGAATTTGATTGTTGTGAACTTTTTATTTTTGGAATACACAACCATGATCAATTTTAGTCCATCTCTTAAATCTTCTAGATTGCTGGATCATATACATTTTTTATATATATGGTCCACTAAATGTTCCTTTGTTATTCAAATTGTTGTATTATATACCACTCACTGATGACTATTCTAGAGGAAAGAACAAATTTGAGGTCTTTAGTCTGTTTCGGGAGTTTAAGGCTCTTTTAGAGAATAAAATTGTGAGAAATCATCAAGATGTTTAGGATTGACAATGGCAGTAGGTTTTTGAAATGATAATTGATTGATATTCAATATTAAACAAAGTTGTTGAATACTCCTTAAATAGAGATAAGTTTTTGAAATGATAATTGATTGATATTCAATATTAAACAAAGGACAGGAATACTCCTTAAATAGAGACTACATGCAAAGTTGTTAAAACAAGAACACAATACCAAAATTAAACATTCTAAATAAGAACTTACTACGAAACAGAAAGATCTTAACTAAATGACCATTATAGAGACATTACATAAATATGTCAATGCTCTCCCTTAAATGATCATTCTACTACCTACCTTACAAAAGATTGACATAATCTGCAGGTCATTTGGCCATCGATGCATAGAAAGCTGCCTCTGTGATATGAGCTTGCTGTTTAGACCCTACTTGGTTCTAGTAAATTTCTGGATATTGCCAAGATTACCACAATTTGTTGATCACTATCTTCTTGACATTTTGTGAAAAAAAAATCTCTGAAAACTTGATTTTGCCAAAAAATGTCAAAATAAGGTTCAACAAAATAGCGCCATGATTTTTTGGAAAATCATCAAACCTTCGATGTAATATTGACGTCACACCCCTTTTTTTGAAGAAATTGTTAGAAACATTAATTGACGGAAAAACAGAAAAAAAACCCCATTAACGAACAAATCTAAAGAAACCCCTTCATGAGTTTTTGTGGAGAAAAAATCAGAAAAAACACTCAAGGTTTTATTGTGGAAAAGAAATTAGAAAATCATTCCATGATTCATTTGTGCAAATAAATTAGAAGCCCCTCCACTTTTTTTTTGTGGGAAAATGTCAGAAAACCGTACATGATTTTTGTTTTTTGTGGAAAAGAAATTAGAAAAATCAGAATTTAAAAAACATTGAAATTAGGTAATAAAAAAAGAGCAAAAGAACTCTGAAGCTTGATTTTGCCAAAAATTGTAAAAATAAATTTCAACAAAATTATTACGAAGTAATTGGTAAAAGAATAGAATAGAAATGTTCTATTCTAGCTAAAAGAAAGCTAAAGAAAGATAGCAGATAACTACAACTAAATATTAGAAACATTCTAATATTTACAATAGATTACAAACACATAACCATTAACTTATAATAGAAGCTTATCTATTATCCTAATACCCTCCCTTAATTGTTAATCTATCCACAACACCAAGTTGTCCTCTGAATTTGACGAACTTATCATGACCAAGAGGCTTGGTGAGAATGTCTGCAGTTTGATTTGTGTGAGGAACATACTAGAAGTCTATTGTCCCGTCTTCAACCAACTATCGTATGTAGTAATAGTGAACATCCACATGCTTGGTTCGTTCATGGAAGATAGGGTTTCGTGCTAGCTTGATAACACCTTCATTATCAACAAGCAAAGTGGTTGGTCCTACTGGTGACATCTACATATCCCCAAGCTTCTGATGAAGCCAAACAACTTCACAACCTGCCTTGACAATCCCTCTATATTCAGCCTCTGTAGAGGAGAGAGAAACTGCTTGCTGCTTCTTACTGGTCCATGTGATGACACCTGATCCCAAATTGAACACATATCTAGAAGTTGACTTTTTATCGTCAATAGAGCCTGGCCAATCTGAATCCGTGAACCCACTGAGTCTAGGATTAGACCTTTGAGAGTAAAGAAGTCCATAATTTGAAGTGCCCTTCACAACATTGAGATCTTTCTCCATGGGTGTAGATGCAAGCTTGCAATCTTGCATACAAAATTTGTCTAACAGAGCGCTGACAAATTTGGATTGAGAGATGAATATACTAGAAGATTGTTGCCAAATCTCAACACCTACACAATAATGCATGAGCCCAAGATCCATCATATCAAAACACTAGCATAAATTCTGCTTGATTCCCTGAACGGCTAGTGATGATAAAATCATCCACATAAATAACCAGAAGGATGATGTCATTGTCAATACTCTTGATATACAAATTTGAGTTTGAAAATCTCCTCTAGAAGCCTTGATCACTGAGGTACTTATCAATTTTTATGTACCATGCCTTAGGGGCTTGCTTCAAGCCATAGAGAGCTTTCACCTGCTTCAAGCCATAGAGAGCTTTCACCAATTTGAAAACCTGATGGTCTTTACCAGGAACCTTGAAACTAGGAGGTTGAGTTATGTAGACCTCTTTGTGGAGATCAACATTCAGGGAAACACTCTTGACATTCATCTGATGGACCTTCTAGCCAAACTGTGCTACCATGGCTAGGATTAATCTGATAGTGCTCATCTTCGTGGTAGGATCAAAGGTCTCCTCATAATCAATGCCCTGACATTGGGAAAAACCCTTTGCAACTAAACGAGCATTGTACTTATCCAAAGTACCATTAGATTTGTTTTTGATTTGTAAGCCCATTTGCAGCCAATGAGTTTCTTCCCTGGTGGAACATTAGAAATGACCTAGGTGTTATTCTTCAACAGACTCTGGTGTTCAGATGTCATGGCTTGTTCCCACTATGGAATTCCTTTAACCTCGGGATATGTTTGAGGTTCAAACACACTATGAATGTTGGTCACGAGAGCAAAGTTAACAGATTCTATAGGTTTGCTCTTTTTTCGAGCAATTCTCCCATCTATGAGCTTATCATCACAAAGATCAGCAAGTGTCTTAGCCCACCACTTAGGCCGGAGAGGAGAATGAGCAACATTAGTATCAGGAGACGCTTGGTGAGTATGTTCCTCATTAGAAGAATCCAGATCTAACTCAGGTTAAGCATCTACAAATTTGGGTGATCCAACAGGAGAAGCTGGAGGTGTTTGTAGAGGGATCACTGATATAACTGGAGTTGCAGTAGCTACTAGAGCCTTCCCATTTGGTGGATCTAATGAAAGCTGAACTCCCAAATCATGAGCCTTCATAGGTTGGTCTACTGGATCAGGAATAGGAGAAACAAGCATGAATGGTCCTTGCTACTCATCAAAGACTACACCACAACTGTACATGAGATGAGATGTCTTAGTGTCAATCAAGTAGTAGACTATGTGAAGACTTTTGTATCCAACAAGTGTGAGTTTCTGACTCTTGTTATCCAACTTGGTGTGTGATGCATTAGGGATCCAAATAAGTGCAAGGGAGCCAAAAACCTTCAAGTGATTGATATTGGGCTTGCTACCTAACTAGGCCGCTTCTAGAGTTTTACTTTTGACTGCTATGGTGGGTGACCGATTCAAAAGATAAACTACAGTGTTGACTTCTTTGCTTAGAACTTCTTTGGAACATGTCTGTGTTTGAGCATGGATCGGGCTGTCTTGGTGATTGTTATGTTTTGACATTCAACTACACTGTTTTGTTGTGGTGTGTGGGGTCTGGTTAACTGTGTTTGATGCCATGAGTAACCAAGAAGCTAGAGAATTCATTAGAACAAAATTCCCCCATTGTATGATCTAAGAGTAATAATAGATTTCCTAGACTCTTTTTTCAACTAAAGGTTTAAACTTCTGAAATACAGGAAATGCATCTAATTTTTTTAAAGAAAATACATCCAAATTTTTCTACCAAAATCACCAACAAACAACAAAAAATACCTAGAGCCAAGAATAGGAGTGGCCATAGGGCCACAGGCATTGGCATGAACAAGTTGAAGTACCTGAGAAGTTTGCCATGAATCGCCACTAGGGAAAGGTGTACGATATTGCTTCCCAACCTATCATGCATCACAAACTCCAAGCTGTTGAGTCTGAATCTCTGGCATACTAAGGACAAGCTCTTCTCGAGCAAGTTGAGTGAGATAATGCACATTTAAGTGCCCATATTGTTGATGCCAAAGTGTGCTAACAGAAGACTGTCGAGCAACCGTAGCTAAGTCCTGAGAATCACAAGAATTGGTAAGTTGGAAAAGACCATGATTCTCAAGACCCACTGCAACAATTGACTAAGTCGCCCTATCAGCGATGGTGCATTGATGTGAAGTGAAGGTGACATTCAAGTGTGGAGAGTGTTGCAGTAACTGACTGACTGAGAGTAGATTTAGTTCCATCCTTGTAACATAGTACACATCAAGGAAAATGAGATTCCTCCCAGAAAAATGAATCTGAATGTTGCCTTTACCGACAACGATGTACGCTTCTCCGCCACCAAAAATAACAGAATCTGAGTAAGTTTGGTAGTCAGTGAACCGGTCTCTGCGGTGTGTGAAATGACGAGAGGCACTTGAATCAATATACGAGGCAGAGAACTTTACATGATTTGCTGGTCTTTTAGCCATGAAGGCATAAAAGGCTGATTCCGTTTGCTCAGTGTACTCTGCAGTGTTCGCTTTGGGCTATGAACCATTGAATTTTGAATTGCTCTTGAGCAGAATATTAGTCAATGATGCTATAGCACGTTTCTCAATGAAAAATGTGAAAATTTGTGAAGGCACATTCTTTGAGGCAAAAAGCAGAAGACCCAAATTTTTTTAAGGGGTACCCAAAAGAGAGCTTGAAAAACCCATAAAGAATATGTTGAAAGCTCAACTAGGTATTTCAAGCTTGAAATTCTTAGTGGGTTTTTGAAAGCTCAACATAGAATAATCGAAAACCTAGTTGAGCTTTCAAAAACCCACTAAGAATTTGTAATCAAAAAATTATTTCGAGCTCAAAAATTAGGTTTTTGAACAAAAACGACTACTGAAAAAAACGTGAAAAATGGTGGAAATATGCAGAAAAACAGACAGCAATTGCATAAAAAAGATCGTAAGAAGCAAATATCACAGAAAATAATTTCAAAAAATATTGCTTTGATAATTCAAATAAAGAAATTATAATATTTTTTGAAAAAATTCATAGAATTGGCTATGCTACTATTTTACGAAGTAATTGGTAAAATAGTTGCTTGTTATTAACAAAGACCGAGAGGTCTATATATGCAAAATAAAGCGATGTTTCTTTAGGAAATAATCGTAAAGAATAGAAATATTCTATTCTAGCTATAAGAAAGCTAAAGAAAGATAACAAATAACTAAAGCTAACTAAATATTAGAAACATTCTAATATTTACAATAGATTACAAACAGATAACCATTAACTGATAATAGAAGCTTATAAAGTTCAACAAAATAGCACTATGATATTTTTGGAAAATCATGAAACCTTCGATGTCGTTTTGATATCACAACCCCTTTTTTGAAGAAATTGTGGTTTCTGTTTGACGGAAACCCCCCCCCCCCCCCCCAAAAAAAAAAAACCCTTAGCACAGAAATCTAGAGAAACCCCCTCGTGGGTTTTTGTGGGAAAAAAATTCTATAACCCTTTTAAGGATTCATTGTGGAAAAAAATTAGAAAATCTTTTCATGATTTATTTGTGGAAATAAATTAGAAAGCTCTCCACTATTTATTGTGGAAAACTGTCAGAAAAACTTTAGAAAATCATAAATAATTATTGCTGGGAAAAAAATCAGATAGCTCTTCATGGTTTTTTGTGGAGAAGATTTAGCAGATCCCCAATGGTTTTTTTTAGGAAAGAAATCAGAAAACACACCTCATGATTTTTTTGTGCGGGAAAAATAGAAACCTCTCCATGATGTTTTTGTGGAAAAAATTAGAAAGCCTTCTAGTAGAGAAAGAACCCACCATGTTTAAATAATTGTGCAAGATATTGAAAGCATAGATATCGTTGCATTGTAGCCAAAGCTCTTGATCATGTGGTAAGAAAAAAAAAACATGCACTGCAGAAAAAAGAAAAGTCCCACAAATTTTGCCAAAAAAATTGTGTGCAAAAAGAATCTACATGACAATAGACTCTGCGTGGTAGAAAAACCTTTAGTAGACCTCAAAAATCTCGGCACAATTATGACATAGAAACTTGTTGAGAAAAATCCTTTCAATCCGCCATGATTCTGCTCAAAGATTTTGCATAAAACCTAAGTTGTCAGTTAAATTTGGGTTTGAAATTCGTTCAAATTTTTTTTGGGGTGGGTTTGAATTTGTTTTGGGTTTGTCCCTACAAAAATATATTCTTTTTTTAACATATTAAAGATGGTTAAAAATGTACATCATCTATAAGATTTCTAAGCATCTGTCCATCATTTATATCTATCTGAACTGAACCATCTAAGAGAACTATGACATCTTATCCATTGGAATATATTGGACTTTATAGAAATCAAATTATCAACATCAAAATATGGAAGCTCAGGTCTTCTGAAATATTATAAGGTTTCTTTAATGGTCAGCCTAGTTCTCTTTAGTTTATCAAGTAGTTTCTATTTTTGTCTGAAGTTCACGATTGTTTCTTTTAGAAACATTATCTTTGTAAATCAATATGAGTTGTTATCTCCTTTGTTAATACAACTATAACACAATCGATTTGCCATAACAGGGTCATCAGGTTCCCATAATCTAATGGTCTTGTTGCTAGACTCAACTATATCATCATTAAACCTCCCCAACAAGGGATTGATGCAAAAGCATCCTAGGTGTAGGGGCAATCTTGCATCACCCAAAATTATTTCTGATTTCTTTTAATAAGGACTATCTCAATGCAGAGTTCCTACTTTTGGATGTCAGAATGTCCTAATTTCATCTCGAAGGTTCATTTTAGATATATTAGTTTGTTAGAATGTTTCATTGCAATATCATGTTTTGGCAGTAGGGTATAAAAACTTTGATCTCAGTTTTGAAGATTTTAGAGGCTTCAAAAAGGGGTCAAACCTTGACTCACTGGGGGTCACAAAATTTAAACATTGTAGATCAGGTGGTGGCTTTTCCAAAATGGGGTCATAATAGTCAATCAAAGCAACTAGCGATAAATTATGGTCTTTGGAAGTTGTGCCACCTGAAATGGGCAAAAGTGAAATTTTTCCTTCATTTCTAAAAGTTGTTGGTGCCTACTCTAATGTAATAAAATATGAAAAATAATAATAGTTTAGGGTTGGTCGGCCTTAGGGTCTAGGGTTAAATTTCTAGAACCTTCTTCGATGGTGAGAATTGCTCGTATAACTGTCCTTCAATTCCCCTTTACGCTCTGCAACTCTCAAAAACATTACACCTCTCTTGGACACTATAATAACATTGATGAAAGGGTGATTTCTTGCATCTTTCCATCCATCATATACTATGGACTAGAGTTCAAAGGCTCAATCTTGGCTTGGTCTTGGCAAGATTGATTCAACTTGTGGCTAGGCAAGGCCGACTTGACTCGTAACTCAACAATGACTTGGAAAAATAATAAACCCCTTGAAACTTAGAGATTTTTAATGATTTAAAACTTGTTTCATGCACCCATTGATTAACGCTTGAAGACACTATAATATCATCAAATAGAAGCCAACTTGGTCACTCACATAAACTTACATCCATCAGAAAAGTACAAACGTACACTGGAGCTTTAGGAAACAAGAAAATACACACACACACACACACACACGCACGCACACATATATATAGAATTATAAATATTGTCAAAAGTATATAAAATCGATGAAATCCATGACATCTAATGTTCCCAAACATGTGTAAATAAAAACAAGTCTATGGCTCATGGTCTCGTTCAACCTCAACCTTAGAGTAATTTGTTTGCTTCCTACATATGCATATAAGTTAGGTTTTGGATGATTGAATAGCCATAATGGTCAACATCAATGTTCCCTGATGCACTCTATCCATCTCCTCAGCTATATCCACAACCTCAACCTCATCTTGGTCAACCCTCTAATGGTCCTCCTTAATGAAGACATGATTAATGGACTCAATGGGCTACTCAGATACTAGATCAACCTCTACAAGAGTGATAAAAGAGGAGTTAGTATCCAAAAGTTGTCCAGTCCTAAGACAAAGGTTGTAATGATCAAAAGACAAGATCATTCACCCTTTCCACAAACAATCTATTACACCTCTTCAAGTGGATTTTCTTGAACATGGAACAATTATGCGCACATCTAGAAGCATAGCATGATTGACTCAAAATATGGATGACAATTTTTTGAAGGTTTGGGGTTGTTGGCCCAAGCATTTGCCACCATCTATCTTAAATAAGGAAAAGAAAAAAAGTCTCTTTTCCAAGTTTAAGGCAAGATTATGAAATCAAAATTCATATGCTATAAACATAATAATCTTAACATACATTTATACCTAGTTTGCAACTCTGTATGCATTATTGTATGCATCCATCTCATATAGTGTACTTGTTCCATCACTAGACATATTTTGTATTGTTGTATAATGGCCACTATGAACCTCCTTACATGCCTTAAAGTCATTGTGAAAACACAACGCCAGATTGAAGTAATAAGTTGCTGCATGGATGAGCTTATGAAGCTAGTTTATCCATCTCCTATTAATTATCTCCCAAATGGGGACATACTTATCCTCAACTCTCAGTGTCTAGTTCTAATGTGCTTGGCCCTATCCATGCCTTAATATATGTAGAGCATAGAGGGCTTCTCTTCCTCAACAACTCGTGGGAGAACTACTAGGACCTTAGTGACTTGCAAATAATGTTAAACAAAAACAATTCCAAACAAGTGTGCAAGAAAATAAGTAAAATTGCAAAGTTGCAAACAAAGTAAACTTATGCATATAAGTTAAAAGTAAGTACTAAATGTTAAATTGTAATAAATTTACCTACACAATCTCTACACAAGGGATATAAAAACTTGCTTCGTAAAAAATCCAACCTAACACATCCATCGTTGCAATGGTTGTAGCATAGGATGTGGAAGTCCACTCCTCATCAGTGAACATGCATCTCAAAACAGCTTTTGATTTCATCAAGGGTTTTAGTGTAAGGAAATTTGAGGCAAATGTCATGGTACCAAGATGAGAAAACTTCTTTTGCTCCGTGTATTGCCTCATATTGCTTAGGACTAGTGCAAGTCAAAGTAATGAGACTCGGACCCGACTCAGACTCGGCAATGACTCAATAATGACTTGGCAAAGTGATAAAACCCTTGAGATTTTGAGATTATTTAGGATTTAAAGAACATTCCATGCACTCATTATTGAATAAAGCTTAAAGACACAATAACATCATGAAATAGAAGGTAATTTGATCACATACTTAAACATACATCGATTACATAAGTACAAAGGTAAATTGCTAAATACTAAAACTAAATAGTAGTTGAAGGAAATATAACACATAGATATATAAAATCCATGAAACCCATCAAAATGTATATCAAATCCATGAAATCCATCACATCAATAGTCATCATCAAATGTTCCAATCATATGTTAAGTTAAACAAAAAGTAAAAACAAGACTATAGCTATGGCTTCTAGTTCTCATCCTCATCCTCAACCTCAGTCTCAATATAATCTATAATATGTCTCTTAGTAAGGCGTCTAAGGTAGGTCCTGGATGACTGATTCACCATAGCCTCAGCCTATGAGGTGCCTCTAGGATCAACTGTAGTCTTTGTCAATGCTTGTGAGGTGCCACTAGGAACAAATGTAGCTCTCTACTCCTCTACTGCCATAGCCACAACCTCAGCCTCTTTGTCTGCCTCGTCAACCCAGTCTAAGTCCTCATCATCAAAGACAAGATCAGTAGCCTCACTGATCAACTTAGACTCTGGATCAACCTCCTGTAGAGTAATCCGAGAGGTGTCATTATCCAAAATCTTCCTAGTCCTAATATGCAGGTTGTAATGCACAAAGACAAGTTTATTCATTTTCTCCACAGGCAACCTGTTACACCTCTTCAAGCGGATGTGTTCGAACATGCTCCAGTTGTGCTCACATCCAGAAGTGCTACTTGGTTGGCTCAATATGCAGATGGTGATTTGTTGAAGGTTTTTGGTTGAAGGCCCAAACATTTGCCACCATCTATCTGAATTTTGAAGAAAAGAAAAGCAAACAATATTAGTCATATATGTGCATCATTTCATATTGTATAGGGCTTAAGCTGTAATTTTTACCTGGCTGCAATTTTGTACAACCTTCTTTGCAAATTTGATTTGAAAAATGGGCCCTGTTGCATTATTATAGGCATTCATCTCAAGCAATATATCTGTGGCCATCTTCAATATCACAGTGTATAGGCGACTAAGAACTTCCTCATTTGCCTTGAAATCATCATGGAAACAGTATGCCGGATTGAGGCAATAGGCTGCTGCATGGTTGGGTCTATGAAGCTGATTTCGCCATCTCCTATCAATTATGTCTAAAATAGGGCCATACTTGTCCTCAACTCCTACATATTTGGCTCTAATAGCCTCCTTGGCCCTATCCATGCCTTCATATATGTAGCCCATAGTGGGCTTCTCCCCATCAACAACTCATAGGAGGGCTACAAGAGGCTTAGTGATATACAAAACAATTAAACAAAAAAAAAATTTAGGGAATGATGAAACTTTGCAAAGTTGCACAATGAAAATAAAACAAAAATATGTATGAGATAAATTAATTTATAAATTTTAAGACTTAAGCTTTTAAATTTTAAATGACCTCCACAATCTCCTTACATGGATCCCAAAAACCTTCTTCATCATAGATGCAGTTTGTTGCATCTATCCCTGCAGGGGTGGTGGCAAAGGACGAGGAAGTCCATTGTGGACCAACAAACATGCACCTCAAAGGTAACCTTGACCTCAACAAGGATTTTAGTGTGATAAAATTAGAGGCAAATCTTGTGATACGGAGATGAGCCAACTCCTTTCCCTTCGTGTATTCCCTCATAATGTCGAGGACCAAGGCATGATTATAGATGAACTTGCAAAGATTTTTGGCCTTATCAACACATGATTGCACCCATTCAATCTTGCCAATATCCTCTAATATGAGGACGAGGTAATGGGCTGCACATGGAATCCAAAAGATTCTTGGGTGTCTCTCCATCAAAAGTTTTCTTGCAACAATTTTAAATTAGTTAGTAAACAATTAAAAATTTAGATATGTTAAAAAACTTTTAATTTTCAAAATTTAGTGAAAAACAAAAATAAAAATTTTAGAATCGTAGAAGTTAAATTTTACCGCCAGCAACATAATTAGCTGCATTATCAGTCACCACTTGGACAACATTCTCTTCCTCCACCTCCCTTATGACCTCTTCAATAGCCTCATATAAGTATTTTGCATTTCTGACGTGTGGAAGCATCTATAGACTTCAAAAACATGGGAGATCCTGAAAGTGAAAATAAAACAAAATAATTATCATTGAATAATCAATAAAACAAAATTTTAGTTATTCAATAAATAATACATTAAATTTTAGACTTGAGAAGTAGAGGATGATGAATTACCTCCTTTAGAAACAAAATTTTTTAGGAGAGTCCTATTCCTCCTATTTGTCCATCCATCCGTCATAATGGTACACCCCCTTTTCTCCAATTCTTTCTATGGTCCTTCAACTCAAGTTTCATCTCCTCAACCATTTCTAGTAAGAGGGGGTCACTCAACTCATCTTCAGTGGGGGTTTTAAACCCCGCAGCATAGATGGAAACTCCATCAATCATCCTCTGCCAATAAGGAGTCCCGCTACATTTATAAAAACATTTAAATTACCATATTTCAACATCAAGTTAAAATTATAAAATTTTATTTTCAAAATTGAATTAAAAAAATTGAAAATTAAAACTTAAATCTATCAAATATAAATGAAGTTGAAGTACCTGGCTGCTGTAAATGGAATGTTGCAAAAATACCAAAACTTGCAAATTGCTCCTCTCAGCTTCATGGATCTTCCTATACCAGCTCAAGCTCTCAAGTGAGGGTTGTGCACTAGGAGTGGAACGTGGTACAAAAGAAATGTCCAACCTAGATTTTCTAACTCTAGGACGAAAGGTAATGCCAGTACTACTATCAGGGGTAGCGCCACTAGTAGTGCAAGGAATAGATGTAAAAATAGTATCACTAGCAGAAGCACTAGGATGATAGAGGGGAAGCGAAGAACCTTCTCGAACAAAACCTATTGAACCTGGGGGTGTAAAACTAGATACAAAAGCGATTCTAGATGAGTGTGGATGGGAAGTGGAACCAATCAGAGGTAACTCTGCTAATTGTTTTTGTCTTAATTCCTTTTCTTGTTCATATTTTTTAAGGCAACATAACAAAAATGTTGAATCTCAGCAGTTGCAACTTTACAAGGCTCAGCATCATGACCACGTATGCCAGTGATATGGTATTTCAATCTATTTATCCCCCCACTATTAATGACCTTACAAAATAAACATTTTGCTTGATTTTTACCTCTACCCGGAAAGTCTATGGTGTACTTCCAGCACTCATCTTTTTTATTGCCTTTAGAGAGCTTAGGTTTTTTAATTGGAGGAGCCATTTTGAGTAAGGAAAAATGTCTAGGTTGCTGTGATAAGACATTTTAGACAAAAAATTACCATTTAAGCATTGTATTTTATGAAATTCTAAAGTAAAACAAAATCCATAAATATGCAGAAAAAATTCATTCATAAAACCCATAAGCATAGAGAAAAAAATCATTTAAAGCCAAAAAATCAACTCTTACCTCTTTGAATTGAGTTGACAAGTGTTGAGAAGCGCTCCTATAAACTCCTTGATGATCTAAATGCAAGTATATAGCTGCTCCAATGTAACAAATGCAAGCTTTTCTCCTCTTCCTTTCAGCTGGTTGCAAAACAATGACACTCTATTTCCCTTCTTCCTCGCTTTCTTTTTGTCACAATAGAGTTTTATGAAAGCCTTTTTAGGGTTATAAGGATAAGAAAGAACAAAAAATAATAATAAAAAACAAACAATTTTATTATTTTCTCTTAGCCAAAACTTGACTGCCGCAGCCGGGTCATGATAGTCATGACTCGTGAGTCACACCTTGACTCGCAAGTTAGGCGAGTCACTTGACCTAACCTGTTGAGCTCGAGTCACGGGTCATTTTGACCCAGCAAGCCTTGTTTGACTTGCTGACTCGGGCGACTTGTGGCAAGTCTCGTTACTCTGGATTGTAGACAACTTTGCAAATATTTATGGGTCTTTCAACGCATCGTTTTAGCCTTTTCCCCATTTAACCTTATCAGTATCCTCAAACATGAGGTCAAGGTAATGTGTTGCACAAGGAGACCAAATTTTTGTTTGGGTTGCCTATCCATCAAAAGTTTGCTTGCAACAGTTCTAAATTAATTAGAAATTTAGATATGATATGAAAATTTTAATTTCTAAATAAATTCATGGGTGACTCTCCATCAAAAGTTTATCCGTAGCCACCTGAACCACATTTTCTTCCTCCACCTCACGTATAACTTCCTAAGTAACTTCACTTAAGTATGCAACATTTTTTAAATCTGAGGAACAATCAATAGATTTCAAAAATTTGCAAGATCCTAAAAGTAAAGAAAAATAGTTATTAATTATTATGGACCAATCAATAGGTCAAAAATTAGATTATTCAATGCATTTAGAGAAGTAGAATGATCAATCAACTTTATAGGAAATAAGAAAATTTAGAAATGTTCTACTCTTATCTGTCCAAGCATCTTTCAAGATGGTGCAACCCTTTTGGCTCCAAGATTGTTGGTGCTCCTCTAGCTCAAATTTCATATCATCAACCATTTCTAACAAGAGTGGGGCACTTATTTCAGATTTATTAGGGGCTTTAAACACTACAAAAGGTTAGGACATCTACCATGCCTTGCTTGTAAGCATACGTGACACATAGATTATGATTAGACAAAGCAAAGTTCAATTTCAAGCTACGAATTAAAAAATTTTCTTTTAAACTTTTAGACAACACAAAGTTCAAATTAAGAAAATTAGCTGGCTGCAATAAATGTAATGTTGCTAAAGTACCAAAACGTGCGAATTTGCTTTCGTGCAACATCATGGATCTCCTTGTTTCAACCCATGCTCGCAAGGGAGGGCTATGTGCCACGAGTATTGCATGACACAAAATAACTGTCCATCTTGGATCTCCAGAGTCTAGGGTCGAGGGTAATAGTGCCACTAATAGGAGCAAAACTAGTAGCACTAGGATGAAGGGGAAGCATAGAAGAATCCTCTCCAATATAACAGGTGGGGATGGATGAGACTACAAATGTGGATGATTGGGAGCCAATGGAATTTAAGTTCTTTAACTGTCTCTTCTTAGTTTCCTTTTTTTGTACACATGTTTCTAACTAGACATCATTGCCATGTATGTTGACAATATTGGAATTAAAATCTATTGATGCTACCATGATTTTCTTTACAGAAGAACATTTTGTTTGATTTTTTGTTTGCTAAGAAAGTGTTTAGTATATTTCCCAGCTTCATCCTTTGGAGGCATTGGGAAAAACTTATGTTTTCAAAATGTGAAAAATGTTGTACATTGTGTTTTTTCCTTCAAAATTTTCAAATTTCAAAGGAAGAGTTTATAAAAATTAGGAAATCCAATATTTTTAAAGAAAAATTTGTAAATATGTGGTTACAATTTTTTTCCAAAAAAGATTTAGGGTTTGCTATTGTTTTACTTATCTCATGTTTACAATTTATACTTTAAACGAAAACATTCAAGATTTGGAAATCTTAAATAAACAAATTTAACAATAAAATAAGAGATCTATAAATATAACAAAAAAAACTAACAAAATCTACAAATTTTAACACTTCCCTCTTTCAAATGAGTTAATTTTTGGTACAACTGCTATGGACTCCTTGATGCTCTTAGTGCAAACCTATGAGCTTCCCGACATGACTTGTGGACTCCTTGATGCTCTTCTTCCCTGCTGGTTGCAAACGCATGGTCTCTCATCTTTTTTTCCTCACACTTCTTCTCTCTTCTTCTCATAACAAGCACATAGATTACCTTCTAGGGAAACACAAAATATAAGTAAAATTAAGAGGGCAAGTACTTTTTATTCTTTTGCCTTTTGCATGTGCATCTGACTGTTGCCTAGGCCAGCTTGGCTCGCTGACCCAGACTACCTGAACAACTTGCGGAGAGTTATAGGACCCTGCTATGGACACCCCTATTTCGATTTGTGAACCTTGATGGGCTGCAAGGAATCCTCTGCCTGTTTCACCTCGTTGTCCAATAAAGTGATGCACACCTTTTTTATAAGCCCCTTGGAGCCTCATTAAATGATTTCACCATTTTTTGTCCATATGGCAAGAAGACAAGATCAAATGCCAATCCATTTGGATAAATGCATCTGTTTATGTCTTCTTTGGCAATGTCTCTTGCTTGATGCTGAGATGATACTTCCAAGGGTCCCTTTGCTCTCTTATTTGTAACCAATTCTTGAGGAACATGGAGGAATGGGTGGCTCTTTGTGGGTTGTTCTTTGGAAGTGGGAATTGAAGCCATAGATTTTTTTTAGTTTTATTCCTAGAGTTTTGCAAAGGTGAACATGTACATTGTTAGTTGCTTCATTTTCTTGTTTCTGCTCTTGAATATATTTTTTGACAACATGGTTTGCAAGAAAGGTTTTAGGTATATATCCTGTCAATTCTTGGCTTTCCTGTACAAAACTTAATGCCTTTTTGAGGGATAAAGCACAGATGCATTGGTTGAACTATTTCCACATATTTCCATAGTGGAGAGGTTTGTTCTGTTTTGAAATGGGAGTTCCCGGTGGTAGACACACATGACATTCTATGAATCCACAAACAACATAAAAAGCCACAAATCAAAGTGCAAAAATAAAATAAGACCAGAGAGCTCATTTCATTCTGTAAACAAAATGCAAAGAAAACAGAGGTACCTAATACAAAGAAGCTATATCATGCAGTTGTTTTACAGTTCTTCTGTCTGGCTCATTGTTGTTGCAGTTGTCTCCTTTAGCACAGATCACTGTCTTACCTAATCGCCAGTTTTAGGTAATTGGAGATACCTTGTAGAAGGTATGTTGCTGTAGCTCTTATGGTCTTTACTATGAAGAAAGTTAATCTTTTGTGCAGATTTTCTATTGCTTGATTAGCAACTTGTTTTCATGAGCCTCATTAGATTGATATCAACTAGGTTATAATTTATGTGGCAAGGAGATGGTTTTGGTTAAATTGGTTTTACTTGTATGATAACAGTTACATAAAATTGGTCAGAAATAAGTGAATGTTTTTACAGACAGGTTTTTTTAGATTGCAATTCCTGTATTATACTATTGCATTATTGTTTTGATCTCGAATGTACCAATTAGCTCATATTCATGTTTTGTATCTCATCGTTCATGCATTAAGCTCATGATTTTTGATCTTCTGGTCTTTGACTTTGCAGATATATTCTGAAGGTTACAATCAGTCGTAACTATGTCAGTAACATTGTAGAGTATCAAGACTTCTGGGTAAATCTTCTTAAAACTTGATATTTAATAGTTAATGAATATGAATTATCGGAAACTTATCATTTAATTTGTTAATTAAATTAAAAGGCTATTTATTTGTTTACAGTTCAAAATAAAATGGAGTTGTCTCAAATTGTTTTCTTCAGATTTTCTTGGCTTATCAGTTTGCTTTAGCTTTGTTTGAGAGTTGATTTCAGAATTTCTTAGTCATTTAAATGATGAGTAACATAATTTCTTAGTTGCTCCAAAAATTTCATTGTTCTTTAAATAATGGACCAATCATTTTTAAGCTGATAAATTAAAATAGAATACAAGATGTGGCCGTTATTTTCCTTAAAGTATTGGTAAACAACTAAAGCCTTAATAACTTGCTATCTTGAGGAGGTTTCATTTATATAGAACCATTGATGATGCCTGATCACATTGAAATCACTATATTAGTGATGTGGGTCACAGGAGCTACTGCTAACACTTTTGGAAGCCCAGTTGATATTAGGATACTTGTTCCTTGATTAGTGCATAATCCACTTGAAGGGTCCATTCTCTCTATTTAAAGACTATATAATTTGCTAATAAAACAAGAAACTCTTTAGGACCTAAATTGGGTACTCCACCATAGACATTGTCATAGCTAGATCTGTTTAAAATGTGATTGTCTTGGTTTTTGGGGCAGAGTTTGTCCTCGCTGCAAGCAAGAGACGCTGAGACAATGTGCTAGGTTTCAGGGCAGTAGGGATTTCTCTAGGCACGGGGGAAAGTCCAGCGACCCAGGGACTTCCTAGGGACATTTCCTCTAGTAGGGATTGTGGAGGGGTAGTAGGGATCCACGATCCTTCCTCAGATTCTGAGTGTTTTTGAAGGAGGTATGCATCCTATGGGACACTGGATAAATTTGAGGCAACTATTTGAGCATATAATGTATTTGTGTTTGGCCCTTGGGAGATCACAAGAAGTAACGAGGTTTTTGAACCATGCCTAGAAGCTTAGACTGCAAAAGTTTAAAATTCAGCTTTACATATCATAACCCCATTTTATTTGGAGGCAATGGTTGAATGATTTGTTCGAAGTAGAAGAAGATACATGAGTTGCAGTCTCGGTGTCTGGTCAAGGTTGCAGGATTGCCTGGGAAGAATTGCTAGTATGTTTACCATCATCTCGGTATGGGTACATAAATGGTACAACTAATGTGCCATACCCGACTATCCCTAAGAACCCCTTGATTTTTGCTATGCCAGATATGTGAGAGTTCAGTGCGATTGTCATCAATGCCATATTTAAAAGAGTTCAATTCTAAAATGTAGAGCTTGAAGTTGTAATGTGGATCTGATGTTTGATGTTTGCAGAGATTATAGAGGCAGAGTAGAGGCATTTGTAGAGATAATTTCTGGCATTGAAATTTTTGAAAGTTTTTTTTCTTCGAATTATAATAAAAGTTGAAGATTAAAAAAATAACGGTTTTAAAAATTGCAAATATCTGAGTATTTTGAAGTCTTTCTTTGCAGACTTCAAAGGGTTTTCTGCAAGGTTGCTGGTTTTCTTAGGACTGCATTTTTTGGAGGTTTTTGTTTTCCATGTATAAAGGTTTCTGCGTTTTCTCATGGACGAAGGTTCTCCATTTTTTTTACATAAAAAATATGCGGACTCTCTATTTCTTTTCTGCGTTTTGCTCAATTTTCCCCACAAAATAGTGATATTTATTGAAGCGTTTTTGCTTGATTTTTCTGAAAAAAAAAAAGATTTTCTGTTCTGTTGGGGTTGCCGCTTTTTTTGATAATATATTAAAAATTTGTGGGTTTTTCCAATTTTCTCCTTAAAGTGAAAGTTTTCAACAATTTCTTCACAAAATTGTGGCTTGTCTTGACAAAATGTTGTATTTTTCAAAATCTCTGTTTCTTGTGGAGTATTTTGGGCTGTGCTTTGGGTTATAATTACAAATGCTGTTCTTGCAAATGCACTTGAGTTTGTTGGTGTTCATGGGTGTCGCTGTTTTTGACATTTTTTGATAAAATTGTTGTTTCTTAGAATTGTGAAGTGTTTTTAAGCCGATCTTAGTGTCTTTGGAAATCACCCAACAATTATTTATTCACTATATTCTACTACTATAACTCTAGAACACAAGATAATTGCAGGCTATTTACTTTCAGTTTGCTTTTGCAATTTCGACAGATTGGACTTGATGCTGATTGCCTCTTTGGATGCCGATCGCTACTCACTCCGATTAGGGCTATTGCTGAATATTGGATATATGTATTGGATTGCTGGATATTGTTTGTTCACTTATTAGGATTGATGTTAGTTTCTATTGAGTGCTTGATTGCCTTTCCAGCACACACCCCCTCAATCTCACCTCAACATCTCTTTATATATCTATTTGAGAGAGGGCAACTTTGAAAAGACATATCGCTGTAGAAAAGGGGGGTGGCGTCTATTTTATATGCATCTCTTAAACTTCAGTGCTGCTCCAAGAGGGATGAGTATGACTGAAAGTCTAAAAGGAGTTGGCCTAGAAAATACATTTTTAACTTTGATTTGAATTTAATACTATGGTCCACGGAGTTTCCAGTATGTGGACATTTTAGGGGACAGGGATGTGTTTCTGGTACGGGTATGGGTCGAAGCCAAAATTTAGGGGATGAGAGCTCAGGAGACGGCTATAAAATGTAGGGGATTATATATATATATATATATAATATTAGAGACATAATTCAAATATGCATATCATAACGTTGACCATAGTATATGATAGCATACATGGAAATTGTAAACTATCAAGTATATATCCGAATAACACATACAAATAGAAAAAATGCCCAAAGGCTCCAAGTATCAATGCAACATCATCATGTATGAAATCAAAATGACATAATGAAAGTAAATACTAGAAGTGTAAATGAGATGTCCAACTCCATAATAATCAAAAGCAATAATGTATTTGGGTATTTGCATAACGGAAAGCCAAATTTATAGCTGTCCTTTACGAATGTAAATCTAAATCTAAATCAAGATCAGCGTCAGTCTCTCCCTTTTAATCACTGGCAAGGGTAGGCAGAGGGTCCTCATCCAATGGAACACTGAGCAGCCTTGGAGATGTGTCATCCTGATCAATCTGCAATGCATCTTCGGGATTAACATCCCAACGTAGTGCTAGAGTTTGTTGATACTCAAGACTTTGCTGCTCCTGCAGTTGCAATTCACTGTGAACAACCACAAGCTTCTCTGAGTGTCTAGAGGTAAGGTTGTTTCTCATGACCTGATTGGATGGAGCTATATGTAGATCAATTCCTCTTTGCAGCAGAGGAACTCACAACCTGTGAGAGAAGACGGATTGCAAAACCTTTCCGCGCAGGTGCATCTCTACCATGCCATGTCCACCATCCAATTGGGCCCCTTTGAGCTAATGGAGCTCTATCAGTCCTTTTCTCTGGTCTAACAAATGTTGGACCACAAAGATTGGCAAAGTCAAGCCATTGCCCCCAAATTTTTGTAGCATCCTCTGCACTATACATTTTTGAAAGGGCCTTGAAGAAGCCCTCCTTCACCTCTATTGAACAAATAACTTAGAATTTATAAACTTTACAAATTGAAATAATTCAAAATTTTAAAAGCATATTAAAAAATCAGAAATCCTAAACATAAATTAAACTCACCTCATTAGCAGATGGAGGCACTCTCCCAGGCCTTGGTGCATACCATTTTAGATTGACTGCATAGGCTGCCATATGAAGTGTGGTGTTCATAGTGTTCTACCTTCTCATCACAATGGGCTTAAGATGCTCCTCATAGAACTCCAAAACAGGTTCTTTGTCTTTGATAGCTTGCTTGATCTGCCTAAGCATGCCATCAAAGGTCTCATAAATCTCTCAAAGGCTAGGAGAGTCATTATCAACATATCTAATGACTTGCACATTAGGGTCAATGAAGGAGCAAATGTATTTGCAAATAAAAGAAAATTACAAGTGAGGAACATCATAATTTTGAAAAAAAAATCAGCAAGTGCTTAAATCAGAAATATTTTTATTAAATCAACAATAACAATTATGATGTCAATTATTTAAGTTTCTTACCTCATTGTGGCCCATCAGTTCTCATCCAAGATTCTTTGTTTCACAAATCTTCCCTCTGGGGCACTTGATTCATAGCATCTATTCCACTTTGCATTGACCACCATGGATTGTAAGGCCTCTTGGACTTCAAGCATTCTCTCCAACAAAATGAAGTAGCTAGCATATCTAGTGTCCACGGGCCTGAGGAATTCCTTTTTAGATAATGTCCTAAATAATGCAAGAGATGTGTGGTGATTGCAAATAAACATTTGCACATCTTTAGTCTCAAACACCATAGCCTTTATCTAATCAGTTTTCCCAAAGTCCTTCAAAGTGATATTCAATGCATGTACACAACATCGGGTCCAAAAAATCTGTCTATAGGCACTCTCTATTATCAATCGAGCTGATTTACAACATTTGGCTACTTGCACAACATTTGAAGCCCTTACCTCTTCTATAGCATCCTTCAAATCCAAAATTAGAGAGATGCATCCTTCCTTTTTCCCGAACAATCAATGGCTCTAAGAAAATAGGCCCCTGCTGTACTAGTGACAATAAGATTAATGAGTGGCCGATGTTTGATATCGGTCCACCCATCTATGATGATAGAGCATTCATCACTCATCCATGTTTGTCTTATATCCTCCATCAAAATGTTTACTTTTGAGTACTCTTTATCAAGGATAGTGGTGCGTAATTTAGTCTCTCTTGATAGTACAAATGAGGGACCAACAGCATATATGTTTTTGCACATATGTTTATAGAATGAGAAACGAGAAACATGGAATGGTATGCCATGAGCAAAAAGAAATCTGCCAATGGACTCTTCAGCTCTCTCTTTTGCTTGTATGTTTAATAAATCAACCACATTGGTATCTCTCTTGTCCTTTACCTTCCTTTTACTAGTAGTGCCAGTGGGAGTGAATGAGGGTGTTGCCTATAGGACCCCCTTCTTTAAGGAAATCCCCTGCCACATTCAACCTTTGGCCTCAAGTTTTTTCATCAGCTTTAATTTTTTTTGCAACTTTTCACTCCTTGCCCACCTATCCATAAAATATGACAATACACTCTTGTGTAGCTCACAAAATAATGCTTCACACATATGACACTCCCATACCATACTACCCCCAATTTTTTCTTCTTATTGTTGTCTACTTTTGTGGCAAATTGTAGGAGAGGTTTCTTAGGGTCGAATGGACCTTTCGCATTTTTTTTAGGACTTTGGAAGGGCACTCAAATGGATTAGGCATTGCATCTTCCATAGGGACATCTATATTAGGCTCAGTTGAAGAATCATCCATGGCTGCCCTAGGTCTTTTTCTTGGTCTTTATAAATGTCACACTTGAGTTTCTTGCATGGCAACATCCATGCTATCACTACTTCCCTCACTCTCATTACTGGTCATGTTTTTGCCTTTGGATTTTATAATGTATTATACTGCTGTAAGTTATGGAACAAAAATATTTCATCATTTCATTCAACATGCCCTCTCTATGGCATGAAATTAATGAAAAATGAAAACAAACAACAAAAATGTTTGAATCAAACAAAAATAAAATAAGAAACATACTTGGAATAAAGAAGAAATGAAGGCAAAACTTCCTCTTGCACCTCCAAAATGGACTCCTCTTTTGCTGTTGCTGTTTTCCTCTTCCTCTTCCCAACTTGCAGACAACTCCAAATGAACAATACACTTCTACCTTTTGTTATTTGAAGCTACATTAAGGTTTCCATTATTTTTATATTCCCCAATGTCCATGTGGGACCCGGGCGCAGGTCGAAAACAATAATTTTTTTTTTCGCTTTTATCTTGGCCATCGCTGGCCTGGGAAAAGGGGGACGACATAATGCATTGGGATGGTTGAGGGATGGGAACAGAGTCCCCGGTACAAGATTCTGTACCCTCGTTTCTTGACCCTTTTTTTTTCCCATTTCAGGGATGGTACCCATATTCCATGGATTGTGACGTTGTAGGGGATGGGGAAAACTGGTACTCGCGTCCCCGTTTCGTACCTGGTATGGGTACAAACGTAAAAAAGCCGAGGGCATGTCTCCATGGAATACAAATTTAATATGATCCCTAATCATGGTTGGCCTTCACTTTTTAAATAAAACAGTCAACTTTCAAATACTAAATTAAATTATCGTAAAATAATATTTAATTCTTCAAAAATGGCGCTGAACTAGGTATTAGCAGCCAGCACAAAGAATTCGACTTTGATTTATATATATTCTTCATCAACCTTTAACCTTTACACATTTATTTTCTGATTTGGTTAATGAAAAAGGTCATTCCAGCCCAAATCATTTATTATTTAAGGAGTTAGCCATAATTATTAAAGAAGTCACCAATATTGTAACTAACTTGCCCGGCATTTAGGTCAACTATAACATTTCTGCAAACTCTATCATGGGGAATGAAACAAAGAAGTTGGCTGCCCTTAAATAATACCTAAGATCTACAAATTTTATCCACCAAGTACAAATGATGCTTGCTTCTAGAGGATGATATGTCTTTTGGATGGCTTTCATGAATCCTGCCTTCACCTAAACATTTTGTATGTGTTCAACTCTCCTAAACCTTTAAATGTACCAGTTGGGTTTCAATGCATAGGCAACCATGTGCAAGGGATTGTTGAGCTTCTCTTATTTCTAATGAATCATTGGTTGAACGTGTTCATTGTAGAATACTAACACGTGATAGTCCTACACAATAATTCCCCTTTGGTCCTATAATGGTTCAAAATAGGGTTCACAAGTTTATGTGTGCAAACTAGGAACTTGGCCTATTTCTTTTGGTTACACTAGAGAATGGATGCACTTGGTTCAATCTCTGATTTGATTGAAAAGGATCGGGCATATGGTAAATTTAGCACTTGATTGAGTTGAAAATAAGTAATGGTATGATGTGAACTAGATGCAAGATCTAGTGCTATTGGTGAAAATATGACTGTAATTGACTTACAAGAAAATATCAAATTAGATACGCAAATGTGGAGTACCAATATGGAAATGAGAAAAAGAAAGCGACATATATCTGAAATCTGTGCTCAAAATATTAATTTTATATGAGGTAACTATGATATCATACTGATCTGAATCTGCAGATCATACAGATCTGGTAAAGCATGAAGATCCTTAAGTGGATTGGCCTCTTAAATAGTTGAAGTTATTAACTTGGTTGGCGCCTTCCTTGGGAACATTTAATAGTATTTTATTACATAGTTGTAGTTAATGTAATTACTAACTAATTGCAAATCCTCAGAGATGCTGATCTTGGCAAAATACTATTAGTTTATATATAGGGCCGACTTGGAAATGGTCATGTCCTTTCTAAGGACATGCCTTTTGGGTGCTATATACATAAGAGGTAAGAATGTGGATAAAGGACACACATCAAATACAAGTCTGCTCCTTCAGCATTTACTGCCTTATTTGATTTATAACAGAGATAAATATTTTATTTGCAGAACTATACATCATAGCAAGAACACTTAATATACTGTCTGGTATATTTAAAGACCATCTTCAGCAAGAGTAAAGGCATTATATCAGTATTGGTTGATCAGAATTTGCAGAAAAATTACATGGTATCAGAGCTCTGGTAGTCGAACCTAGGCTTTGCAAATTGACAATCAGAATTAAAATATCTAGCAACATCCTTCTACCTTTAGTGGCTAGTGCAATGAAACTCGAAGGTAGGTTTGATGGAAAAGAACACTTGTTGCTTGGAAATTCAGAATTATGATGACTCTTAAAGACAATGATGTAATATAGTTTGTTGATAAGGAATCCAAGCAACTTGATGCTGATCCTCTTAAAACTATTTGGATTAGAGGAAACAGGAAAGCCATGCAAATCATATTAGATGGAGTTAAAATGAAATAGTACCTATGCTAATGAAACATTAGACAACATTTAATATGATGAGTGCATTATTAAATGCATATGAGGTTAACAATGCAACTAGAACCCTTGCACTAAAAAGGCAACTAAATCATATAAAGATAAGGAAGGGAGAATCTATGAATTCATACTTCCTAAAGGATGGCTAGTCTAAGAGATGAACTTGCAAGTATAGGGACCATAATTGAAGACAAAGAGCTATCACTTATGGCTATAGATGGGTTACCAGATTCATGGAAAACATTCTCACAAGGAGTAAGTGCTAGAGACAAACTTCCAAAGTTCAATAGACTTAAAGTAGATTGCCTTAAATAAGAATCTAGGCAACTCAAGAAAGGAGGGAAATAAAAAACTGAAGATGAAGAACTTCATGTCCTCAACAGAGATTCCTATAAAGGTAAGAAGAAGCAGTTCAAGGAGAAGGGTAATCAAAGAAATGACAAACCAAAGAGAGATTTATCCAAAATAAAATGCTTCAAATGTGAAAAATTTAGATACTATAAATCTAATTGCCATGAGAATACAAAGCAGCAAGTAAATTGTACAAACGTTACTAGTAAAGGGGAAAACTATGATACTAAGAAACATGTATTGTATTTAGCACCATCAAATGAAGTATCAAGCAAAGCATGGGTAATTGATAGTGGATCATCTCGACACATTACAGGATACAAAGAAGTACTGGACTCAATATCAAAAGAAGTTAATGACGAAGTTATGATAGGTGATAATTCCACTCATTTTGTCAAAGGAATTGGGAACTGCACCTTGAAACTGAAGTTGGGTATTTCTCTTCATCTCAAAAGAGTACTCTATGTACCAGGAATCAAGAGGAATCTAATTTCTGTCACAACACTTGAAGATGATGGACACAAGGTTAAATTCATCGATAGTAAAGTAATGTCCTGGTCTAAGAACTCTTTATTTAAGAAATCAAAGCTGATTGGTCAAAGAAAGGGATACTTGTTTGAATTAAATATAGAACCTATTCAAGCCTTATTCCATGAAGCTGTTGATATAAATGAAATATGGCATAGAAAGTTAGGACATCTAAACTTCAAAGCCTTATCGACCATGGAAAAGATGGTTACTGGTTTACCTAAGTTGAATAAAGATCATTTGAGTGTATGCAAAGGATGCACTCTAGGTAAGAATGCCAAAAGTCCATTTCAAGAAAGCACTAGAAAAACTAACAATGTTTTAGAATTAGTTCACTCAAATTTATGTGAACCTATGTATGTTCCTTCTCTTGGAGGATTCTGGTATTATATACTTTTAATAGATGATTTCTCTAGGAAAACATGGATTTACTTCTTAAAATATATAGAATCAGAAGAAATCCTTAAGAGATTTAAAGAATTCAAATCCTTAACTGAAAACCTATTAGGACACAAAATTAAAACTCCTAGGACTGATAATGGAGGCAAATATACTTTAGATTTGTTTAAAGATTTTTGTAAAAAAACATGAATTAAGAGGAAGTATAATGTTCCTTATAACCTGCAACAAAACGGGGTAGTAGAAAAGAAGAATAGAACAATTACAAAAGCAACAAGAGCTATGATATTCGATTAAAATTTAGAATATTATCTTTGGGCAGAAGCCTCATGTACTGGTGTCTATATTCAAAATAGAAGTCCTCACTCCCACCTTAGAGATAAAATTTGTGAAGAAGTCTTTTCTAAGGTTAAACCAAATATAAGTCATCTTAGGATATTTGGGTGCCCAGTATACATACATGTTCCAAAAGAAAAGAGATTTAAGTTAGAACCCTCTGGGAGGAAAGGTATTTTTGTCGGGTATAGTGAAACATTTAAAGCATATAGAATTTACATACCTAGTTAGAAAAACATTGAACTTAGTAGGGATGTAATATTTGAAGAAGATTTGGCATTCAAAAGAGCCGTAAGTTTTGTAGATCCTACACATATACCTAGTTTTGAAGAAAATCATGAATCTGAGTTTCAAAGGGAGAACATTGAAGAAATTGAAGGTGAAATTCAAAATCTTAATCTTGAGGAAACTCAAAATTCTAAGAAAATACCACTTTGGGCTATTAAGACTGTAGAGGAAGCACAAGACTTTGTTGCACCATCTGGAACCTTCAGAGAAAGCAAAAGACCCAAAAGATTTTCTAGCTATGCAGCAAACATGAGTGATTTATCTAAATCAAAACCAACGAATGTTTCAGATGCTATTAAGCATACAACTTTGAAGGATGCTATGATAGAAGAATACTAATCCATTATTAAGAATGATGTTTGGGAAACTGTTCCAAGGCCTGAGGGAAAATCTGTTGTTTCTTCTAAGTGGATATTTAAAATCAAGCATGTTGCTGACAGTAGCATTGAAAAATACAAAGCCAGACTCGTAGCTAGAGGATTCTCTTTGAAGGAGGGAATTGATTATGAAGAAACCTTTGCTCTAGTTGCCAGATACACCTTTGTAAGAGCAGTCTTAGCTATTGTAGCATCAAAGGGATGGGAAGTACATCAGATTGATGTGAAAACAACATTTCTAAATGGAAAGATTACAAAAGTGGTATATTTGGAACAACCTGAAGGATTTGAAACTCATAATCCTAAAATTTTTATTGGCACACTCAAGAAAGCTCTCTATGGGCTTAAATAGGCTCTCGAGGCATGGTATGAAAGAATCGATAAATATCTCACCAGTTTATGATTCCCTAAGAATGAAGTTGATCCAAATCTCTATTATAAAAGGGATAAAGTTGATATGATAATTTTGATATTATATGTTGATTATTTACTAATAACAGGTGATGATCATATTATAGATCAATGCAAGAAAGATTTAATCAAAGATTTAGGGCTCCATTACTTCTTAGGACTGGAAGTGTGGCAGAACTCTAACAACATCTTACTTAATCAAGGAAAGTATATGTTAGACATCTTGACGAGGTTTGGAAGGTGGAAATGTAGACCTATGTTTTCTTTAATGGAGACTAATCTACACAAACTTAAGGAAGCAACAACATAATCACCCTCCATAAACTCTCCTCTTTACAGACAGATGATTGAGTCTCTTATGTACTTGGTAAATACAAGACTTGATATTTGCTATGCTGTTAATGCCTTAAGTTAGTTAATGTGTGAGCCAAAGGACATTCACCTAGTTGCAGTCAAACAAACCTTGGGCTCAAGTATGAGAAAGTTGACTTTGACTTACATGGGTTTACAGACTCAGATTGGGTTGGAAGTATTATTGATAGGAAAAACACTTCAGGATGTTGTTTCAGTTTAGGCTCAACGATGATATCATGGATATGCAGAAAGCAGACATCAACAACACAGAGTTCCATAGAAGCTGAATACGTTGTAGTAGCAATGGCCTCTTGGGAAGCAGTTTGGCTTAGAAAGTTACTTGTGGGATTATTTGGTCAACCCATGAATCTCACTATTATTCACTATGATAATCAGAGTTCCATCAAGCTTTCTATGAATCCAGTTTTTCACGACAGGTCCAAGCATATTGAAATTCCTTACCATTATGTAAGAGATATCGTAGATAGGAAAACTGTCAAGTTAGAATAAATTTGCATTGTAGATTAGACAACAAATATTATTACCAAACCTCTGTCTCGAGTGAAGATAGATCACTTCAGAAAAAACTTGCTATGGTTGAATTATAATACATTTGTATTCTTTAATTATTAATGAAATAATTTTGTGTTAAAATTATTATTGTTAGGCTATTGACTGTTATGGTCTTCACCATTTGTATTCATTATCTAAGAGGTGGCGATCTTTGAGATAATGAACACTTGTATAAAATACATTATGAGAGATGACGATCACTAAAATAATGTACTGAATATTAGAGAACTACTATCAGATTTGGATGAGTTCAGGATCACATTGTGATGTAGATATTTCTATGCCTATGAGTCACAACTTGGACAAAGGAAGATTTTAATCATTCTCCAGATTTTATCATGTGTATTGGCAGATCTTTAACTCAAGATCATATTGTGATGTAGGCCTGTCAGCACCTATGAGTCACAACTTGGATAAAGGAAGAATTTAATCACTCTCCGAATTTTATCCTGTATATTGCATTCCATACAATACTTTTATCACAAGTATAAGTGATAAGTCATATCACAAGTATAGTAATATGACATAGTATCATGTGTTCAATGATACCACACACTTAGAAGATTCAGATAGATATAGAGTATCAATCTATGCTTATTCATCTTAATTGATTGTGCTCGATATGTTATCTCTTAGTATGATTATCAAGTGAAGAGGGAGTGTTAATTTTATATGAGGTAACTCTGATATCATACTGATCTGAATTTGCAGATAGTACAAATCTGGTCAAGCATGAAGATCCTTGAGTGGATTGGCCTCTTAAATACTTGAAGTTATTAACCCGATCAACACCTTCCTTGGGAACATTTAATAATGTTTTATTGCATAGATATAGTTAGTGTAATAATTAACTAATTGCAAATCCTTAGAGACGCCGATCTTGGCAAAATACTTATTAGTTTATATATAGGGCCAACCTGGAAAGGGTGATGTCCTTTCTGAGGACATGCCTCTTGGGTGCTATATACATAAGAGGTAAGAATGTGGATAAAGGACACACATCAAATACAAGTCTGCTCCTTTAGTATTTATTGCCTTATTCTATTTATAAAAGAGATAAATATTTTATTTGTAGAACTATACATCATAGCAAGAACACTTAATATACGGTCTGGTATATTTAAAGAACATCTTCAGCAAGAGTAAAGGCATTATATTAGTCATGATTGATATAATGCAGAAAACTTACATGAAACTGATATACGTTCCCATATTTGGGTGCCCTTATCAAAGAGTACCTTAAGTGGACAATTTTTTTTGGTTAGGATTAGGACCATGCCCTAAACCTTCCTTGAAAGTTTTGTTAACATGATCAAAGGAATCACCATTGTCCCTTCCTTTCCCCTGCAAAAGTGTGCCTTGAAAAGGCAGATGCTAAAATTGATATTAAAATGCTAAAATTGAATGTTATACTTTCGTGAATCTGCTTTGTGTTAGAGTCTTTGAGAAGGCTGATGTTTTCTTTTATGGTTGGCCTCATGAAAAGCTTGACCATGAATTCCATTGTGAATGCTAGAAATATGAACTTGACCTCTTCTTCTCTGCCTTGATAATTCTTTATTACTTTTTCAATAATGTAAGACAAGATGGTGTACAATTGTTGATGTGTGCTGATAACTGATGTCTCAATTAAGGGGTGGATGCTTGATTTTAAACCTCACCTCATGAAATGTATCTGAATTATCGAAGTAGGCCGACAAGGAGAAACAATTCCTGCCTAAATGTTCTTATTGTTGGAGGGTCCAAAATTGGGCCTCTTTAAGTGAGACAAGGGTGACAAGGGTGTTTGGGGTGCCACTTATTATGAAAATAATTGGTATAATATTGGATTAAAAAAATGAATAAGCAAGACGCTCATTTATAGTTTACAAAGACGATGTTTCTATTTCGAAACAATCGTTCTAATAAAGAAAGAATAACAACAATATTAGAAACGTTCTAATATTTACAAGATTCACATTATTGGCCATTAAAATAATAATAAACACGATAATATGGTGATATCATTGTAATACCGTCCCTTAATGATCAATGTGTCAAATACACCATGGAGCCCTCTGAACTTAACAAACTTATCTAGGAGGAGGGACTTGGTGATAATATCTGCAGTTTGGTCTACTATAAAAACTTATTGTAAATCCATTAATCAAATTTCAACTAGTTGACTAATGAAGTGACAATGATTATTGATATACTTGAGTCGCTCATGGGATTTTGGGCAAGTTTGAGCACACCTTGATTGCTGTAGAATAGGGGTGAAGGGCCTGCTTGAGACATGGATGTCAAAAAGCATCCTTTGAAGCCAAACTACCTCACAACTTGCTTTGGGTATTTCTCGATATGCAATGTCTGTCAAGGAAAGAGATACGATCTATTGCTTCTTTGTAAGAGCCCAAACCCAAGGAGTAATAGAAGCAACTGATCAAATACAAAATAAATGTAGAGATTGGAGCCAACAGTGTGAAAGTTTGGAATGATAGTTCAGAAATCACAGAATACTCCCAAGGTACATTGATTCATGTGTTTTAGCCAAGTGACTGCATATAACATCTCGAGCAATAGATAAATCTTCACTATAATAGAATGTGGATTAACACCAACGATGGAACCTGGATTTGGTGTGAGGGAGTTTTCTACCCACGCAACCCATTGCTGGCGGCTGATGTATGGACTGCTCTTGCACAGAGTAGACGACCCTACCCCGTGGAAGAGCTTGATTGGTTCTTACTTCAGTTGCAACGAGGTCTGGAATGCTGCTGTCGAAACCCCTACTGCATCCGCAACCTATTGCTGTTGCTAGTCACACTGCAAACCCCGTTATACTATCCGTGGATGACAAGGATTTAACGCTATTTGCAGACTTATACTTATCAACGTGTCCCTTTCAACCAACTAGCTTGTCTGCGGTGAGGGAAAAGGTACGGATGTCTGATATCGCTAGAAGTTATGATCCTGTCTGGAACTGATATATCCGATATTCACATTCCCAATGCTGCCTCACTGATTCTGCATTTACCACCACAAGCCCTGGACTGATACAACAGTAACCACGTTCCTCCAGTTATGTCCTAGTTTGCTCACGTTGATCATTAACTGATCCCTAGTTTCCAGAAGTGCTGAGGATAGATCATGTGATTTTCCAGCTATGACCAAGGCTCACAAATGCTTAAAAATCGTTAGCAGACTTACTTCTGAATATGGAGCCAACTGAAACTCATTTCATCTTGTCAACTCCCTACTGGAATTTGAGCGAAACTTTCAATGAGATGCTGGGGCTACGTCCAACTTCTCAACTGTCTCGAGGGGTTTTTTCTTCAAGAGCAACCAGTCACATTTAAGCAACCTTGGTTATTTTTATCAATATCATAGATCATGGTGTCAATCCCAAGGAAGCTCATTGCTTTTATATCCTCGATATGAGGGGAAATACAAACAACTAGGCAATGTGGGATAAAAGCCATTTTCGTCTTTTAGTCACTTAAGTTTCTATTGTTATAAAATGACTTTAAGTCATAAAGTCACCTTATAAATCCATTTTATAAAATAAAGTGACTTAACTTTAGAAAAAACTTCTCAACTTAAATATTTCCCCAACAAAACCAAATAAACTTCTGTGACTGGTTAGAATCTTCAAGATTAATGCCGTTAGCCTATCAGGATGGAAAGATAGACTAACAAGGCACCAGTAAGGCCTAGTGCGGAGCAGGGGACATTACATTCTTTTCACTGATTTTAAGGAGGTTCTCTCTTTATTTGCGATTGCTTTTAGCAATATTTGTGTTTGCCTCATAGTTTCTTGCTTTAGTTTTAGTGGGCCCATCATTAAGATGTGCCTTGATTTTGCTAGTTCAGAGCTAGGTAGTCAATCAGTTCTGCACATAGCTG
Organism: Cupressus sempervirens; assembly: GCA_028749045.1. NCBI lineage: Eukaryota > Viridiplantae > Streptophyta > Pinopsida > Cupressales > Cupressaceae > Cupressus > Cupressus sempervirens. The sequence continues at coordinate 842,359,481 of CM053785.1, read as the reverse complement.
TTATCTCACCAATATTTGGGGATTGATCTATGTCATCATATTGAGTATGCTCATGTCGTGCCCCATTTCACCACCTTTTAAGACCTGATTGTTCCCCAAATCTAGCATTGATGATTCTATTGTGCCCTAGGAGACATCATGATACAACTTGCATTAAAGGAAATATTCTCAAACTCTGGGGCTTGCATGCACTTTTGGGATTCAGATTTTAGCACAGTGGCTTGAGTTAGGAGCTTAGACACTGCCATCTTTACACACATGTTAGGATATGAGATCATAAAGCCTTAGTTAATTGCCTTGGAGCTGTATAAAATCTCCCTCAGCAGATTGCTAATTCATAAGAAGATTTCTTTACAGGAGTGACAATGATATCTTCCTGTTTTGGATCAAAAACATTTCGTTCATGGTCTCAGGTCTGTACCTGAACTACCCATAACATTGGTTCCTTTCCAACTATGCTATCCTAAATGGGAGTTGAATTAAAAGACAATTGGAGGATGCAATAAGCAAGGATTATCAGCTGGTGTTTATTAGGAATACCTCATTGAGATGTATATATGTATGATCAGGACAGATGAGGAAAGTTTCTCAAATTATTATTGCTATCATCTGACAATGGCATCATAGATGTTCTTGTATTTGTAGATATCAGTTGCACCTTCTGGTACTTCACTGTGTGCTGGCACAGTTATTCATGTTTGGTGTGGAACAAATGTGTACATTCTTCTAGCTTTCAAGTGCATAAATAATTTTGTTGTCTTTGGATCTGCAATATGTTATATATAACTGTATCTTTCTGTTATAGGTACGGAACTATACACCACTTCCACCTGTTAACAACAGCATCAAGGTTTGCTTGTGTTGCCTTTCACATTATTTTTTTAAGTATTATTACTGATGTTAGCTGAAGTGGGTAGGAAGATCTAATGGGGCCTTTCTTCCATGATTAATTTATGGAATAAGCTAAGGAACTATAGGTTGGGTAGATTTCTTATGTGGGTTTCTGTTATTTCAGATGGAGGTGGGCATTGAGGATTGCCTACATATAGAGTTTGAGTACAATAAAAGCAAGTGAGTTATATAGTGCATGATTCTTTCTTAGCACAATTAAGTTTGATACAATTAAAGTATTTCCAACTGATTAGTGAATTTATCCAGGTATCACCTGAAAGATGTTGTCATCGGCAAAATATATTTTCTTCTTGTCAGAATCAAGATCAAAAACATGGAGCTTGAGATTAGACGAAGAGAGTCCACAGGATCAGGACCTAATACATATGTCGAAACAGAAACCTTAGCCAAATTCGAACTCATGGATGGTGCTCCTGTTAGAGGTATATTTAGTATTTTTTAGAAAGTTGATATGATTGATGAAGCATTATTTTCTCATCATTCAAATTGTTTTATAAAATTTCAAGACAAGTCCGCTAAACATATTTTAACATCACTTTTATGTTATATATTGGTAATATTCAAGGGGATAAGAGTAGAATATTTTTGCTGGAATTTTTTGATAATGTGAATGCCTTGCTACTCAATTCTGCAAATGAAGTTCAAACATCCCCTAAAGAAGAATTAATAATTAGGGTAGTTCTAACATTTGTCACTAGTGCGCCCACAATCATTAACTCTCCTACCACATGGGATGTAGCTTATGTTTGTAAGTTTGTGTATCATGTGTAGAAAACTTGATGGTTAATGCTATGTCACTACACTTGTGTTGATGTTCATATTTAAGAATGGAAAAACACTCCAAGCAAATTTGTCAATGATAAAATTTGAAGTTTACCAGATTCTCTCCTGCAACCCTTAAAGTCTGGTTCAGTTCTGTACAAAGTCTGGTCCTTGTCAAATTCGCCTGCAGAGCTACAAATTTGGTGCAAATTCTCTCAGAGGAACCCAGGCAGAATTTGCAGCGAATTTTGAAGAAATTGCTGCCCAGCAGACAAACCTGGGCTTAATTTCGTCTCAATTATTTTCTTATAGGAAAAATCAAAATTAACAAAAGGTGACATCCAAATTGACAATAATAGAGGAATTTCTTAAAGTTATGGTATCTTTGAAGCCAGGGATTAAAATTTGAATTTCAACTTTTTATCTAACCTGGTTAGAAATCCTCTAACCAATACAGAATAAAAATTCAGATGACTGCACTTGTCTTTTGACAATTCCTTTCGTTCCCAAAGTTCAAACTGTCTCCTTGATATCGAAATATGTTCCATGCATGTGACCAAGCAAGTGTATCATGTTGTATGTATGGCTAAATGATGCAATCAATATCCTATTGAGCTGAAACATAGATATCGCAGTGTATTATGCTACGTTTCTTTATTATTAGCATAGTGATGTATGAACTTATTTGTTGTTGTCTATATGTACCATAGTTACGGGACTCGGACTCGTTTCTGACTCGGAAAGTCAAAATCTGACTTAGACTCGGACTCGGACTTGGCTAGGACTCAACAAGGACTCGGAAAATCGAAAAACTCATAAAATTCAAAGATTTTTTCATGCACCATTCAGTCAATTAACATCAAATACACAATAATTAAGATAAATAGAAGCTACTTAACACTCATACACAATTTTGCATAGATTACATAAGTATAACAACAAATTTTTGAAGGAAAAAAATTGAATAACATAATATAATGTTAAACATAGTGCCACTGTCAAATGTCTACAATATATGAAATCCATGGAATCAAAAGTTGAAAACATATATCAAATTATCAGTTAGAGTGTAGAAGACTAAGGTTCATAGTAGCCTATGCCCTCCTATGAATACGCCTAAGATAAGTCATGGAAGACTCATACATGGAGAAATATGTTTGTCGCAGCTTATGTGTGCACTGTAGACAATAGGGCTCTCAAGTATGTCTATCACTTTGCTTGGGGAAACACAACCTTTAACGGTAAAAGTCTTTTAATAACAATTATAGTTGGCTTACAAATTTTTGCCAAGAAAATGATCAAGGACATAGCCAGCAACACATATCCACGTAAGTCTGAAAGTTTATAACTTTATGTACAACACTACAGAGTTCTAACATTCATGAACACGTAAGTCTAAAAAGAAAATGAAAAACTCATATACATCATTATAAAATTCTAACACAAATATGTGTAAATCTGAAAATATCTGTACAACATTATTGAACTCTACAATGCTGAAAGTGACTTCTTCATAATGAAACCTAGATAGTAATATTGGCAGTGAGCCTCACAACATCATTTTCAGAATTAAAATACACTGAAAAAAAACACCTTCCAGAAATCTCTTCTTTTAAAAAAAAAAAATTAAATTTTTTTTTGGGAGAGTCCTGGGCTTGGGACTTAGCGAGTCCCTAGACTCAGTGAGTCCATGTGGACTCTACCAGGACTTGGCCAAGTCCGAGTCCAGAGGCCATTTGCCTCGGAAAGGCTGCCTTTGCCTTGGACTCGCAGAGTCCTGGAACATTGATATGTACACACATGCATATTTTTAAAAAAATATGTTGTACGGATGAACCCAAAACAAATCCGAGCCCAATCCCAAAAAAAATTGGACAAATTTCGAACCCAAATCTCAAATCCGCATCCATACCAGAATCCAAATCGACTACTTAGATAAAATTCAAGATTTTTTAATATATTAGGTAGTACATTATTATCTAATAATATTAATTAAACACTTAATGAGCCAATAGGCTTTTGTTAGGGGGAGAATTATCCTAAGGAATTCATCAGTGGTTTTGAATCAGTACAATGCTTAATCCAGATTGAAAAACTACAAAATGGATGTCAGAAATCATTGTTGTGGTTGCTATAGATTGAGAATTGATGAATGGAAAATCTTGATTATTGATTATAGTCTATTACCTGTATGAAATGAAGGTTGGGATCATGGAAAGTATAATTTCTTACATTGAAAGAAATTATTATGCCAGTAGTGCTGTACGTTTATCTTTTGTAAGGTATGCATTCAGTTGGAGCTGCAGGAAATCAATAAAGATAACATGCATTGAATTTTTTTTATGAAGGCTAGTCTTCTGTGCCTTCAGCTCACAGATGCCCAAAACATTCTAACTAGTTTTAGAGATTAGTCTGTTTTCAATGTCTACAACTCGAGATGCCATGTCATGCTTTTGATGGTAATCTAGACATGGTTTTAAATTTTTTTGTCATGACATTCACAATTGTGTTTGGTGATAATTGCACCCATGTCTTGTTGGTATCAATTTTGTCATTGTGAAGTTGTTACTGAAACTGACCCTGTTCGCCCTGTGAACAGTGACAACTGTGCCAATAGTTGGAGAGATTGCAACCGATCAGTATTAGATTACAACCTTCCTCTACGTTTGAGAGGGGCAGCTCCCTTGTATGATGGGTGTATTTGATTTTTCAATATAAATGAATTGAAACTTGAAAGATAGAGAGAAAGCTATTGATGACGAATGCACCACATGACTTCACAGCTTTTTTGGACTAACTTAAACCGCTAATAACAACAATCAAGATCTACGCTTAAGAATTACCACTAGCACAATGCTAATGCAAAGATTCATAAAGACTTGCATAATACAATGAAAATGCTTACTGCAAAGAGAATCAACATTTTTAACAATTTAGATTTTGAAAGAAGAGAACTCAAATTGCAAGTTCCTTTACTTTCTTGCACCAAGAACCTAAGAGGAATTTTTGATTACAAAGACAAAATTTGTAAGCACTTTCCAAATATTATCTTATCACCAAAATTCTAACATAAGTGTTCTCATATTCCAAAGTCCAAAAACTCCCTTTACAAAGCCAAAATAGTTCCTTATATAGACATCGAGGTTAAGAACTACTCTTCTATGGTTAATAACTACCTCCCAATTACGTGATTTTGGAGAGGTTAATTAACCTTACAAAAATTGACCCAAAATAACAAAGGGCATGATTTACAATGGATGACTTCAAAGTTGTCTTCAAAAGGTTGAATCATTGATTTTAGTGAACCATTTGAGCTCGAGTCTCCTTGTGATCTCCACCAGAGTTAAACCTCTTAAATATTGATATGTAGAAATAGTCATTCACTAGAAATCTCCTCTTATATGCATTTAATTGAATGATGGACTCATTTCATTGCACCCCACTATTTGTTTAATGTATTCCTTTATAAAATGTTTTGGAGACACTCCAATCCAAATTTCTCATTTGAGCAAATCAAATTTAGAGAAGACATTGTTGTTGGACATTCTCCTCATTTTAGATAATTTCTCTATAGAGGCATAATGACAAACATGGTATGGTCTTGTCTGTTCATCTACAAACTTTGCAAATGTATCTACATTTGAAAGTTTCTAGAATCTTTTCAAATCATTGGGTCCAATGAGGTGACCTCTCCACAATGCATCTGATTCAATACTTTTCCCTTGTCGAGTGTCTACAAGCATGTAGTGGCATGCATAGTAGAGCATTCTCACCTTAAGGAATTGATAAAAATCGTTGTGCTAACATGAATTGACTCATAATCATAATCACACTACATTCATTTTCATGGCATTTATCTGGTACATTCTGTTAAGCGGGTGTGATTTTCCAACTTTCTTACACGCTATGTGGCCGCGGATTGAGAGGGAGAACCAGATCAAAGACCCTGTAGTTTCACTTATACATGCAAGGGAGATTCAAATTCAAGAAAAGCGGGTCTGTATGAGGCTGCACTATCTCCATGGTTCGATGATGGTAAGTTGTCAGACATTTGATGTGCATGACCTATGAAGCATTTTGACAAATAGTTTGCCCTTGAACAGTGATAGTGCTGCCTTCAATACATTTGATCAAACGAGGCAGACTTTCTTGAGGCTACTACAACTCTGTCTTGATTTAATGGCATTGTGCTATTCATGCCACTTGCATCATCTTCCATGTTCTTCATGGCACGTCTACATATATTCCACGCTTCCATTATAGACTTTGAAGGAGGTTGCAAAATTTAAAATCACCTAATGCTATCGGCTAGAGTTATTAGAGTATTCCGCCAAATAGTTCACGTGCCGGTATATGCTTTCATACCTTGCATTTACATTCGTAAACATTTTGTGAAGCAACTGCCATGTATTAATCTCAATTCAATAGAAGCGAATGCTCTTGTTTGTCACACTGAAAGATTTTTATTTAACAACGATGCATTTGTATTGTATAGGGGCGGTCCCAGATCTGGAATGACCCAACCCACCTGCGGACATAGAAGATGAGGCAAGGCACTTGTGTATATACTTCACATTACATATGATAGTGCAACTTTCAGAACATTGGTGTTTCGACATTTCAATGGCATTTCCGTTTGACAATATCTTACTGAAGCAAGGGCATTTTGTCAAAACATATATATGCTCTCTATGTCTCCGCATTGCATACTCCCAATAGGGGGTCACATGCTTGGATTTTGCTATGGGCGTAGCAATGCAATTTTTTTTGAGACATTCAGACTTCACCTATTCTTTCACACTCACCCCGTGAATATTGACTCCAATAATAGTGCATCGAGGAGCATTATGTCGAACAATTCGTGTGCATGGCCTTTGGCGCATTTGAAATATGTATGTGTGAAGGAACTTCAAGGTTGCAAATATATTGAGGTGGCAGGTTGGTATACAAAGTGGTCTAGTCACGCCTTGCCAAGGAGATGTCCACTCTTTGCGTTCAATTTGTTTTCTCAAACCATCAGTGCTTCATGTATTATCTTCCATACATAATCAATATACCCTTACCTTCTTCATTGGCATTCTATCAAATTGTTCACGTGCTTGTCCATGCTTGGCATTGTGAAAGAAGAACAAAATTAATTGACAAGATGCTTCAATAAGACGTAGCCTGGAGCACAATGAAAGTCGTGAAACATCACAATAGAATATTCATACTGCACCATCCAATGGAGGGGTGATCATAGTCTGAGAATTCATAACTACATGCCAACATCATTTGCGCTTGATCATTGAGGTGATCCAACTCTTAACTCTTATTCTTTATCATTTGGAGAAGGATGTTAATAATCGTATTCAAAATACATGTTTTGAGACTCTAACCTTCACTTTTTGGATGAGAGGTTAAGGTTAATGGTTTGGAATACATGTTTTGGAAATTTTTCTTAACCTCGTTGATGGAGAGGTTAAGGTTTTAAGATGAAACACCTGTTTTGGAGTCCGAACCTTAACATTTTTAGATGAGATTAATGGTAAATGATTTATTTGAAAACACGTATTTTGGAAACTTAACCTTTTTGATGGAGAGGTTAAGATTATGAGATGAAACACAAGTTTTGGGATGCTTCATTAACCTTTGATAACTTAAGACTTGGGAACCGGATTTCAAAAATTCGAAGTGCTGGACAGAGCCGGAGACAAAATGGATGCATCATGATCAAAAAGTCATTAAAAATACAATAGATAATTGGCCTTTTCAAAGCTTGAAGTTTGATATATTCAAACTTTTTTTCACTCAAAATAGAGATGGAATTTTTGCGATTTGGCAGGCACAAGAACCATGGCAACACGCCTACAGTTTATCGTGTTCAGAATTGCATTAACAGAAAATTGTGTCATATGTATGATGTTTAAGGACAGAGATATGAATGTCCAAAGGATTCATGCCATAGCTTAGAGGATAGTTAAATGCAATATATTTTTTGGATGTTTTCGAGTGCTTTTTGGTGACCTGATTTAAGGTACCTAAGGAACAATAGATTTTGTGGAGGGCATCTACTGTTGATTTCTGTTGTACCTAAGAATCTCTCTTTCTACTTATTTATTGGCCATTTCGACATTTTGAAACTCCCCTCCCAATACATTATTTCCATTTCATTGCAGAATGGGATTTGGGTTAGTATTTTGCTCATCATTACTATTACAAATCTGCTATAAATTCATTTAATGATTCTATGTCACTGTTGTAATTACGATCCTTCTGTTGTGACTGATCATCACCATCACCCATTTCATGGATCCCTTGTTCGTGCCCCTTTTTTGTTTTTGGTTTTTCGGAATAGAAATTGAAGTTGTAATATGGAGGGAATAGTGGCTTCTACCATAAAATCTCCACACCTCTCAAAACTGCATACCAATATGATTCTTGGATTGGTCAGCCTATCCTAAATCCTCAGCTCTACTCCTAGTTTGTTCTGTTTTGGTCTTTTCTGGTAAGAAGATGTAGTAACTATACACAATGACTGCAAACGACCCAAATTGTTCTTGACACTGAAGGCATCAGCTAAAGCACAATAGAATGAAGGAGCCACAAAACAGGTTCCGATCAATAGGAAGATGGATTGTGGAGGCTAGCATAGCCAGTAAATGGAAAAAGACCCATTCATATCTGTAGTGGAGGCAATGAAAACAATGCTCACCTTGGAGCCCATAAAATCCGGAGCCCATGTCAACACTGCCCATGGAAAGATGTGGTCATCAAGTTCCATGACCTTTTAAAATTTGCACTCTCTGGAGTTTGCGGAGCGCATGTCTACCTGCATTGAGGAAATCTTCTAGTGCAAGAAAAATCCACAACAGCTTCAAAATTGCGCTCTCCACCATTCTTGGAGCGCAAGTTGAAGGATTTTGTTTGAATGAAATAAATCCTTCACCACCCAAAATGTGCGCTATCCACATTTCTTGGGGCAAGATCATTAGCCCGTCAAGGATTTTATCCAAAAGAAGTGTGCAAAGAAGCGTCCATCAAGGATTTTATCCAAAAGAAGCGTGCAAAGAATTTTATTCAAAATTTTGGAAGTCTCCTAACCCTCCCAAATGTGCTCAAGCATTGAGTACGTAAAAAAAATAAATTGGTTTGGAAGTTGAGAGAAATGGCTCAATCTTTTGAGAGAAGATGAAAATTCACAAGCAGGGAAGAATGAGAATTTTGAAATACAAAAAAGGTAGAAATCTAAAATTTGAATTTTTTTTGAAAAATTGAAAAATATGAGTGTCGAAAAAAAAAAATCCAAAATCCAAGAAATTGCCATGTCCAAATCGTAATAAGTTGAAATTAGTGAGAAATGTGGAAAAATTCCAAAATCTCAAGTTTTAGAAATTGAGAAAAAAAATCTAATTTTATTTGGAAATCCCAAGAATCCATGATGGCAAAAATTTGGAAAAGTTTCAAAAAACTTAGACAATTTGGGAAAAAGTTGAAAAATCTCATACAATGGAAAAGGTTGGAAACTTGGAGAGTACAAGACAAGCTGAGAAATCCCAAAAATTTGGATTTTTTTTGAAAGATTTAAAAATTTCCAAAATCCAAATGGTCAAGAGTGAAAAAATCAATTTTTTTGGGAAATTTGGAAAAATTCCCAAATTTGAAAAGTTTGAAAAGAAATCAATCGAAATTGGAAAAGGCAAGAGAATGGAAAATTTCCCATGAATGAAAAGTTGGATTTAAAAAGCGATTTTCTTTCTAGGAGTTTTTTAAAAATTTACATGGGAAATTAAATATTAATTTTATTGATATTTAGTTTGATTATTTTGAAAAATAATCCAAAAATGAAGTATTGGGAGAAATTGGAAGGAAATTTGATTTTTTGCATTAAAACATGGAAATTAATTAAATATTAATTTTTTAATTGATATTTAATTAATTATTAACTTAAAGGTCAAATTGAATAAATGAGGACTTAGCTTCATCTTGAAGTTAAAAGCATGAAAATGACAACTTTTTGAAAAATTAGGAAAAAAACAATGTACCTCGGGGACGTGTCCCCGACTCAAAGAACTCATGTTTCCGAGACGAGGATGTCTCGGGGATGGGTAGGGGATGTCCCCCAATCGTCCCCAAAATTTGCAAATCACCAGGTGGATGTCTTCGAAACTTGGGGACTTCTAGGAAAGAAAAGGCCATCCCTGGTATGGAAAGGGGACGTCCAAAAGTCCCCTAACCGTACTGGGGACGATTTGTGAAGCTTAATTTTTCTTTTTTAAAAAAAGCTTTATTTTGTTTGTCCTTACTTGGTCGTCCAGTGGGCTTTGCCTCTCCAAATGCCCTAAAAGGTCAGAAAGGATCACATTGTGGTTGTTTTGTCATTTGTTTGGTTTTGCCTGTGAAGTTGGAGTGTGTTGTTGTTGGCTAGGGTTTTCATTTTGCAAGAAGAGGTGTTTTTTTTGCTTCCAAGAACTTGAACAACAGTCTACTTCATTTGTCTATATTTTGTTTTCTATGTTGAACTTGAACATGATGAAATTTTATGACAGCCCTCTAGACTTTGGGCATATTTAGGTTTCCAAATTCTTATGATATTGTTCACTACTAAACTTATATTTAGATATTTTTGTTCACATGTTGATATGCATATTGACAATTAAGTACTGAAATCGGTTATTATTTACTAGATGGCATTCAAATGCTGTATGTTAAGGTTCTATAATGTTTAAATGACAAGCACTATGTATATTTGCAATTTTTAGTGTATATTTTAAAATTTTCCTATATATATAGCCATCCCTGTTTGCTGTCTGCACTTGTCCTTAAAATTGCTAGAAAAATTTGCTGTCTCAGAAACCCGTCTCATTGTACCCTGTCGTCCCTGTCCCCAAAACATAGAAAAAAAAAACAAGTGGCACAAAAAAAAATGGAAACCTTGGTGGTTAAGAAAAAGAGCTGCCTAATTTTAGCCTTCAACTTTAATGGCAGTTTTTCCAGAGAGAACTTATATAAGAAATCATTTCATTCTTTCTCTCACACCCAGAAATTTGAAGAACAAATTGAGAATAGGAGTGAAATTCAAAGAGTTTGGAATGAAGATTTTTTGGAGAATATTTTTGAAATCCTTGAGTTTTCTTGGAATTCGCGACAAGGGATCTTGAATGTTATCAGAAAGGGACCTTTTTAGTGAGTTGTGGAAAATTGCATGTTTCTTGAGAAAATCTTGAAAAGTGAATCCTAAGGAGAAGAATTTGAAAATCTTGACGAAGTTCCAGAATCTTTGTCTTTTGGACAAATTGTATCTTCTTTTTATGCTTTCTACGTATTCTTATGTGTGGGTATTTTCTATTTGTAGGAAGGAAGAATGGCAGAACCCTTAGGAATAGGAGAAACATGAGCACAATTGATGAAGAGAAGGGGAGGATTCTACCCCGAATCCAAAATCATGTCAAAGTGGGCACAAATTGGAGATAGAAGCCTCGGTGGCCTTGATTTGAAAGAATTCAATTGGAGAACATTTGGATACAATGACCATCATCTAACGCACCTAGCTACTAGAATTGTGAGAAGTGGAATTGTTGTTGCAGCTGGTTCCCCTCCCACTTTTCATCATCCGGAGTTGATCGTGGAATGTGCCAAATACTATAGTCCCAGGGACAAAGCACAAAGAAAATTTGGATAGGCCAGTGCATGATAGACCAAGTATAAATGCCTATGACAAATCCATGCAAGAAAGAGGGAGAGATCAAGATATAGCTATTGAGGAAAGTCGCATTGCAATCTTAGAGCGAGAAATGATGGAGAGGCTCCTGCAGTAGAAATACATCTTCCAAATGTTGAAGCCGTAGTTCCAGAGGTAATGATGGATAGTTTAGGAGGTGAAGAGTAGATCGACATTTGAGCAGTCCAAAGGAAAGAGAAATTAGTGATTCTAGGGGACCAAAGTATACCCATTGCTAAATGGTTGAGGCAACGAATTCAAACGAGTCAACAAAAGGAGGTTGATCCGGCAATTGAATTACAGGAAATTTTGGACCAGGCAAACCAATCAGAAGAGCAAGGGAAAGCAAAAAATTCACTAAGGTTGTTAGAGGAGAATTGGGGTCTAGAATTTGGCAGATTGCAACTCCTACGATCAATAAGTGTAAAAATCAGACTACTCCCAATGAATAAATCTTTATGGAAATAAATCTTGGTCATGCCTACTGGGAGAAAATATTAGAAGAATTTGATGGCTTTGCACAGGCTTTGAAGGATAGACTAAATAAGCTAGAAGATGAATAACAAAAATAGAAAGGAGAAATTGAAGTCTTGTGCCAGTACATCAACAACTTGCCTCATCCGGTAAGAGAGGAAGGTCCATCCTTTGTCTCTCTGACAAGTGTTTCAGCTGAAGCAATAGATGATATTGACAGGATCAAGTTGACTGTTCAAGGTTCAAAGGTTTGGGTCGAAGAAATTAAGGAGGAAGCCTTCAAACATGCAAAAGAATTAGTGCAAGTGCATAGTAGGGCATTAGCTGCACTTTCTAGGATCCAATGCATGGAGGAATCATGGGAAGATGAACATATTTATCAAGATGAAATTATTTCCGACATTCAGAATCTGATGGAAACCCCAAAGCAAGCATTGATCGATTGTCAAGTTATCTGCAAGTGGGATGTCTATGATTTTCTTCGATGGTACAGTGCAATGATCATAGCTAAGGAAACATTTGAGAGCTTCACCAAGGAGTCCGCTCGATGGAAAAAGGTGGTTGACAACATCAAACAAGGGATATCTAACACAATTGCATCCTTATTATCTTAGAGATTGGTGGAAGATGAAATGATAACTGATAATTTGAAAGTCAAGTTAGTAGAGTTATCTCAATTGAATGCCAATGAAAAAGATGATTTTGAGAACTTCTCCATCTTCTCAAATACAATGCAGACTACTCAAGACTTGCTACTAGATTGGGAGGAAAGCTTGGGAAAAAAAGAGAGCAATTATAGTTCTAGAATTCAAGCAAGAATCGGCACCAAGCATCAGTAGATAAGAGTTGGAGACAATGTTGGATCGATTCCATGCCTTCAAGCAGGGGAATCAAGGATAGATGCATTTAATGTGTAGTGGGCATACTTAGTGGTCATTTATTGCACCCCACTCCCTTCCGGATGGACATTTGTAGTGGGCATTTATTACCTACTAAAGTAGTGGATTCCTTGCTACATTAATATAGATTCTTTTTCTTTTCTCTAACCCTAATTAGGGCTGATGTGGCATGATCTAGGCCATCAGCTATTGTGATCATCCTGGCCACCCGTTGTAATCGAGGACCTATATAAAGGCCTCACTTTTCATTTGTAAAGGAGGATTTCCTGAGATTGTTGCTATGAGCTACTAAGATAATAGAGTTTTCTTTGAAGCTTGGTGAATACTTGATGTGTCTTGGTGCTTGCCTGTTCTCTTAAATTCCCTCAATTAGATTAATTTTAGTTTAGTTAGAGTGTTGTGATTGCAATGTAGAATGCAATGGTGTTTTGATGAATTCCTTTGGTTCGTACTTTTGACATTTTAGTGATTCTAAATCGTTGTCCAAAGTTAGCCTGAACCCCTTTCATGCATATATTTCATTTCTATCTTTCATATACATTGTTCTTTATGATGGTGTATGTGGTGGTATGAAAATCTTTTGCATAATCCTTGAAGATTGCATGAGTTCACGCGTAGTTGTTGTGTAACTTGGTGAAGCAAAGCTCGGTAATTTGAGGAATTTGTCCACCAGAGTACTATTTGTTGTCGTCACTTCCCTTAAGAATTGATTAGAATCTCTAAACCCTATCCCATATCATTTCCACATATTTTGTGAAAATCCAAAAAGTACTTCATTGCAAAACCTAAGATAGCTCGCACATCTAGTATGGCTTGAAATGAATCTGAGTAAACATGTAAGGCCCCTTGTGATCATCAGAAAATCACATCAACCACCGAGCTTTTCCACAGCCAAGACCTGACGTTAAAAGAACCTTGAAGTCATCGTATGATCTTCTAGCAATCTTAGCATAGACGAGACTTTATTCAAGAGAGGATAAGATATTTCGGTATTTTGTTCTACTGTTTGGTGGGTCATAAAACACACATCAATGCCTTCTACATCAACCTAATAGCTAACTTGCTCGATTCAGTTTATTTTGTACTGAGATTGGAAAATAAAATAGGGGATCATTCTATTTAAATGAAACTCTTTGTCACAGGGTCTAGTGGTGCCAATACCATTGACTTCATTTTTAGAAGAAGATTTGGGCAGTGAAGGTACAACAGAAAGGTGATGCGGATATTGTATTGCCCAGCTAATTGCTGTGTCATGGCAGAATGCAATAATGAAAAATGGAATTGTAGAACTAGACACCCTAGCATCAAGCTGGTTCTTGCTTGTGATTGTCTATGGCTGAACCTAAACAGCATCTTAGTTATGTCAGCATTTGTGTGATTACTTTGTTTTGGCATACATACTCTGCTACCATGTTCTAGTCAATGAAGCAAAAGTTAATATAGGGTCCAGAGGTTTTTGTTTATGGTGATTAAAAATATGCTTAGATGCTTTCTACTTAAGGTATGTGCTTTCTGATTTTACCTTTTCAGAATAGCTGCACAGTCCAAGTCCTTTGCTATGAAATTTCCCTCTGCTATTTTACATGTAACAATGAAACTAACTGTATATATAAGACTATGCATCCGCATGAACAGAACATTATGAATCTATCAACTAAAATATTTTTTCTTTGTTCAGGGGAGTCAATTCCTATCAGATTGTTCTTAAGCCCTTATGAACTGACACCAACTTACCGTAACATTAACAACAAATTCAGTGTCAAATACTACTTGAATTTGGTTCTGGTAGATGAGGAAGACAGAAGATACTTCAAGCAACAGGAAATCACGATGTATCGTCTACTTGAATAATTTTCCTGATGAAATCAGGCTATGCTGTAACAAAGACATCATCTATCAGTAACATTAAAGCAGTGGCATTGGCTGTCAATAAATCCTGAATTTAAATTCTGAGTTCCCATTGCAGCTGGTTTTAAGCAATATGGGAAGCTGTAGTTTTTTTTGGCTTGTTCGGAGTAAACATTTATTATAAGATTTTAATTTGTGGTATCGATTTATGGTGGTGACTTGATTTAGAAGCTCTTGTACAGTTTTCCAAAGGATCCGTTGAGGACTAAATCTTTATATAACTTGAAGGTGCATATGGTGTAAAAGGCATTTATTTTGTTTGATTGTTTGTATCCATGCTAAGATTCAGTCAGTTGACAATAAGGTCTCTTTTCCCATTGATTGTTGTATTACAAGAATGTGAAATCTGATTATGTTCATCTATCATTTAATTTTGGCAATCTAATACGTATTGATTCTATAGTACGTTGGAATAAACACATGCCCTTGGGATGGATTTGTTTTGTTGTAAATTCTCTTTTTATACTGGAAACGGAAGTTAGATCTCTAATAAAATGTGATCAAATTTATAATCTCCATTATTTTAAACTGCTGCCATAGTGGTTTTTTTTTAACCATGGGTTTATGGTCTTGGAAAATTATGTGAAGTACAAAGTAAAGCTTTTCAAAATTATGGTTTTAGTCAATTCGGATCCTTTATCCTTCAGAAGTGACATACCAAATATAATGGTAGTTCTATTACATTTGCAACGATCCTGGGAAATTTAACAAAAATAAAATGAAGCGAATGCCTTTTATATTAGAAGTGTTTGGCATTAACTCTGGTGCAATTTTGTTTGGAAGCAATACTTTTACTGGATATGTTTAGGTATGGTATGGGAATGCAATTGCAAAGTAGTAAATGGGAGGAAACGTTTGAAGGTAAGACGATGGTAGGATTCTACTAAGAAGAGATAACCGCAAGTGTAAATGAAATTTAATTTCTTGGGTTTAAAACAAACAAAAATAAAGCAAACTTTGTAAAATTATGGCAAATAATTGTTATTTTTATTTGATGGAGATAGAAGCAAGCTTTGTAACTAACAGGGAAAAATTGTTATTTTTATTATATGCCAAAACTAATGCATGGAGATAGAAGAGATCATTGTATGGAAATGATTTTTGTTCAATGTTGCCACAAAAAATCGTAAATTTTAGACTGAACAAACTCTAAATGTATCAGAAGTTTTCAACCAATTATAGTTTTTGTTTATATTGCAAAGTTGGAATACTTGGTTTTCTATTGTCCAGTGCAGTTGTTCATTTTAATGTTTAGAATTTGAAAGAAATTAAAGGGAAATTGCAAAAATGAAAAGTAGTGGTAGTTTTGGTTTCTTTTGTAAACTTGACAATAACTTGTAATTTTTTCATTTATGAGTTTTTCAAAAAGAGGCTTCAAGTCAATGGGCCCTTGGTCTACTAGTGAAGTTGAAAGGTTCTCAATGAGCCAACAAGGGATCAAGTTTTGTTGAGTGCAGGGCTCTAACATCATAATGGATGCACCCTGGGATTGTGCCCAAACGATTTAGGCGGTGTGGACACCCCCTAGTCTTTGGCTCTAAGCGGAAGAGCTTTTAGGCACAAGTGCACTTGCATTGAGTTACTAAAATGTCTCTGTGGCGGCCTTTGCTAGTTTGTAGCTTGCAAGCTTTGTGCCTCTAATGAGTTACCTTGCAACCCTGAACTCTCCATAAAAAAATTTAAAAAAAGAGGCTTTGCGGAAGAGCTTTTAGGCACTAGCGCACTTGTATCGGGTTGCTAAAACGTCTCTTTGGTGGCCTTCAGTAAATAGCTTGCAAGCTTTGTGCTTCTGTTGGCTTGCCTCGCTGGCCTAAACTCTCCATCAAAAAAAGGAAAAGAAAAGATACTTTAAATAAACATGGGGCTGTTTAACTTTTTGTCAGAGTTGGTTAAAGAACTATTGTCTCAAAATTCATCACAATTATGGAAAAGTGTAGAATAATGAAGTAGATTAGCTTGGCCTCTGGACCCATTTGTGATTGATAATGAATTTTCACCAGTTTTGGTTAAGATGAACAATGTGAATATGATTAAATACAACAAAATTTTTGCCAACCCGAGTAAGACTATTAAATAGAAACATAATAGCTTTTAATCTTTGGTCTTGATTGTAATTGTGTGCATGAACATTTCAAATCATCCATTGGCACAATGGTACAAACAAATTATAATAGGGTCAAAGATGGTTATATTAAGTGATATAATTCAAAATGGTCCTAAATTGTCTCAATTAAATTTTTGATTAAAAAGCCTTAACAACTTTGTCGAGCACACGAATCTACCAGTTCTAAAGCCTTGATATTTTTAACTTTACTGGAGGCTATAGGGAGTTCGAAGTAGATGATGACGAGTTTGCGCCTTCCACATTTAATTTGTAAATCCATTCATTCGAATTTTGTATAAGCATTTTGCTTAAAACCTTGTCTAGAATTGAGAGTGAAGGTTACCCTTGTTTGCTCAGATCAAGTACTCATGAGTTCCTCCTCCATATTTAAAATGGAGCGCTTCTATTTAGACACGTTTGTAGATGCACGAACCTATGATACCTGAACAAATGAATGGTGGTGTCCATGAGACTAATCAAGGAAACCATTTTCACGTTCTTTTTATTTTTTTGTGCAATCTTGCTTTGGAACAACATAACAGGAACCAAATGGTTGGAATATGCCAACACTCTCTACAAGTGTGATCTAGGAGAGTGTAGAACCATGGAAATAGAGACTACAGGGGAGTTATGCAGCGAAAATGATATTATTCAAGGCATAAGGAGGTTAGCCGCTGGTAAAGCGCAAGATATAGATGGGCTACTAGTTGAATACTTAAAATGAGGTGCTGAAACCCTCACACCGCACATCATTAAGATTTTCAACAATGTCAATAGAGAAGGTTTCCCTGTAAAATGGACAAGTGTGGTGATCCCACTCTACAAAAGTGAAGATATAAACAATCCTTCTAATTACGGAACCATCATGATCAATCCACTATTTGGCAAGTTATTTGGTAGCTTGGTAGAACAAAAAATCAGCAACTGGGCTGAAGCAGAAGGCAAACGTGCAAAAGGGCAAGCAAGGTTTAGACCGAAACACTCTACTATAGATCATGGCATCACTCTCAGACACTTGATACAAAAAGTTTGGGACACTCCAGGGAACGAGGCTTTTTGTTGTTTCATGGACTTTTAAAAAGCATTCGACACATTGACACGTAATAAATTATGGGATAGAATGAAGAGTTGGAAGTTCCTAAAGAACTTAGGTCAGCAGTTTGCAGATTATATGAGCAGGTCAAAGCTAAAATCAGAACGACAGAAGGGCTATTAGAAGATTTTGACAGCAACATTGGGGTTAAGCAAGCGTGTCCACTATCTCCAACATTATTCAAGCTCTATATTGACAAGTTAGAAGAGTGGATAAACAAGACCAATGGTGAGGGGGTGTAGTTGGCCCTCTTTGTGATAATATTGCTCTTATATGCAGATGATCTCATAATTCTTGCTAGAACAACTAAAGGTTTGAAAGAGCACTTGAAAGCACTAGAATTTTTTTGTCATGAAGTAGGAATGCAAGTTAACACTAGCAAAACCAAAATTATGATCTTCTCGCTGAAAAAGAATAGGGGCATACAAGACAAGTTTCTGTTTGAAAATAGCCCCCTTGAGATTGTGGAAGAGTACAAATACTTGGGCATCGATTTTCATAACAAACTCAATTGGGATACTTGCAAATAAAAAAGGATCCAAGGGGGCTAGAAGGCATTATACTCTTTACAAAACAAGTGCAGGAACGTAGAATTATGGGATTGGACGACCATGAAAACTCTTTTTGGTTTGCTGGTCACTCCGGTTATTCTATATGGATGTGAAGTGTGGGGAGGTAGTATGTCCGAATAAAAATGGCGGCAAGTAGAAAGAATTCAAAAACACTTCATCACATGCAATCTTAAAGTCAAGACCACAGTTCCGTGTGAGATCCTTTTGGCAGAGGTGGGTTCCTTTCCATTAGAAGCCGTCACATTGGTTCAAATGCTAAGCTATTTAAAGAAAACCCAAGGTCTGGAAACACACCGTTGGCCCAAGTTGGTGATAGAGGAAAAACTTGTGAGGTGGAAAAGCACATGGATGAAGCAAAATGACAAATGGATGCAAAAATGGGATATCAACATCCAAACTTGCTCGGATAACATTAAAGAAATAAAGAAGTTTGTCAATGAAAAATTTCGCAATATTCTGTGGACAAGACACAGGGTAGAATTTTTTTTATTATATTAAAGAATTTAATCCCACTTCTAGTCATGATGAAAAGGCTTATATAAGAGCACCTATTAACTAGAAAGCAAAAATGTTGATGACACAACTTAGAACTAGTTCACATCAGCTGCGATGTGAAATTGGTAGATGGCAAGTTCCAAAGGAAGAGTGGGCAGACAAAACATGTTTATTCTGTAATATGGGAACAGTTGAGACAGAGCAACACTTTGTCAAGGAGTGCCTGACTTACAATGACATCAGGTCTGGTTATACAAAAATACTGCAGAACAAGGACTTCAACTATTTATTCAAGGAAGATCAAGTGAAGAGAACAACGGATTTGATTATCAAACTTCAGAGAAGGAGAAACAAGTTAACCAAAACTTTGCAACTGACTAGTTCCGCTCCTGACTCGGGAGGGTGACTGCATGGGTCCCATAGACTACTTTAGTCTCGTGGACGTCATTAAAATCTATCATATCATATCATATCATTTGCTAAACAATTGAAAATTGTTCTCATATTGTTCACAAACATCTTGGTATGCAAGCATACTTTGAGAGAATCAAGAGGCATTTACGATTGGTTTAGAATAATATCTTCACATAGAAAATGATGACTCCACATTAAAAAAAAATGGGAAAAAAAACTACATTTGCAATTGCTTGCTCGTTCCACTAATGTATAGAACTTTAAAAGCATTACACTAATGTATAAAACTTTAGAAGCGTGCAAAAGGTCTTAGCCTAAGGAGTTGTCAAAGCAAGAGGTCTCAGCCTAAGGAGTTATCGACACTTACCCATCTAAGGTAAGTATATGCAACGTCTAAATAGCAAACTAAAACATTGTAGCATGCATGTGCCATACCATGCCCTAGATATTCCAATACTATTGAATCTTCTTTAAAATCTCAATTGGTTATTATTAAGAAAGGAAAAGGAAAGTGTGTGAGTAGTGATAGTGATGTCTCTGATGATGAACTTGATGAGCTTGAGGCACAAATGGCTAGAAGACTTCCTAGAGGTAGAAGAAAATACAAAGGTAAACTTCCTATTATTTGTTTTTCATGTAACAAAGTTGGTCATATTGCTGCATGATGTCCTGACAGAGAAGACAAGGATGAGAGAAGGGAAAACACGTATAAAGGTAGAAGAAATGACAAAGACGATAGGAGAAACAAGGACTACAAAGACAAAGGTAAGAAATTTTGTTACATTGTTGAACAAGAAAATGACAATGAATCTTATAGTAATGGGTTGTCTAATTTCTATGAAAGAAGGTATTGATGAAGATGAGAAAATTGCATTAATTTCATATGTGAATAAAGGTAATAGATGGATAATTGATAGTGGTTGCTCACATCATAGGACTGGTGATAAAAATAAGTTTGAAATCATGAAACCATATAGAGGTAGTTATGTCAAGTTTGGTAATGATGCACCATGTCTTGTAAAAGGTAAAGAATCAATACAATTGAGTGATTAGATCAAGTGTGATAATGTTTATTGGGCTAAAGGACTTCACTATAATTTGT
Source organism: Cupressus sempervirens (assembly GCA_028749045.1). Classification (NCBI taxonomy): domain Eukaryota; kingdom Viridiplantae; phylum Streptophyta; class Pinopsida; order Cupressales; family Cupressaceae; genus Cupressus; species Cupressus sempervirens. Next base: position 842,339,046 of record CM053785.1, on the reverse strand, counting down.
TGAGTATTTCACAGTTGAACAAATTTGGATATAAGGTTGAATTTCATCACAAAAAAGCCAAGATATTTGATGCTATTGATGAACCAATTGCAAGCGGACGATAGACAAGAGGTAACTTGTTCTTTCTAGACTTATTTGATGAGACATGCTTGTTTACACAATATCATGATATAGGGTTATGGCATAAGAGGTTATGTCATGTGAACTTAGATAATTTGGTAAACATTAGTAAGATGATTAGAGTAAGAGTATTACCAAGATTGAAGAAACCTGATAATGCTATTTGTAAACAATGTCAATTGGGAAAATTGACAAAGTCCAGTTTCAAGAGCAAAACCTATACATCTAATGATATTTTAGAATTGGTTCATACTGAGCTTTGTGGACCTATTGGAGTGGACAAATATTTCATTCTGTTTGTTGATGACTACTCTAGAATGACGATTATAATGTTTCTTAAAAAAAGGTTTGATGCTTTTCAGTTGTTTAAGTGGTATTTGGCTAGAGTTTAAAAGGAACTAGGAAAGAGTCTAAAGTGCTTCAGATTTGATAGAGGAGGAGAGTTTATCGCTAATGGATTTAACATATTCTGTAATGATAAAGGAATAAAAAGGAAAATGTTAGCACCTAGGACCCCACCCCAAAATGGAATAGCTGAAAGGAGAAACAAATCAATCATGGATTGTGATAGAACACTAATGATGGAGAAGAATGTGTCATAGAAATATTGGAGGGAAGCTGTAAGTATAACAGTCTATACTTTGAGTTATGGTATGGGTATGCATCTAATGTGAAGTATTTTAAAGTTTTTGGAAGCAAATATTATATATTGAAGGACAGTAGAAATGGAAAATTAGATGCTAAAAGTGATGAAGGCATATTCCAAGGATATTCCACTAAGAGAAAAGCTTACAAGTATTTGAACTCTAATACTAACAAAGTTGTGGAAAGTGCCAATGTGACAGTTGATGAATATGCAAAAAGAAATGAAGTTGAATGCAAAATAGAACTCGAAGATTACAACACATTCATATATGTCAATGTAGGGGTTCCCTGCACCTTTCTTGATCAAAGCTACCTATTAACTAAGAATAGTGAATGTTGAGCTACAGTATCAGACTACCAATCCTTGATGGCTTAGATCTTTGATGGATCTACTGAGATCCACCCGACCCAAATAATGTACCTCAGGTCGGAAGAGCACACACTTTGACAAGCTGCCAAACAACTGGTTCATTCTCCACCTCTGCAAAACTTGCCTCAGGTGCCCCTCGTGCTCCTTATCATGAGAATATATGAAAATATCATTGAGGAACACAAATATAAACTTGTTAAAGAAGGTACAAAATAATCCATTCATGACGCTCATGAATACCGTTGGAGCATTCGTCAGGCCGAAGGGTACCACCATGAACTCGTAGTGACCATACCTCATACACAATGTAATTTTGTGGATATCGCTCTCCATAATTGTTAACTGATGATGACTTGACTTCATATCTATCCTCAAGAATACTCGAGCATCCGTTAACAAATCAAAGAGATATTCAATCTTGGGAAGTGGGCATCAATTCTTAATGGTTACTTTGTTCAACTGTTGATAGTCGATGCACATCTTAAGTGATCCATGCTTCTTCACGAAGATCACTAGTGCACATTAAGGTGACACGCGAGGTCTAATATGCACTTTCTCTAAGAGCTCCTTTAATTGAATCTTGAGCTCACTAAGCTCATGGGTAGTCATCCTATATGGTGCTCTAGATTTTTTTTAACTCCTAGCACAACATCCATATGAAAATCCACTACTCTAGATGGAGGCATACTAGGGAGCTTTGATGCAGCCATAATTCCTCAAATAATTAACAAAAATATAAGAGAGAAAGTACATCAAAATAAATATTAAAACTCCAAATTATTCTTTATTCATCTTTCCAATTCTCTGCCCCATACAATGAGAGGAAATGCAAATTTAAATACAAATATGAAATTACCATTTTTGGCAATTTTTTCATAAAACTATTTTTTACCATATTTGGTAATTTTTAAAAATAACTCAAAAAAGATGAATTTTTTTCATGAAGCTTCCTAAAAATGAGATAAGATGAACTGCCAACTAGCATTTGAAATTGGAAGTAATATTTTGAGTTTATTAGTAAAAATCAACTTTCCAAAAACTAAGAAAAGCATTAAAAGCTTAAAAAAAAACTACTAAAAGATCATGCACTAGAAAACCACTAAAAACAACTGCATCAAGCTCTAAAGGAAATACATCTACAAAATCATAAAGGATAGGAAAAAATTATCAAGGGATGGCTCCTTCTCTAAATCCTCCTCTCTATCACTAATGATGATAATAAATAGCTTACATCCTTTTCACATGCACCACCTAAACTGCATGACGAAAACCATACTAAGAGATATGGGTCTTTGCACCTCAGAGATCAGCCTAGGAATACCATGCTCATACACACACTCTACCCTCTTCCATCAGCAATCCATCTTGGTATTGTAACATAAAGCCAATCCATGGCAAAGACATCATCATATGAACCTAGAGGGGTAATGTGTAGATTAGACATCATGGACATGTCCCCAGTCTGAATCTAACAATTCTATACCTTGAAACTAATAAACACCCTGCCTCTTGAGGCTATCTCTACCTCCTAATCGACATCTTGTCTAATTGCCACTAGCTCGCAATGCTCCACTACAAATGAAGATATAAAGGAGTCAGTAGCTCTAAAATCAAATAAAATAGTAACCATACTACCTCGAATCATACCTATGGCCTCGATAGCTATAGCCTAATGCCTAGCCTAACGGTTATCAACCATTGCAAACACTCTATGGAGTCTACCCATATCACAAACTGTATTTTCTGAAGTAGCCCGTCTTTGACCACCAGATAATTGTCCCTGCAGACACTCTCTAGCTATATGTGATCCATGCCACCACAAGTGTAGCATAGTCCATGGGTATGAATTTGTATACCCTGGGATTTGGACTTCTGTGAGCCTCCAGTCCTACTAGACCCATTATAGACACCCCTAGAGGACTGCTGAGTGCTAGCTGGTTGTGCCTGTTGGGTCTATTCCACCCGATCTCATTGAGATCCCTATGATTGTCACTGCTTGGGCTTAGAGCCTTGATAACCCTATGATGATTTTTGTGGAGAATCCTACAGTGGCCTTTGTTGTTGAGACTGTTGGCCCTTAGAGGACCCTGCTGAGTGACTTTGATTCCCTTTAGAAGGGGTTCTCTATTGTCCTAACTGCTGGGTAGAGTTTTGGCTCTTAGATCGATCCCAAGACTACTGTCTACTACGAGTATCCTCAACAACTAGTGCTATCTCAACTACCTACTTCAAAGTAGTAGGGAACACGAAGAAAATTGTGCCTTGAAGAGAGAAATTAAGACCCAAGATGAAATGATGTATCCACAGTTTCTCATCCTTCACTAGTCAACATAAGGAAGGAGCTCGAGAAACTAGCTCTCATATTGGGCCATTGTGAGGCCTTTCTGTTGTAGAGAATGGTACTCCTCTATTTGTCTTTGTCTGAAGTGCTCAGAGAGATACCTCTCATAGAAATGGGCTACAAAAGACTCCCATGTGAGTGTGTTAATCATCACTCTTGCTTCGACCATGTAGAGGCATTGTCTTGCAAAAGGTGAATGACAAGTCATGCCTTTAGATTATTCCCATGAGGATCTAATCCAAAACACTGCTGCAGACTCAATAACCAAGCCTTTGCTATTGCACCATCTGTGACACCCAAAACAAATGGTTTCTGGATTCGTAGTAACTCAATCTCGTCGTTGACATCTATACAAGTTCTATCGAGTGGCGACTCTATTTGATAAGCTGACTCACCCTCATGATTTCCCTGTCCCTCAACCTACCTTGATGGAGGAGTCCTACCCCTCTAGCTTCTTCCTCGCCTCCCACCTCAGGGGTTTATTGGTTGTGTTGTACTAGAGGTGGAAATCTCTACTATACTACCCCAATCAGGTTTTGGAGGGCATCCAGAATGTCTTGGTTAGGGTTCTGTGGTGGTGGTGGAGGTGGTCCATCTTCTAGTTTTATCTCAACACAGGAAACTCTACGACTTCTGCCCCAATAGCCTTACTCATGTGACATCAGACATCCTACACAATAGATTGAGTTTAAAAGAGTTGAAACATAATGAGTTTAGGTTCCTAGTGTTGAAACTTGGCTTTGATACCAAAATGTCATGCCCAAAACTAGGGTGAAAACACGCCAACAATTTTTTTAAAGGTAATAACAACTATGATAACACACATACTGACATAAAATATGGGGTAGAAGGATGAAAACAAGACAAGATTAGTTTTGAGTCACAATGTCTGGGCAACAATTGAGTTTAGATTACATTACGTGAAGATACATGGTATTCAATCATACTACACAGGTTCAAAACCTGAGGTTGTAGTGCTACAAGAAAACTTAGTTGGGTTGATTAAGTCAATTGATTTAACCATAGTTTCATGTTAATAAGGTATGACATAATGTTCGGGAATCATTTGATCAATAAGTTATGATAGGTTGATTTGATACCTTTACACTTGATTCATCATACTAGTTCAATCCCCTAGGTGTACTAATCTGCACTTGTAGGTTAGCCTACGAACACACTAATATTTGACCCTGGTTTTTAACATAACCTAATAGCTCTAAATCATTAGATATTTGACCCTATGAACACACTAATATTTGACCTTGGTTTTTAACATTAGATATTCATCATTAAATCATTTATGAATTACAATTTATCTTTGAATGTAATCCTAGACAACTTATCAAGACATCTACACAAGGCCCTTTCAATAACCCTTCAAACCCTAATATAAGAAATCTCAAATACCCTCTACAATAAATGTTATAACTCTAAAGCATTGTCAAAATAATCACCGATAGAATAATTTATGATTCTAAATACTATTCCACTACTAAATAAGTTTAAAACAATATTAGCAAATATATACTTTTAACACTATTCCTAAAACTACCCTCTAATAACCACCATCCAATCCATAGTTATCCACTAAACTATATTAATATAAATACTCACAACACAATTAATTTATTAAACTCCTAATACTAATCATGTCATATCTATTTAACACACCAAAAAAAAATTTAACCTAAGCTATTCCTAACTACCCCTAATTCTACAAGCTAAAATCCATTACTTAGAAAATTCACCCATTACCAACTTACAAACTTGAATCTCAAACAAAATAAAATCATTCAATACTAATCCTAATACTTCAACACTAAACACCATTACTAACTACTAACTACATCCTAAACATTATTACTAAAAACTATAACAATCTAACATCCTTACCACTTACTAATAATATTATTTTGAAACTATTACAAATCTAACCCTTAAAACCCCGTGTAAAACTCTTCCCATGGCTAACAACCACTTGACCATGCACTTTTAAAGGTAAATAGGTGCCTCCCCAAGGAAATTCAGACTTCCCACATGCAAACCACTATACCAGAGAACATAAGTTCTCATGGGGTTTAGTGAGGAGTGAGTTAGGCGAAAAGGTGGACTTAATGCCTTGACTTAAGAGTTTGTGCAAAACATTCCCATCTACTCCACAAGCCATGCACCTAACTTGGGAGGGGAGGGTGACAACAACACTTGGGGGCTGTGATGTGCGCTTGGGGAATGTGCTGGGCACATAAACCAAGGAGGTAGGTAGGCAGCCCAAGAAGGGGTTGCAACTTGCACGGAGGGGAGGAATGTTTAAAGTTTGGTGTCCTTGTTAAAAAAAACACAACCTGTACAGAAGTGATGTACCCACTTAGGAGGGTAAGGAGCATGAGGTGTAAGGTGGGGGTGGGGAGCACAGGGTGGTCACTTTATTATTTCATTGAAAAAATATATATTTATGATTTATTCTAAAACATGTTCCCTCCCTCAACAACTAAGGTCTACACTTTATAATATATACTAAGATGTGTCAAAGTGATATTATGTCTCTCTTTGTGAGAATAATATTTATAGAATATTCTCTGTTATTTTTTGTGGAAAGTTATTTTCATTTGGCCATACATTTTCTAACATCATGTAGGTGCTCAGTTTGGTCCCTTTTTTTCAACCTGTATTTTTCTTCCTCACATTTTGTATTTTCTCATGGGTTTAATTATATGGTAATTTCCATTTTCTTATAACTTGGGGGAAATGATTTAATGTAGTTTTACATATGTCTAAATTTGGACTATAGTCTATTGTTTAACTATTGAATTTTCTAGGTAAGATTAAAGTGCATTATAGTTTGAATGTATAAATTTGAACTTTGAATCTTTTAAGAACTTATAGGAAAACTTATTCCAACTAGGTTTAGATTTCCTCATGGAATGCCATGATCCTATTAATGTCATTCCTTATTACTTTCATTGTTGGAATTCAAGATTTCAAGAGATAATTGATGGAACAATTAACCTTTTCTAACTGTGCTATCTTAATGCATTGAAGATAAGAATTGAATTGAGTTCAAATGAAACATTGCCACATAATATACATATTTTTTGTAATACAACTTCATTTCTATTATCAAGATATGAAATTTACAACATATGATCTATTCCATAGTTCTTCACCAAGTTACAAATTGATTTTCAATACATGAATGCAAAATAAAATAGGAGGTGTTACAATGGAGAAGTCTCCAACACAATGACTTAATAACACCATCAACACTCCAAAGTCAAGTTTTCTCCATCATAAGAACCTATTCAAAATCTGAAAATACACATAAAACTAAGCATGGAGAGCTCACCTCCCATCCTAGGTCTCAAGGAGACCACCCAATGAGTTAGGACAACTGATAACCAACAGGTAACAACCAAGTTCAAATCACAATAACATAAAACACAACAATAACTTCCATCCAAAAACTGCACAATGAGATTCACCTTGAACCCATGACACAGGGATGAAGATGGACTACCACATAGGAGATTTCCAAATGTAAAACATACAAGGAACATGCCTTTTCCAAGGCTATAATTCACATACAAGTTCCATACTTTATTCTCCTGATCTCCCCCAAAGAAAGATCAATAATATTGGCATGCAAGGGCCCATACACCTTGCATTTCTTCCCTCAGCTCTCCATGAGAAGATACTCTAGACTTCCATGGAGTCCAACTAACCCCTTCCCCCATATTTGGACACTTCTTCCCTATCCAAGGGTGGGTAATTCCATTACACCCTTCACAAATTCCCTCATAAAAAACCAAAAGATGAACACAATAAGAATGAAATTAAAACCAAAATCCCATCCCCTCACATTACAACAACACAAAATACATGAAGCACATACGCAATAGAATGAAATAACATACAAATCTATTTGCAAGGAAGAATAAGAATTCCATGGAAATAGATGTGACCAACCTTCACAAGTGTTATGGTAAAATGGTGTTTGAGAAGAGCCCATCCCTTTTTCTTCCTCCATTCCAAAAATCTAATGTCTCTAAAAGTAGAGAGTGGGTGAACAACTTCTAACTCCCATAAGAGCATCTAATAAGGCCTCCAAATTCTCTCTGCCTATCTACATTAAATATTTACTTTCTCCCTAAGTCCTTGTCCCCTATCATAAATGCAATATTGAAAGGAGTGTGGGTTTGGGGAAATGTCAAAACTCACTCAATTTTCGCAACACGTGGGAAACGAGATATTAAAAGTGCCACCAAGGCTACTAGGGGGTCCTAGTAGTGTCATAAATGTTCCTAACCCATACCCCTAACTCTTAGGCACTTAGATTTTGCTAAAATTGTCCCCTAGGACCACCATTTTCCCTCTAGAAGTGGCTAGAAAAATTTGCATCCAAACAACCTAATTAGTGGTACTTTTTCAAGTATATCCAAATCAAAGGGATTTAATTAGGTTCCCAATAAGTTAGTTAGGTTTAGGGTTACATTTCCAACCTTAGTAGGCATGTCGTTACATATATAGATGACAAGTGTTAAGTGATACTGAAATCACATTGTACAACATCAACATGTAACTAATTACATAGTGAAATCACCTAATACATACACACAAATTACGATCGTGAATTAAATCACTTAACAACAAGGTTCAAATTTATTCATTAGATTCAACCTTGACCTTATAGTTTACACATATGGTTGGTTACTGATTCTCCGATAATTCCCATGGTAACTTTTTTGCACACTCAATTTGAATATTAGGAGCTTGATAGAATCACATGTGTGTTTGTATATATATATATATATATATATATATATATATATATATATATATATATATATATATATATATATATATATATATATATATATATATATATGTATATATATATATATGTATATATATATATATGTATATATATATATATGTACATATATATATATGTATATATATATATGTACACACATATATATATGTATATATATATGTACATATATATATGTATATATATATGTACATATATATATATACATATATATATGTACATATATATATGTATATATATATGTACATATATATATATACATATATATATGTACATATATATATGTAGATATATATATGTACATATATATATATGTATATGTACATATATATGTATATATATATGTACATATATATATGTACATATATATATGTACATATATATATATACATATATATATGTACATATATATATCTATATATATATACATATATATATGTACATATATATATGTACATATATATATGTATATATATATGTACATATATATATATATGTACATATATATATGTATATATATATGTACATATATATATATATATATGTATATGTACATATATATATATATATGTACATATACATGTATATATATGTACATATATATATGTACATATATATATATGTACATATGTATATGTACATATATATATATATATGTATATGTACATATATATATATACATATGTACATATATATATATACATATGTACATATATATATACATATATACATATATATATACATATATAGATATATATATATACATATATACATATATATATACATATATAGATATATATATATACATATATACATATATATATACATATATATACATATATATACATATATAGATATATATATATATATATATATACATATATGTATACATATATATATATATATACATATATATATATACATATATATATATATATACATATATATATATACATATATATATATATACATATATATATACATATATATATATATATATATATGTATATATATATGTATATATATATATATATATATGTATACATATATATATATATATTGCATAATCAATTGACTGAATATTCTACATTCTCATTTTAATAAATTTTTTCGGTCCTACATCTGATAACACATAATTGATTATTGCATAATTGAAATACCATAGCGTATTCATTAGTTCAAATCAAAATATTGAAATGATCATCATAATGAACACATATACCTAAAACATAATAAACACCACCAATAAAGAATACTAAAGTAATCATCACATGGCATAAATAATACTAATAAATGTCTATCCATTAAATTTAATGTCTCAAAATATCGAATCATAATGTATCAAAATAAGTGTATCAGCTAAGATATGATGGGTCAGGGTGAGGCCTCACAAAACATTTCAATTAGTTACTAGTCTCTTTTTCAACTCTAACTTTATACCATTTGAATATATAAAAATCATGTGACTTCAACTTTATATACATGTCACTCATCATCCTAGATTAATCATCAACAAACAGTATGAAATATGTATCACCATAATAACTTTCTATGCTCATTGGTCTACACAAATCAGTATATACTAGTTCCAAAATATCATTAGAAGTACGTGTCTTACTTAAAAATATTGACTTGGTCATCTTACCAAGTTGGAAATATTTACACATAGCATTCTTAGTTTCATGCAAATTTAGTAAGCCTCTAACTCTTTTCTTTGTATTGACCTTGATCATATTCTCAAATTGACATGACATTGCCTCTTATGCTAGAACCACACATCTTCAACTTTTGCAAACAAGAATGTATCAACTCTAGGATCAAGATAAATAGATAACCTTTTGTTTTCTCATTAGTACCAATCAGATTACCATCATCATCATAGATCTTGACTTTCTTTCTCTAAATTTCCAATGCGTGACCTATATTATTCAACTGAACAACATTCAATAGATTATATTTTACTCCTTGCACCCAATATGCATCATTACATATGATTTTATCATTTAACATCAATGAACATCTACCTTTCACTTGACATGGAACATCATTCCCTAATTTAATACCTCCACCATCACATTCTTCAAGTTTATCAAACTTACTAATGTCTCAAGTCATATGATGTGAGAATCCACTATCAATGATCCATGTGTCATTTTTATTAATATGTGAAATAAGATCATTATCATCCTCATACCTTTCTTCATTATAGTCTTCTTTAACAACTTACACCATTTCTACTCCATCTTTATCATCTTCAGTGTTTGAATTGGTGTTCTCTTTCTCAATAATGTAGCATGATTTCTTCCCTTTTTCCTTGTAATCTTTATTCTTTGTATATTTGTGATCCTTCTTATCACTTATTCCACTCTTTCTTTTGTGAGGATATCTTTCAGCAATATGACCTACTTTATTGCACTCAAAATACATTAGAGGTAATTTACCTTTACCTTTTGGTAACCTCCTTGCAAAGAATGCTTTAATATCATCCACGCCACCTTCTAATTTTGAGTCATTTACTTCTCTTTTATTTCATTGAACTGCCAATGGTTAGTGAAGTCTTGACAACATTCCAAGTGTAGCCATACTATTATCAAAACCACTTAATTCAAGCATAGTCAAATGACCAATTGACCCATCAAGAGAGACTATTACCAAGCATAGCTCTAAATTCGTAAATTGCATAAACTTTTATAGCATGGACATGTAAGAGAGTTTTGAGGACCTGACACAATGCAAGTTAAGGTAGGAGAATCCCCAAAGGAGATGTCCTATCCCCTGACAAATCACCACACAACAGAAGAATACAAATAACACAGATTTATATCCAAATAATGCCAACTATCATAATATAATCCTAAATTTTATATCCAATATGCCTGATTGTAAGGCCTTCTAGGTTACAACAAAATACATAAGAAATTACAAAATTAATTCTACAAGATCTTGCAAGATCCAAATCCTAGCTATCCTAGATCTACAATATGGTAGAAAACCTTAAGAAGAATCTAAACTTGTGCTTGCAATACACCAAACAACCTTCTTGTTTCCCAAGTTGTAGCTACTAGCTTTGCTCCCAAACTTCGCTTTTCTCAGTAGCTACTCTCTCTAGCTGACTTCTTTCTTGTTGAATAATGAATAATGAGAAGGAAAGACCCTCTACTTATAGCAAACCAAGCCACAAGTTTTCCTAACAAGTGACATTAAATAAATCCTGAAGCCAAAAGTTACATTATTATTAATTTAAAAAAAAATATTATTATTTTTTCCTTCCAATTTTTGTCACTTTCTCTCTCCAATTTTTTTAAAATTTAAATTTAATTTTTTTTAATAGATATATGATGCCCCCTTTTATTTTATGTTGCAAATTTCTCTTGCATCAAACTCCCTAGGTAGATAGAAAAGTATGCCCCATACTTTGATGCCAAATAAAATTTCTCCAACTAGCTTCATCTTCACTAAATGTTTCTAATCCATCTCGGACAAAAAGAACAAATCTACACACCAATTACCTCTGCTTCATCCATACAAACATCTGAATCAAATGAATCTCAATAGCCCGATCAACATGCTCACTTCTAGAAAAAAACTGAACATAACGCTTCATGAAATCTGCAATTGATCAAAACCAACAATAGCAATATCCTCAAACATGAAATTCACGTCGTCATGAAACTCTAAAACCAAGTTAGCAACATGTAAATCCTAAGCCATGTCAACCAAAGGTAAATCAAGAACATACAAATCCATAGAATCATGTAGATCCTCAACCACATCAGCAATATCCAACTCCACATCAGTAGCAACATCCATATCAACCATATCTATAAAAAATGGCACATCCTTAACCATTTCAGCAAAAACATATGAATGCAAGTCCTCATCCATATGTAAATCCTCATAACCAACAATCTCATCATCTAAAAATAAGGTGCTCTATAATTTTCATGTCATATCCATCTACTGATCATGAAAACAAATATCATTTCCAACATCAACAAGGTTTGGAACCTTTCCAACAACAACCACAAATTTCTTTGTAGGTTTCACATCACACCTCAAACTGATCAACAAAGCCAACTTCTATCTTGACCTTTCCATCCTCTCTTTTCTCTTGAACAAGTCTTCTAAATGACCAGACAACTCACTTCCAGATTGGTAGACTCCAAC
>CM053785.1:842244075-842321575 GCA_028749045.1 Cupressus sempervirens | reverse complement strand
TCAATCAAAATTTAGCATAGGAGACTACGTCACGTTCATTTCTATGCATTGTCATCAATAAGGAAAATTGTAAAAAGATTGCCTAGTCTCAAATCTGAACACTTAGACATTTGCAAAGGATGTGCCCTAGGAAAGAACACCAGGAAATTCTTTCCTAAAAGCATACAAAAATCAAAATTTTTACTTGAACTTATTCACACCGATCTATGTGGTCCTATGATTGTACCTTCCCTAAATGGGTGCCTCTATTACGTGATTTTTATTGATGACTATTCTAGAAGAATTTGGATCTACTTCCTCAAACAAAAGAAGCAATTGAAGTATTATCTAAATTCAAATAATTTAAAGCTCTTGTTGAAAACTAGTTTGGATAGAAAATCAAAATACTAAGATAAGACAATGGAGGTGAATACATCTTTAAAATTTTCAAAGAATTTTGCATTACTGTTGAGATTAAGAGGGAGTTTTCTATACCATATAATCCTCAACTGAATGGAGTTGTAGATTGTAAAAGTAGATCAATTGTTGAATCAACCAGAGAAATGATGCATGGTCAAAATATTCATACTTCCTTTTGGGCTAAAGCTTCTAATTCTGCAGTTTATATTCAAAATAGATTTCCTTGCTCAATATTAGAAAAAACCACTCTTGAAGAAGTATTTTAAGGTATCAAACTAGATCTAAGTCACCTAAGAATATTTGGGTGTCTTGTTTATATTCATATTCCTAAAGAGAAAAGAACAAAATTAGAACCATCTGGAAAGCAGGGAATACTCATTGGATATAGTGAAACAAATAAAGGTTACATGATCTATGTTTAGGGTCAAAGAACAATTGAGATTAGCAAAAATGTAAAATTTGAAGAAGATATTGCCTTCAATCTTTCTAAGAATATTGATGAACCATATGTAGAACTTATGACTAAACTAGATGAAGATCACCCAATAGAAAAATGAGAGGGTGAATGATACTGAACCTCCTTCACCTACTATCTCAAATTCAGAGAGTATTGAAAATTATAATAATAAAAAGAGACCACTTTGGGCCTAGAAAATCATAGAAGAGAATCATGTTGAGCCTAATGAAGTAATCAAATAGAGCAAGAGAACAAGAAATCAATCATGTTATGTGGCACTACTAACTAAACTTATCAAAATAGAACCTTCAAGTTTTGAAGAAGCCTTATCAAGAAAACCTTGGAAAGAAGCAATGATTGAATAGTACCAATCAATACTATAAAATAATGTGTGGGATGTTGTACCTAGACCTAAGAACAAATCAATTGTCTCTTCTAAGTGGCAATACAAAATCAAGCATGCACCTGACGACAACATTGAAAAATAGAAAGCCAAACTTGTGTTGCGATGGGTTCTCACAGAATGAAGGAATCGATTATGAAGAAACATTTTCTCTAGTTTCTAAGTACACATCTATTAGGACTAGCTTATGTTGGAAATATAGATGGATTAATTGAGAGGGGGAGGGGGGGTGAATCAGTTACCACAAAATATATCCACAGATCCCTTAGATGTCAACAATATAAACTAATAAATTTGATTACTGCTACAACTAGGTAAACATACAAAAAATGTTATAACTTGGTAAATGTAGAGTATGTATTACTTTAGCAGGTCTAATATTAATAGTAGTAACTTGCAAACATGAGAGAAAGGAAATGAACACAAGAGACACCCGATTTAACGTGGAAACCCAATATGGGAAAAACTACTAAAGTAACTTGTTACTATTTTTCACTCTTTTGAAGTGAGCCCTGCTAGGAGCCAACCCAGTTAAAGGTTATAAAACACACTGTTAGGTGTGACCTTTTTAGAGGATTTAATCACCCTGTTAGGAGTTTCCTTGTGAGATGTCTTACAGAAATTCAATGGAATTGTCACCCTATTAGAGGATTTACAACTGGCTGTTAAACTAACTTTGTTAAGAGATTTTAGATCACTGCTACAATGGTTAGAGAGTAACAATGAAATGACCTGATTGTGATGCAATTGAATTACTGAATCCAGATATCTATTCTGCTCAAAATTAGATCCTTCCTGATTGAATATTACTTTTCTAATCCACAAGGATATTTTCTTATCCTTCGAGTTTGCTCACACTCTTTCCTTTTCAATTCAATCAATACACTTGCACACACTTGAAAATCAAAACTTGACCTTATATTTATATTATCCAGATTGCCAAGTCAGCTCAATACAAATTAGAATGACCAATAATGATTACCATAGTTGACTAGAATCAATACGTGAAATAGTTAAGCTTCATATGCCAAAATAACAAAATCGTTCATTAGCTGACCCTGCTTGGTAAACACTGGTTTTGAGATGATTTCCTGTGTTAAGCAACTGGAAACTGAGTGAACTGGGTTAATACTAACTCTGTCCAACTTTCCTTTGTTAACCATGGAAAATTGGTCAACACTATTTTCTTCCATAATTTCCTTCGATGCCCAAGTGAGCTCAGTAGACATGGAAAACTATCTTGTTGACCAAGTGATCTCAGTAAGCACTAACTGACAACTGATATGACATTTGTGTGACATCAAAGATAATACACAATTAGACAATTGTATCCAAAAATATCGCTCTTTGGCATTGATGGCAACACAACATGTCATAGCACAATGAAATTTGAGAAAGTT
Source organism: Cupressus sempervirens (assembly GCA_028749045.1). Classification (NCBI taxonomy): domain Eukaryota; kingdom Viridiplantae; phylum Streptophyta; class Pinopsida; order Cupressales; family Cupressaceae; genus Cupressus; species Cupressus sempervirens. The sequence goes on along the minus strand of CM053785.1, from coordinate 842,318,916 downwards.
TCTCCCTCTTAGATTTTTCACTAAAAACTTCTTGAAATGGCAATTTTTTTTTAGAAATTTATGACAGTAAACTTCTCCCTCTTTGACAACACATGCCAAAGATAACACATACCAAATTAGTATCAGTGTACCTTGAGTACTGATTCATATGCAATATTGTCTTGATTATGATGCATTAACTAATTGATCTTCAACTATGTTCCTTTTGATGCATCACTAAAACTTTATTTAGTGAGCTTTAGATAGGGGAATGACCCCTAAATTACCTCTTAGATATAGGAATGCATCCTTAGGTAATGGCTTGGTAAATATGTCTACAATCTGTTCTTTTTTATGGACATATTCCAATTTGATTTCTTTGTCCTGCACCAATTCTCTGACAAAATGATATTTTATAGAAATGTGCTTAGTTTTGGAGTGCATCACTGGGTTCTTTGATATGTTAATTGCGTTGGTGTTATCATAGAACATGACAACTGGTTCTTTGATCTCAACCTTCATACCTTCTAATAATTGTTTAAACCAAAAAATGTTAGAACAATTTACTAATTGTAGCAACATATTCAACTTTTGCATTGGATTGTGATGTGCAATTTTGCTTCTTGCTTGTCCAAGATACCAACCTTTTACCAAGAAAGAATGCTTCTCCACTTGTGCTTTTTTTGTCATCAAGATTTCCTACCCAATCAGCATCAGTAAACACTTTTAAGTCTAGATTTCCTCCAAGTTTGTACCATAAATCATAGTCTTCAGTGCCTTTCAAATATCTCAAGATTCTTTTGATTGCCATCATGTGATTTTCTCTAGGTTTTTCCAAGAATCTTGCCACTATACCAACTGCTAAAGCAATATCAGGTCTTGTATTAGCTACATACTTTAATTTCACAATCATTGATCTGTATAAGGTCTGATCTACCTCTTTGGAGTCATCATCTTTGGTAAGCTTTAGTCTAGTACACATGGGGGTTCCAACTAGTTTTTACTAGTCCATTCCAAACATCTTGAGTATCTCCTTGATGTACTTAGATTGAGTAATGTAGATACCATTCTTACTCTATTGTATCTATAATCCAACAAAGAATTTAATCTCACCAAACACGGACATCTCAAATTATTTGTTCATTTGTTATAAAAATTATTTGCATAGATCATCATTCCCTATAAAGAGAGTGTCATCCACAAATATCTCCACTAATACAATCTTGTTATCCGGTCCTTCCTTGATATACAAACTATTGTCATCATTAGTTCTTTGAAAACTAATCTGTATAAGGTAGTTGTGTAACCTTTCATACCATGCTTTAGGAGCTTGTTTCAAACCATATAATGCTTTGTATAATTTGCAGACCATGTCCCTTTTGTCTGGGTCAACAAAATCTTGTGATTGTTTAATGTAAACTTCTTTATTAAGAATACCATTGAGAAATGAAGATTTAACATCCATCTGATATACCTTAAATCCTTTGTGTGCTGCATATGCAAGTAAGGTCCTGACGCCTTCCAATCTTCTAACATGAGAAAAAGTTTCACCATAATCAATGCCTTCTTCTTGAGAGTAGCCTTTGCATACCAGTCTTACTTTGTTTCTTGATACCTTACCATCTTCATTCAACTTATTCCTAAATACCCATTTTGTTCCAATCACATTTTTATCCTTAGGTCTAGGTACAAGGGTCCAAGTTTTGTTCTTCTCTATCTGTTCTATTTCTTTATTCATAGCCTCAATCCAACTTTTATTTTCCAATGCATCTTTAACACTTCTAGGTTCAAATTCAACAAGTAAACATGTACCTTTTAACTTACTTCTTGTCATAGTACCTTCTAATTTATCTCCAATAATTTGATTAGGTTTATGATGCCTTCTGACATACTTGGCCAATATAGGTTCCTTGCCTTTTTAATGAATTGCATTATATTCCTCTTGAATTTCAACTTGAGGCTCTAGTTTTTTAGTCTATGGCTCGGTTCCTTTAGGCTCAGTAGGCATTAACTTAGTAGCTTCTAATTGTAACTCGAGTCCTTATGAGTCAGTTTGAACTTCTTGCAACTCGGTAATTACATTGGGCTCGGCAGATGAAGTCTTGTTATTATCAAATATGCTTGGTAATATATCAGATTCAAAGTAGACAAATCTTCTATAGTATTCTGGTTCTTTCTTGCTTTCTTCTTTGGCCTTTTTTGCAAACTCATCAACTCTCACATATGCACTTTCTATAATTTTGTGAGTGGAAAAATTCAGACATTTATATGCATTGATTTTGTAGGAGTATCCTAGAAATATACCTTCATCACCTTTTACATCAAACTTTCCTTTTCTAGAATCTTTCATGATATAGTATTTACTTCCAAGTACTTTTAGGTAACTTGCATTGGGTTTGTAGCCATATAATAATTCATAGGGAGCCTTGTCTGAATCCTTCTTCAACTGAACTTGGTTCAAAGTATGGAATGCAATGCTAATATATTCCTTCCAGTATTTGATAGCAATATTCTTTTCAATCATTAGAGTCCTTGCACAATCCATGATGGATCTGTTTCTTCTTTTAGCTATTCCATTCTGCTTAGAAGTACCAGGGGTTGATACTTGTCTTTTGATTCCTCTTTCAATGCAAAAGTTATTGAATTCATTGGAGATGAATTCACCACCTTTGTTTGATCTTAAGCATTTTAATCTTTTCCTTATTTCCTTCTTTACTCTTGCCAAATACCATTTGAATTTCATAAATGTATCTGACTTCTCTCTTTGATACATAATAGTCATCATTCTAGAGTAGTTATCAACAAAAAGAATAAAGAATTTTTCTCCACTATAGCTTTCCACTCCACTAGGTCCACATAAGTCAGTATGCACTATTTCCAAGATATCTTTAGATTGATTTTTTGCTTTTAAAACTAGTCTTTCCCATTTTTCCAATTTGATAGTTCTTGCATAAACCAACATCTAGTTTCTTCAAACTAGGGATACCTCTTACTTTCCTGAATTTGCTTATTTTCACCATGTTATCAAAATTCACATGGCATAACCTTTTGTTTCATAACCAACTTTCTTCTACTTGAGCAATAAGACATGAGCAATCACCAAGATCAATATAAAATAGGTTACCTTTTGTTTGTTTGCATGATCCAATTAGTATCCCTTTGTCATCTAGCAATCTTGCCTTGCCATGCATGAATTCTACCTTGAATCCAATATTGATTAGCTGTGCCACACTTAGCAAATTATGTTTTAGTCCTTCAAGCCAATAATCATGATCACATACAAGTTCATTGGTTAATGAAATAAAACCATTTCCTTTGATGCAACAAGGTTCATTGTTTCCAAATCTTACACTACCTCCATCATAATGTTCAAATTTTTCAAAATTTGTTCTATCTCCAGTCATATGATATGAACATCCACTATCTATGTTCCAAGTATCATTTTTTCTAACATGAGAGATGAGTACCATCTTATCTCCTTCATCATCAGATTCATCTTTCACAACAATGTATACTATTTCATCCTTACTATTATTAGAATCCTTAGCCATAAAAAAAGTTTTCTTACCTTTGTCCTTGTATGATTTGTGACTTTTGAAATCCTTTTTGCCTTTGTACTTATGACTCTTCTTCTCATCCTTGCTCTCTTTTTTTAGGCACCTAGTAGCAATATGACCAACTTCTTCACATGAAAAGTAGATTAGGGGAATTTTACCTTTGTATTTTCCTCTACTTCTAGAGTATTTCTTTGCAAGCAAAGATTCAACAACTTCAAGATCACTCTCTAACCTTTCCTCGATTTCTTCTTCACTGTCTAACTGATTTTCCTTTATCTTCTTTCCTTTTTTCTTGTGTGATAGTTGGGCCTCAAAAGAAAACTCAATATTTTTGGAAGCTGGAACATAATTGTCAAAGTCGTCTAGCTCAAATGCTGTTAATCTTCCAACTAGGGAATTCAAACCTATCTTGTTATTTGTATCACATCTCACTTCTTGAATAGCAGATACTCTGACTGCATAGATGGGAAGCAAAGTTCTAAGAATTTTACTTACAATAGTTTCTTCTTTGATCTCTACTCTAGATGCTCTAATTGCACTGGCACTGGCTTTGATTCTTTCCATACATTTGGCAATATTTTCATCTTCTCTCATTTTCATTTGATCAAATTTTCCTCTAAGACTTTCTACTTTAGCTCTCTTTACATTTCATCACCACCATATATGTCCTTGAGTTTGTTCCACATTTCAAAAGTAGTTTTACAATCTTTGACCTCATCAAATTCTTCATAGCTAAGAGCAAATGCAATGTCAATCATCATGATGTTATGGTTCTTTTTCTCACCAAGCTCTTCAATAGATAATGTACCAGAGGGAGTTTTGTATTCTACATCAAGGTATTTTCAACTTGCATCACTGATGGTAGCCAAATGAAGCCTCATGAGTCCCTACCATGTTAAAAATTTATCTCTGTTAAGCCTTGGAATCTCTCTCTTATAAGACATCCTGATCTTTAGCTTAGGTCCTTAAAACCTTCCTGCAAGCATGAAAAGATCTGATACCAATTGTTGGAAATATAGATGGAGTAATTGAGGGGGGGGGGGGGAGGTGGTGAACTAGTTACCACAAAAATATATCCATAGATCCCTTAGATGTTAACAATATAAATTGATAAATTTGATTACTGTTGTAACTAGGTAAACATACAAAAAATGTTGTAACTCGGTAAATGCAGAGTATGTATTACTTTAGCAGATCTAATATTAACAGTAATAACTTACAAACTTGAGAGAAAGGAAATGAACACAAGAGACACCAAATTTAATGTGGAAACCCAATATGGGAAAAACCACCAATGTAACTAGTTACTATTTTTCACTCTTTTGAAGTGAGCCTTGTTAGGAGCCAACCTGGTTAAAGGTTACAAAATACACTGTTAGGTGTGACCTTGTTAGAGGATTTAATCACCTTGTTAGGAGTGGCCTTGTGAGAGGTCTTAGAAAAATTCAATGGAACTATCACCCTGTTAGAGGATTTATAACTAGCTGTTAAAACAACTCTATTAAGAGATTTTAGATCACTGCTATAATGGTTAGAAAGTGACAATGAAATGACCTGATTGTGATGCAATTGAATTTTTGAATCTAGATTTTTTTTTTTCTCAAAATTAGATCCTTCCTGATCAAATATTACTTTTTCACTCCATAAGGATATCTACTTATCCTTCAAGTTTTCTCACACTCTTTCCTTCTCAATTCAATCAACATAGTTGCACACACTTGAAAATCACAACTTGATCTTATATTTATATCATCCAGATTGTCAAGTCAGCTTGATACAAATTAGAATGACCAATAATCATTACCATAATCAGCTAGAATCAATACTTGAAATAGTTAAATTTCATGTGCCAAAATAACAAAATCCTTCATTAGCTAACCCTGCTTGGTAAACACTGGTTTTGAGATGATTTCTTGTATTAACTAATAAAAGCTTGGTTAACATTGCAAACTTGCAAAAATCTTTGGCAACCGAGTGAACTTGGTTGATACTAACTTTGTCCAACTTTCCTTCATTAACCATGGGAACTCAGTCAACACTATTTTCTGCCATAATTTCCTTCGACACCCGAGTGAGCTTAGTAGACACTATTTTTGCAGAGTAATCTTTAGGAATGTTTGATAGACACGAAAAACTATCTTGCTGACCAAGTGAGCTTGGTAAGCACTAACTGACAAATGATATGACATTTGTGTGACATCAAAGACAACACACAGTTAGAAAATTATATCCAACAACTTAGCAATTGCAACATCCAAAGGATGGAAAGTTTATGAAATGGATGTTAAAACAATATTCTTTAATGGTGAAATTGAAGAATTTTTTTTAATATTGAACAACCAGAAGGGTTCATCACTCATGAAAAATATTCCCATGTGTGTAAATTAAAGAAAACATTGTATGGCCTTAAACAAACATCTAGGGCATGGTATGAAAGAATAGATAGCTATCTAACAAAGTTAAGGTATTCTAAGAACAAAGCTGATCCAAACTTATACTTCAAAATAGATTTTGATGACATGATTATTCTTGTGTTATATGTTGATGATTTATTGATAACAGGGGAAGACAATCTTATAAAGAAGTGCAAAAAGAAACTAATGCAAAAGTTTGATATGAAAGATCTAGGTCTTCTCCACTATTTTCTAGGACTAGAATTCTGGCAAAAGTGGAACTACATTTTCATAAATCAGGGAAAATACACTATTGATATTTTTGAAGAAATTTGGAATGATGGATTTTAAACTACTTACTACTCCTATGGAAGTCAACTTACAAAGAAGAAGGATGATATGATCGAATTTGAATCTATCGATCCTACTTACTATAAGTAGATCATTAGATCTTTAATGTATTTGGTGAATATTCATTCTAATATGTGTTATGCTAGTAATACCTTAAACCAGTTCATGGGTGAACCAAAGAAGATACATCTAATGGCAACGAAGTATATCTTAAGATATCTAAGAGGTATAGTTGGTATGGGACTTGAACATGATCAAGCTAAAATCAATCTCCATGGATATTTAGATTCTAATTGGGCAAGAAGCTCTACCGAACATAAAAGTACTATATGTACTATAGGATGTTGCTTAGTCTTAGATCTAGGATGATTTCTTGTTTCAACAAAAAAAATATTTAGTTACATTAAGCTCCACTAAAGCAGAATATATAGCTTCCATGGGAGCCAAAGAAGTTGTACGGTTATGAAAAATTGTTAGTTGGATTGTTTAATAAGCCCTTGAAGCCAACTATCATTCACTGTGATAATTAGAGTTGTATCAAGCTTTCAGCTAATCTAGTTTTTCACAATCGATCTAAGAATATTGAAATACCTTATCACTACATTAGAGATAAGGTAGATCGAGATGTTATCAAACTAGAGTACATAAGTACTAATGAGCAGAGAATAGATGTTTTTACCAAACCTTTTGCCAAAGTAAAATTGGAAAACTTCCAAGTAAAACTTGGTATGATTAAATTGTAATGTTGAATATTGAATTTATTTTTCAATTTTATATGTGATTATGCTTCAAAATTTGTCTATTTGCATCAAATATGTAATAAAAATGATGATATTTCATGGACATATATATTTAGAAGGTAATCTTTTTAAGGTGACGATCTTACAAAAGATAGGCCTGTTATTATGACAATTTTGTTCCTGATATGCCATAAGTCATTGATAATGAAAGTATTATGATTACTCTAGATATTGTTTTGCACAATTAGAGAAAAAACTAATTGTATTTCCAATTATGAACAATTATGAACTACTTAGAGATACAAGTAGATCATAATTAGAGATACTTCAACTCTAATGGTTTTGTATTGAAGGTAGAAAAAGCTAGGAAAACTACATGCTACTCTATGTTAGCCTATGTTTTAGGTTATATGGATGTTTCCCAACTACTTCTAAGGGATATGGTGCTTATTCTTATGGAAAGGCTATGAAATCAAGTGCTAGATTGTAAGGTCCTTCCCTTCTATTGTCAATACTGACTTTCTACTAGGTATATGTCTATTTAGTGCACTCTTATATGTCCAAAAGTTGTTTCTATTTAGTGAAACACTTAAAGTAATGATCATTTGAAAATTTATACTTTTCATTCTCTCTTTAATTTCTTTGATGATTTAAAGTATTTTTATGAGAGTAAAACCCCTATAATTAATCTTGATGATGCCCCTACTGCAAATCAAGGTAAGGCTTATGAAAAATCTAACTCTTTCTCCTGCAACAAAACTTGTTGCTATCCCTAATTTTTTTTGGCATAACTCCATTTCTCCTTGATGACTTCTTTTATCCCTCTCCTTGTTCTTCATCTTTGGACCAAGTTTCTACTAATGTCACTCAACTTTTGCAACATTGTAGCTATTGTGTTGAAATATTCCATAGAAAAGTCTCCTGCATTGGGGAACCTAAGGATAATATTACTTTAATAGTTCTCTAATACATGGGAATTGTTGGAAATGAAGAGTGTAACTAAGAGGGGAGCGGTGAACTAGTTACTACAAACAATCCCCCTATCCCTCAATTTCAAATCAAACTTTTCATTGATCATGCAATACTATCCAGCTTGATTATAACTAATTCAATGCTATAACTTGGGTAACATAGAAATCTTTTGAATATTAAACTATATTAACCTTTCAGTAACTTAGTTGTAAAAACATAAATCATAAAGAAAATAACATGAACATAGATGACACCAAGATTTAATGTCGAAAAAAATCACCATGCAAATAGTTATAATATTTTTCTCTCTTCTTACGTGAGCCCTACTAGGAGCCAACCCTATTAAAGGTTACCAAACATACTATTATGTATGACCTTATTAGAGGATTTATATCACCTATTAGGAGTGACCTGGTTAGAGGTCTTCAAACACTTCAATCTTGAAATGTCACCTTGTTTGAGGATTTACAATATGACTCTAAAGTCAATTTCGTTAAGAGATTTCTTCACTACTACAATGGTTAGTAGGTAACAATAATTTGACCTAATTTATGAAGCAACTATCTTTTTCGATATAGATCTCTATTCTAGCTTGACCTCTAGATCCTTGTTGATAACGTGTACTTTACATCTTATCTATCACACTTTCCTACTCTACCTTTTCCTTCGCTCACATATTCATATTTTTCATTATTTATTTTATTCCATTTTATCCTCATAGATTGACCTTTCTTATATATCATAAGATTAGACAATTCAACTTGAACACCCTTCCACATAATCAATAAAGATCCAAATAATCAGTCTTAATCAATTAATTATTAGACAATTACATTTTGCTAACACTCGATCAATACTGAGATTGAACACTTGCTTAATACCGTGAGTCCTTAGATGCTCGACCACTCGGTTAATAGTGCAAGCAAGATATCCTTCATTAACTAACTTCTCGGTTAGTACTAAAATATATTCATAACATGACTACTTGATTAATACTGAAATATGCAAGGTTAATATTGCAAAATCTTTATTGCTCGGTTAATATTGACATTTGTGTAATATCAATGACAACATACAATTGAAAAATTATTTCCAATAACTTCTCTCTTTGGAATTGATGACAACATAACATGTCAACATACAATAATAAAAGTATTAGCAATTGGATAATATCCTTAGTTTCATTCTGATTCTCATCCATACCAACTCCCTCTGATATTCTTCTTGAATTTTTCTCAATCATTTTCACATGAATTCTCCCTCTTATATCTATCAACACTCTTCTATGAACTATCATTATCTTCTTCCTCTTTTCTATACATTTCATCATCTAAATATCTTTCTTCTAAGATACAAAACTCTCCCTCTTTTACTTTGACATCAACTCTCCCTTGTTGACACTAAACTCTCCCTCTTTGACATAAAATGAAAAAAGATATACACTTTAAAGTTACTATGTACCTTTTGTATTGATTCATATGCAATATGGTCTACATTTCACACCTAAAGTGTGACAACCTACATCATCTTGATAGATCTTCAATGGAACTGGGTTGATGCCTTAGTGAGTATCGCATAGGGGTTATTACCTCTTAGATACATAGATATATCCTTAGGTGAATCCTTAGTAAATATATCTTCTATCTACTCCTCAATGTTTAAATATTCCAATATTGCTTCTTTTTCTTGAACCAATCCCCTTAAGAAATGATACTTGATTACAATGTATTTTTTCTTTGTGTGTGATGCAAGGAAGGATAGGGAAAACTAGGGCCAAGGGCACACCCAACTCTTCGAACCACCCTGCAAGAGTTAACACAACAGAAACAAACACAAAGAATAACAACCAAAGGAGGAAGAAGAGTGAAATACTTTCATTGATTCTTCAAATATTCAACATACATGCCTAGCTATAAGACCTTATGGGTTATAGATAGATACAAATTACATTCATACACAAAGATCATTAACAAATTCACACTTTCTAGTTCTACTCTACAATTCCCTTCCAAACTGCCTTTTTTTCACTTCTAACTACTCTAGCTCCTAGCCTAAACATTCTATTTATAGTAGCCAAAAAAACTTATAGATCATTCTAGAACATGGAGAAGCCAAAATTCGGCTCTCAACAAATATTAAATGAAAACAAACCTAAATTAAATACACAAGTCAGCCTACATCAGCAATTAATTGTCTTGAAATTGATGTTCGAGAAAAATTGCGATATCTCCTAGCTCCAATTGAATTAGATCTTGCACTTTGAACTGTAGGAAGATATCTAGGTCTTGTACAAAAAATTTTGTGCACAAAGTTTGATTCATCAAGAAAAAGTGTGAATCCACTCTGAAATTTAGGTACATAAAACTATCGCACAAAACTGCCAGAAATTGATATTCTAGGAGAATTTCTATATTTGCCAAACTATATGGAGTTAGGAATTTTTCAATGGAACATAGATAGTATTATAGGCCTTGTTTTATCCCTAAATATTTCAAGTCTTCATTCATTAAGTATAATTAGTTACATATTTTACAACAGACACCCAAAAACCAAAAAATACAGTTTCAACAAAACCGAGTTTTAGTATCAAGATAAAAATTGAAAACATCAAGATAGTAGTGCAATGCAGGATGCTCCTGCATTAGACAACTAGGGTTGGAAGAAATAATTCTCCTAAATCATTGATATGTCATAATTTGAGATGACTCCATCTCAGATTGAGAAATCCATGAAGCATCTTTCATCGGTTTGTTCTTCCACTTCACTAGATATTCATAATAATTTTCCTCTTGTGCTCTTACAAATTCTTTGATCCAATATCTGTTGAACTTGTTCATTCTACTTCTTAGGATAATCCTCTGATACAAAAACTTCATAATCTAACTCATGATACTTGTATAAATCAGCAACATCGAATATAGGAGATATGTCCATGTCATCATGTAACTCAACTTCATAAGCATTTCCATTGTCAAATTTCTTCAAGATCTTACAAGGTCCAAACTTTTTCATCTTTGGCTTACTATATGTACCAACTAGAAATCTTCCTTTCTTTAGATGAACCATTACCTCATTACCAACTTGAAAATCATGATATCTCCTATACTGATCATAATTTTCCTTATACTTCTTATTACTTTGTTCTAATCTCAACTTCACCTCCTTATGCAAAAACTCCATAAAATCAACAAATTCTTCTCCTAAAGTACTTCTCTTTTCTTCACCAGCAATATCCCTCAAATCTAATACTCCTCTAAGATTGATTCCAGTAACAATCTCAAAAAGTGTCTTTCTTGTACTCCTATTCACAAAATTATTATATGCAAACTTAACTTGTGCCAATACCATTTCTCAATTACGTGGCTTATTCCCAACTAAACATCTCAAAAAGTTACCCAAGTTTCTATTCATAACTTTTGTCTGTCCATCTATCTGTAGATGGAATGTAGAACTAAACTTCAATTTAGTACCCATCTTCTTCCACAAAGTCATCCAAAAATAACCAACAAACTTATTGTCTCTATCAGAAATAATACTTCTTGGTAATCCATGCAATCTCACAATCTCTTTGAAGAAAAGTTTAACAACATGCTTAGCATCTGATGTTTTCTTACATGGTATGCAATGACCCATCTTAGAAAATTTTTCCACTACAAAAAATATGGAATCATAACCCTTCACTATCTTAAGTAATCCAGGAAGAAAATCCATATTGATGTCAATCCAAGGTTTCTTAAGAATACTAATAGGTGTATACAAACCACTATTTTGAGTCAACCCTTTTGGAACTTGATAAACTCCACAACTCTTTATAAATTTCTGAACATTCTTATACATTTGTGGCCAATAATACTTCTCTTTAAGAAAGCTTAATGTCTTATCAATTCGAAAATGTCCAACCAATCCACTACTATTCTTTTTCTTAATCAGATTCAACCTCATAGAACTTCTAGGAATACACAACTAAATACCTTTGAACAACATACCTTCTTGAATGAAATACTCATCATACTTTTGTGATTGGTCAGATTTGGTGCTCTGCACTCTCTCCTCACCTCAGAAAATTAGGATCAACATCATACAACTCTTTCCTTTTATCAAAACCAACAACTTCAACCTTCATTTCAGTCAATAGAGAATGTCTTCTACTCAATGCTTAAACAACTCTATTAATAACTCCACTCTTATGCTTGATCACAAATGTGAAACTCTGCAAGTACTCAACCCACTTCATATGTCTTTGATTCAATTTATGTTAACTTCTCAAGTATTGTAAAGCTTTATGATCAATATACAACAAAAACTCCTTAGGAATCAAATAATGTCTCCACTTCTTCAATGCTTGAACAATAACATAAATTTCTTGATCATACACATAATATTTCCTTTTAGCATCATTCAACTTTTTAGTAAATAAAGCAATAGGTTTACCTTCTTGACTTAATATAGCTCCTATTGGATTACCATTTGCATCACATTCAAGTTGAAATACTTTGTTGAAATCAGGTAAAGCCAATACAGGTAATTCAACAAAATTTTGTTTCAAGGTATCAAAACTCTTATCAGCTCCATGTTTCCACTTGAATTCCTTTTTATCTTCCCTCATTGTCTTAGTCATGGCATTACAAACAGAACTGAAATTCTTTATAAACTTTTTGTAAAAACTAGCCAAACCATGAAATGATCTTAGCTCACCCACATTCTCAGGTGTAAGCCATTCCAAAATTTATTTAACCTTCTCAGGATCCATCTTCAATCCATTAGCTAAAATCAAAAATCCCAAATACACAATCTCCTTTTGCATAAAAGAACACTTTTTAAGATTAATTAGCAACTTTTCCTCTTTCAACCTTTGCAATATTTGTCTAATATGCTCAAGATGTCTTTCCTTAGTCTTGCTAAATATCAAAATGTTATCCCAATAAACAATCACAAACTTACCCAAGAATCTTTTCAGAACTTCATTCATCAACCTGATCAAAGTACTAGGTGCATTAGTCAAACCAAAAGGCATAACCCACCATTTATACAAACCATCTTTTGTCTTGAAAGCAGTCTTCCATTTATCACCTTCTCTGATTCTAATATGATGATAGCCACTCTTCAAATCAATCTATGTAAAATACTTTGCTCCACTCAAAAAATCCATTATGTCATCCATCATCAGCATAGGAAACCTATATTTCACTGTGATCTTGTTAATAGCTTCGGAATCAATACACATTCTCCATTCTCCATTATTTTTAGGTGTGAATACAATAGGTACAACACATGGACTCAAACTTTCTCCGATTAATCCCTTTTGCAGCAACTCATGCACTTTCTTTTTAAGTTCTTCATTCTCTAGTTTAGGTGTCAATCTATATGGTGCTTTGTTTGGAAAACTAGCTCCAGGAATCAGATCCATACAATAACTTATATTTCTTACTAGAGGTAAACCATCAGGAATATCTTCAGCAACAAAATCTTTATATTCATTAAGCAATTTTGTAATTTCTTTTGGTATTTTGTCATTATCAACTTTTGATATCACTTGGTTATTACTACCAACACTTGGTCCTCTAGGAACTATAGCAAAATAGACTTGATTCTTCTTCACTTCCTTTTCAAATTGTTTTCCATTAACCATGCAAACTTTTATTGCAGTACAACTAACCTCATCTGGACTTTCAATCAAAGGCAACAATGTTCACTTCTTCCCATTTACCCAAAGAGTATATCGATTCAATCTTCCATCATGCACAATATATCTATCATATTGCCAAGGTCTACCCAACAAAATATGACAACAATCCATAGGCATAATATCACATAAAATGTCATCAAAGTAATGTCCAATTTTGAACTTCATAAGGCATTGCTCACTTACCAATATCTTATGCTCATCTCTGATCTATGAAACATGATAAGGTTTTCAATATTTCAGCCTTTGCAACTGCAACTTTGTAACCAATTCTTCTGATGCCAAATTTGTAGAACTTACACTATCAATGATCACCTTGCAACATTTTCCAATCATCTTACATTTGGTCTTGAAAAGACTTCTTAAAATAGGTTCCTCATCACTTCCTTTATTACATAAGGTTCTTCTTACCATCAGATTTTCTCCAGCCTCACGTCCACTTGGTGAACTCTCAATGTCTTCTTGAATCACAACGTTTCTATTATTCCACCAACTTTCAGAAGATCTACATTCAAAATATCTATGCCCTTCTTTACCACATCAGAAATAATTACCATGAAAACTACCTCTAGAATAAGAATTACCTCTTCCTTGATAAGATCCAGTACCTCCTCGATATGAACTATCACCTTTCCACTTGATCCTGTCTTTGTCATCATTCTTCTATTTAGATTTTCCTTTATCCTACACAAAATTATCAGATCTACTACCTTCTCCATAAGATCTACCTCTGCCTCTCTGGAATCTAGCACCTCTACCTTTTTGTCTTTGTTCATGCTTCTTTGTCAAGATCTCATTAGCTTTCAATGCATATTGATAGGCTTCTTCCACACTTTCTAGCTTCACAAAACTTATTTCATCTTGGATTCCAGATCTCAATCCATTTATGTACCTTACAATATTCTCAACATCATCATCCACATGTCTAGATCTAATGTCCAATCTATGGAATTCCTCAATATACTCTTTCACAGTCATGTCTTTTTCCTTTAAATTTTGTGTCTTTCTCAACAAGCTAACTTGGTAATTAGCTAGAAGGAATTTGTTCTTTACCTTGTTCACCATCTTCAACCAAGTTATGATATTCTCCTTTCCTCTCCTTTGTCTATCAGTTTGCAAATGCTCCCACCATAATGAAGCATGACCTTTCAACGTAGTAATTACATTTTTCACTTTCCTATTATCAGGAGTGTTTTCGTACTCAAAGAACTTCTCCATATCTAAGATCCAATCCAACACATCATTGGTATCCAACTTTCCATCATAAGGAACAAATTCTACAACAAGCTTTGAATTTTCCCTAGACAACACTCTCAACAATCTTTTCTCATCTTGATCTTCTTTAGGTTTCAGGTTATGGTTTGCTGCTACTACTTCATCATCACTCACATCATCAAGATGCGCTCCTCTCCTCTGGGCTATCTCCACAACATCTAATCTAGCTGAAATTTGTTTCAATTGATCCAATATAGCATTACCAACATTTCATCTACCATGAACCATCTTTACAAATCAGGTTCCTACAAGATCGTAATCCTCTGCAAGTTATAGGTCAAATCTACAGATCTGCCACCCTACAACAAAATCTAAATTAGTGTTCTACATGATCCAATCTTCATAACGGTGAACCAAAAGCTCTAATACCACTTGATGCAAGGAAGGATAGGGAAAAGTAGGGCCAAGGGCACACCCAACTCTTCGAACCACCCTGCAAGAGTTAACACAATGGAATCAAACAAAAAGAACAACAACCAAAGGAGGAAGAAGAGTAAAATACTTTCATTGATTCTTTAAATATTCAACATACATGCCCAGCTTTAAGGCCTTCTAGGTTATGGCTAGATACAAATTACACTCATACATAAAGATCAGTAGCAAATTCACACTTTCCAATTCTACTCTGTAATTCCCTTCCAAATTGCCTTTTTTTTCACTTCTAACTACTCTAGCTCCTAGCCTAAACATTCTATTTATACTGACCAAAATGGCTTATAGATCATTCTAGAACATGAAGAAGCCACAAGTCAGCTCTTAACAAATATTAAATGAAAAAAAACCTAAATCAAATACACAAGTTGGCTTGCATTAGCAATTAATTGTCCTAAAATTGATGTCTGAGAAAAATTGCAATATCTCCTAGGTCCAATTGAATTAGAGTTATGCTTTGAACTATAGCAAGATATCTAGGTCCTCTACAAACCCTTTTTTGCACAAAGTCTGATTCGTAAAGAAAAAGTGCACATCCACTCTGAAAGTTAGGTACATAAAACTATCATGCAGAACTGCCAAAAATTGATGTTCTGGGAGAATTTCTATATCTCCCAAACCATAAGGAGTTAGGACTTGCACACTGGAATGTAGATAGTAATCTAGGAACTCTTGAATCCTTAATGTGCGTAGGTCTTAATTAATTAATGATAAATAGCTAGATGGTCTGTTAGAAGCATCTAGAAACCAAAAAATCCAATTTCAGCAAAACCCAATTTTAGTATCAAGATAAAAACTAAAAACATGCAGGATAGTAGTGCAACCCAGAATGCTCCTACATCAATGTGCATCATAGGATCTTTGGGTTTATTTATTGAACTTGTGTTATCATAGTACATAACCACTAGTTCCTTGATTTCCTCCTTTATTCCTAACATTAGTTTCTTGATCTAGAATATGTTAGAACAATTGACTATTGCAACAACATACTCAACCTCTTCTATAGATTGAGAAATATAATTTTTCTTCTTTATTTCCCAAGATACTAATCTCGTTCCAAGAAAGAATGCTCCTCCACTAGTGCTTTTTCTGTCATCAATGCTTCCTACCCAATCTGCATCAATAAAGGTTCTTAACTCAATATTTCATCCTTTGTTATACCATAAACCATATCCTTCAAATCCTTTTAGGTACCTCTAATTTTTTTTTAACTACCATCATGTGATTTTATTTAGTATTAGTAGAAAACCTTGCAACTATGATAATTGCCAATGCAATATCAGGTTTGGTGTGTACCACATACTAAAGTTTCCTAATCATTGATCTATAAGTAGTCTAATTTACCACTTTTGAATCATCATTATTTGAAAGTTTATGTCTGATAGACATAGGTGTTCCAACAAGTTTGAAATTTTCATTTCAAATGCTTTCATTATTTCCTTGATGTACTTTGACTGAGTGATGAGTATGTCATCCTTCATTTGATGAACTTGAAGACCAATGAAGAATTTTATCTCTCCAAACATAGAAATTTTAGATTCTTTCATCATTTATTTAGAAAATTATTTTCATAAAATCTCATTTCCTCCAAATATAATATCTACAAATATTTTTGCAAGAAATATCTTGTCCTATGGTCCTTCCTTAATATGCAAATTACTATTATCATTTGTCTTTTTAAAACCAATTCTTACCTGATATCCATGAAGCCTTTCATACCATGCTCTAGGAGCTTGCTTTAGTCCATATAAAGCTTTGTGAAGTTCACATATCATGTATCTTTTTCTTGGATCAATGAAACCTTTAGGATGTTCAATGTAGAATTCTTTTTCTAGGACTCAATTCAAGAAAGCTGATTTAACACCAATCTGTTATACTTTGAATCCCTTTTGTGTTGCATAAGCTAGAAGTATTTTGATTCCTTCAAGTCTTACAATAGGGAAAAATGTTTCCCATAGTCAATACCTTCTTCTTGGGCATAAACTTTGCATACTAGCCTTTCCTTGTTCCTTGTTACTTCTCCCTTTTCATTCAACTTATTTATGAATGTTCATTTTGTACCAATCATCATTCTTTGATAGTTTATGTCTTGTTATCATAGGTGTACTTACTAGTTTTAAGTACTCCAGTCTAAATATTTTTAGTATCTCCTTGATGTACTTTGATTGGGTAACAAATATGCCATACTTCAATTGATAAACTTGCAAGCCCATAAAGAATTTGATCTCACCAAACAAGGATATTTCAAATTTATGTTTCATCTAATTAGGAAAATCCTTGCATAAAGCATCTTGTCCTCCAAATATTATATCATCAAAAAAGATTTCAGATAACAAAATGTCTTTACCTTTTTCTACCTTAATGTATAGATTGTTGTTATCATCAGT
The DNA here is from genome assembly GCA_028749045.1 of Cupressus sempervirens. Classification (NCBI taxonomy): domain Eukaryota; kingdom Viridiplantae; phylum Streptophyta; class Pinopsida; order Cupressales; family Cupressaceae; genus Cupressus; species Cupressus sempervirens. Next base: position 842,301,147 of record CM053785.1, on the reverse strand, counting down.
TCTTTCAAATCCAATCTTCACAAGATACTTATGAAGTCTTCCATACCATGCTCTTTGTGCTCTTTTCAAACCATAAAGAGCTTTGTGCAATTTACATACCATATCCTTGTTGTTGTCATCAACAAATTCTTCTGGCTGTTCTATTTAGACTTCTTCTTGTAGTATGCCATTTAGAAATGTAGACTTAACATCCATCTGATAAAATTTGAATCCTTTGTAGAAAACATATGCAAGTAGATTTCTTACTCCTTCCATTGTTACAACATGGAAAAATGTTTCTCCATAGTCTATTCCTTCTTCTTGTGCATATCGTTTGCAAACCAGTCTGGCTTTGTTCATTGTGATTTCACCATTTTCATCTAGCTTATTCCTAAACACCCACTTGGTACCAATCAAATTTTTGTCATCTAATCTTGAGACTAAACTCCAAGTTTTGTTTTATCTATCTACTCAATTTCTTCTTCCATGGCTTTGCACCAATCATCATCTTCTAGTGCATCTTTCACTTTCTTGAATTCTTTCTGGCTTAGCAAGCATGATTCATTCCTTAGTCTATTCCTTGCCATTGGTCTAGGATCTTTGTTTACAATGATTTGATCAATAGGATGATGTCTTCTAACATACTTGGACAATCTTGGCTCAACTCTTGTTTCTTCATTTTGTCTTTTAGCTTCAGAGTCACTATGCATATTTCTATGAGGTATTTCAACATCTCTCTCATGTACACTACCTTTAGAATTAGAATGTGCAGTTTCTCCATTTTGCAACTTATCATCTGAATGTACCTCAATTCTTGAATTCAATTCGACATTTATTGGCTATGATTCAGTAATCACTAAAACTTGTTGCTGATTCCCTACTTGATTGGCAACTTCTTCTTCAATAGAAATTCCTTCATAGAAATATACAAATGACTTGTATTCTTCTGGTCTATTGATGGGTTCAGCCTCATGAGCTTCTGTGTATTCATCAAAATTTACATTTACACTTTCCACAATTTTGTTAGTGTTAGTATTTAAACACTTATATTCTTTACTTCTTATGGAGTAGCTAAGGAATATACCTTCATCACTTTTTGCATAAAACTTACCATTTCTAACATCCTTAAGAATGTAACATTTGCTCCCAAATATCTTGAAATATTTTACATTGGGTGAGTAACCATACCATAATTTAAAAGGTGTTGAATTAGTACCTTTCTTGATTTGCACTTGGTTCAAGGTATAAACAATTGTAATTACAAATTCTCTCTAGTATTTTAGAGAAACATTCTTCTCCATCATAAGTGTCCTGGCACAGTCCACTATTGACTTATTTCTTCTTTCAGAAATTCCATTTTGTGGAGGGGTCTTTGGTGTAGAAGTCTATCTTTTGATTCCTTTATCATTACAAAACATCTTAAACTCTTTTGATGTGAACTCTCCTCTTTCTTCTCTCAAACATTTCAGACATTTACCTGTTTCTTTTTCAACTCTTGACAAAAACCACTTAAACATTTGAAAGGCATTAGACTTTTATTTTAGAAACATGACTATCATCATCCTAGAGTAACCATCTATAAACAATATTATATACTTGTCTCCCCTATAACTTTGTACTTCTATAGGTCCACATAAGTCAGTATGAACAATCTCTAGTATCTCTTTAGAAGTATAAGTCCTACTTTTGAAACTTGATTACTCATTTTCCCTAGCTGGCACTGTTTGCATATTATATTGTTAGGATTTTTTAGCTTGGGCAGGCCTCTAACTTTCTTCATGTTGCTGATACTAATCAAGTTATCAAAGTTAACATGACATAACCTTTTATGCCATAGCCATACATCATCAAATTTCACAATAAGACAAGTAGCATCATCTATCTCAAGGTAAAATAGGTTGCTTCTAGTTTGATCTCCTTTTTCCTATCAATTTTCCATTTGTATCATATATCTTGGTTGTCCTGTTTCCAAATTCAAATTTGCATCCCACATTGCTTAATTGTGACACACTCAACAGATTATAATTCAAACGTTCTACATAGTATGCATTATCACATGAGATCTTTTCTATGAGCTTAATGGAACCTTTTCCTTTTATCAGACATGGAGCATCATTACCAAATCTAACACTATTTCCATCATAATGGGTTAAGGTAACAAACTTACTTTTTTTTCCTGTCATGTGATGTGAGCATCCACTACCAATGATCCATTTGTCATTTTTGTTTACATAGGTCACAAGTGCAGTTGCCTCATCTTCATCAAACTTTTCTTTCATTGCAACATAAACTACTTCATCATCATGTTCATCAGAATCATCTTCTTTAGCTTTGTAGCACTTCTTGCCTTTGTCTTTGTAATCTTTTCTATCTTCATTTCTTCTACCTTTATATTTGTCATTTCCTCTATAGTTTTTCTTTTCTGGACACCTAGTAGCAATATGTCCAACCTCATTGAAATTAAAACAAAAAATGGGCAACTTACCTTTGAACTTGCCTTTTCCTCTATGGAATCTTCTTGCTAGTAGTGCTTCCAGTTGATCAACATCTTCTTCATCAATGTCACTATCACTAGACATATGTTTTATCTTTCTTTTCTTCTTCTACTTCTTCTCATCATAATCTGTCAATAGCAACTTATCCTTGAAAGAATATTCAAGACTCTCTAGCTTGTAATTGTCAAAGTTGGATAACTCAAAAGCAGTGAGTCTACCTACCAGATCTTCAAGAGTTAGATTGTTTCCTAGAATACATCACAATTCATGGATTGTAGATACTCTAATAGTATAAATAGGTAGCAATATTCTTAAGACTTTACTTAGAATAGTCTCATCATCTATATGACCAGTAGCACCTTTTATTGCACTAACAACTTCTTTTGTTCTAGCAACATATTGAGCAATGTTCTCACCTTCTTCGATTCTCATGTCATCAAATTTACCTCTGAGGCTCTTTGAACATTTTTATCTCCTCCAAAGATGGTATGTAGGGCATCCAACATCTTCTTTGTGGTGTTACATCCTTTGATGTCATCAAATTCTGCATAGCTGAGGGTAGAGGCAATCTCCAACCTTTCTTGATTGTGCTCTTTCTTCTTCTTCATATCTTCAATATTAGGGACTCTAACATGATCAACATGTTCCACTAAAATTGAGGATTGTGCACGATCTCCTATTCCTCCAAGATGCAACTTCATTAGACATTTCCATGCAGGGAAGTTGTCTCTATTAAGCTTGGGTACTTCTCTCTTAGACATCTTGATCTTTGTGCTTCTAGTACTTTCAAACTAGTTCAATAAATAGATGGCTTTGATACCAATTGTTATAATTCTTTAGAATGAGAGGTGAGGCAGGGGGGGGGGGGGGGGGGGGGCTGAATTAGTTATTCAAGGTCCAGATACGTCAATAAGACTTTTTACTTAGCTTAGTGAACCCATTAAACATTCATATCTATGCATGCATCCAAGCTAATCACTAAAACTTGCATATTACTATTTAAATCAACATGTAGCAATAAAAACATGAACCATAAAAATTTATCCACAAACTTGACATAGTTATTTAATGTGGAAACCCAATTTGGGAAAAACCACTAGTAACATGCTACTCCTATTTACTGTGAAAGGTCAACCTTGTTAAAGTTTACAACACACACTATTAAATGTGACTCGGTTAAGGGATTTCAATCACCTTGTTAGAAGTGGGCCTAGTTAAAGGACTTTAGGCCATTCACTTGGAATTCCACCCCGTTAAAGGATTTTCTAATGATTGTTACGTCAACCTTAGTCCAAAAGATTTTACCCTAACTGATACAATTGTTAGAGAGTAATAGTAGAGCTTTGATCTGATAAAACTTACAACTTTTCTTGCAAATTTTAGATCTCAATTCAGTTCTCAATTTTCTTGGCTTTCATTATTTTGTAGCTCTGATAGCTTGTTCACCCTTTAAGTCTCCTTAAGTCTTCTTTCTTGGTACGCCAATGCAGTCACTTCTGTGGTCACTTGATAAAGTAGAGTCTCTCTCTCTCTCTGTTCTTCATTGGTCTTCTCTGACCTTTTCAATATCTCCCTCTTGACACCACACTCTTAGATAATTTGCTTCATGACCAAACATTCCTTAAATAGGAAATTAGGATACTTTTCCTACTCTATTTTCCATCGTCCAATTTAGAGACTAGATGGATTAGGTAGGATACAATGTATCTACCCCATATCTTGTCTCCTCTAGAAACTTCTCCTAGAATCCATTCAAAATCACCTAAAAATGGTTTAGCTCAAATTTTGTACCACCAATTCATCATCCTTATCTTCCACCTGGTTAATAGACTTCAAGAAAACAAACTTGTCGGCTCAAATTTGGAAAATCTTTGACTTTTCTAATAATGCAGTAGCTCGACATTATTAATCTTCTGATGCTCAGCATATATTACATTGCTTGGCATCTACTATGAGTTCACTTGGCATCCACTATGATTTACTGATGCTTGACACCTATTGTATTTTTCTCAGCACCAACTATGTTACTTGGCACACACTAAAATTTTCCTTTACTCAACACTAACTAATTTTTTGCTCAGCTTGAACTTGTTAGAATTATTTAGAATAACTGAGAGGGGGGTGAATTAGTTATCCAAGGTTCAATTATGTCCAATTAAATTTTTTGTACAAATCCTTAATGGCACATAACTGAAATTATCATGTATGCAATTGAACATTAAACAACCATGAAAAGTAAACATGCATCACAACATAACACTAAGGATTTGATAACCCAGAAACCCTCCAAGAATAAGAAGGTAAAATTGGAGTGGGGATGATACCTACAAAATAACTGCATAATTGATTTCAACCACTTCTGATGGTCTGCCCTATTAAAGGCTACAACACATTGTTAAATGTGACCTTGTTAAAGGATTTAAGAACATTCAACTTGGAATGTCACCCTGTTAAAGGATTTACATAGAGCTGTTAGGCTCACTCAAGTTCATGGGATTTTCAGTCACCTTCTCAAAAGAATCTTTCATCCCTCTCTAAGGATCTCCTATCCTCCTCCTAAGGATCTCTTATCCTTCTCCTAAGGATCTCTTTATCCTTCTTCTGAGGATCTTTTTATCCTTCTCCTAGGGATCTGCTATTCTTTTTCTAAGGCTTATCCACCTAGCTGTTAAGCTAACCTAGCAATGTAGGGTTTCAATATCTAATACAATGGTAAGAAAGTATTAGAAGGGTTTTGACCTGATACAGATTGCAACCCTAACTGTGCAAATTTTAGATCACTCTTCAATTCCTTTCTTTCCTTGGCTTTCCTCCCTTGCAGTGCTGACAACTTGTTCACCCTTCAAGATCTATCTCCTTGAGTTCTTCCACTTGTTATGCCAATGCAATCTCTCTAGTCACTTGATCAACTCAGAGTCTTGATGCTCTGTTCTTACTCCTCTTGGCTTCTTCGCATGATCACACTTATGACCAATTCCTTCTCTTGCATGCGCACTTGATCTCTGACCTGTAACTCCTTATAAAGAAGTTCTATTCTTGATTTCTTGCTCAAATCTTAATTTTCTCTTGAGAAAATGGTATTGCTTTCCCTCCAAATTATTTCTTTCAAAAACTTCATGATGAATCCATTAGCATTCACCTTGGATTGGTTTGCATGGATTACATAGAATTCTGTGACATCTACTCATCATTCATAACTTCCAACTACTTCACAAAATTTGATGTAACAACCTTATCGCTATTGATCTGGCGAATCTTGTCTTAACAAATAATGTAGCAACTTGGCATTATTGGTTTACTGATGCTCGACACCTTTTGTGTTACTCAACTTCTTAATGTTATTTACTGGTGCTTGACACCTAAAGCATTTTGGCTTTTCTCGGCACTTGAAAACTTACTCGGCATCCATTATCTTTCTCTACTACTCGGCACCTAAAGGATTCTATGTTACTCGACATCTGAGTAATCACTTGGCTTATACTGAAGTTGAACTTGCTCGACTTCAACTGAGAATCTATTTGACTCTAACTAGCTTGCCCAGTTCTTTCTAATGAACTTAGTTAATCCTTACATCTTTGATGTATCATAGTGTGTTCATCCTCTTAGAGTATGTCATCAATACATTATTTCATCAATGGTTTAGCTGATCCTTATACTTCATTACATCATCATAACTTCAACCTTTCTTTAGGTACTCTAGTTACATCTTATTAATTGCCACCTCCTTGTCAATCAACCAATTAATAGTATTTGGATCACTAAAACAATTGTCATTCCTACAAGTAGCAAGTTTGACATCAATGAAAAAACAATGATTGAAAAAATTCTTTACCAGTTCCATTATCCTTCATTCATGATCTTTTCAATCATTTCCAATAGAACTAAGTTTGCTCGACACCTACTATCAACTCAGTCAAGCTTTGCAGATAGTCTTAGTATTACTTGTTCTTCTAGAGTTTCTAAGCGTATCCAACCTTTATATCTTCAAGTGGATTATCAATACATCATTTCATCATTATCTTAACTGATCCTTGTACTTCATCACATAACCATAAGTCAAACTTTTCTCTTATGTGCTTTTTGTTAAATCTTATTGATTGAATCCTCTTCATCAATCAAATAAGTGATAGTACTTGGATATTATAAGAAATTTTCTTACCAAAAAAAATAGGTTTGATATCAATGACAAAATAATGATTGAAACATATGTTTTGCTTCAATAATCTCCCTTTTTCAACAATGATATTTTCAATCAGATCTTGACATATTCTATAAGATATGTTTATCTTTAGCTTAGGTCCTTGAAACCTTTCCTACAAGAACCAGATTATTTGATACAAATTATTGTAAATGAAGAGTGTAACTGAGAGGGGAGTTGTGAATCAATTACTAAAAAATAATCCCCTTGTCCGTAAATGACAAATCAAACTTTTCACTCATAATGCAATATTATATAGCTCTCTAATAAATAATTTAATGTTGTAACTCTGCTAAAATAAAAATCTTATGGGATTCTCCCTTAAACTTTCTTTACAATAATGGCCAGATCATTGAGTGTTGCAAAGCTAAATTTGGTGAAAAAGTCACCGACTATTGGGTCAATGATACATGGGTTCTCTAGATATCAATCTTCGCCCTATTCAACTTTCCCTTTTTTCTTCTTGTATCAATCTCAACTCCCAAGACATGGTCATCTAGGCTCTGCATCCAAGTGGCAACTTCAAAGTTTCTTTGCTATTTGAGGAAAAGAGAATTGATCTCTAGTGGGTTAAAGCTTGGACCAAAGGTTTAACCCCTAAGATTGAGATTTTCTGTTGGATTGCTTTATAGAACAAAATTTTCACTTTAGATAATCTTTCAAAAAGATGGATGATCATAACCAACTAGTGTTATCTTTACAGAAAGGATATGGAATCTATTAATCATATGTTTTTGCATTGATGTTATGCTAGGGATGTTTGGAAGGAATTTTGAATTTTTGGGATATACATTGGACTTTTTAGGAGAATCTTGCTAACATTTTCTTAAGCTTAAGTAGCCCCTTGAATGGAGAACATGCTTGCATCCTTTGGTGGTATTCTTTTCCCTATGTTTGTTGGGGCTTCTAGAAAGAAAGGAATGCCAAAATCTTCAAAGTTACCAACACCTTTTCCTGGGTCATTGGTAAAAGAATAATTATAAACATAAAAGAGAATTTTATATCACATTATGGCTCCTCTAAAAATATCAACTTCGAGCATCCTGGTCAAAATTGCATAGTTAAAAAGGATAATTTGAGGGATAATTCCATATGTTCATCTCTTCCCAATGGTTGGATTAAAGCTAATTTTGATGGAGCTTCCAAAGGGAACCCTGGTAAGACTGGCTGTGGGGGAGTTGTAAGGGATTATAATTGCAATATCATTCAAGCTCATGATATTCCTCTTGGTATTACTTCTATCCATAAATCTCAGAAGGAAGGGGCACACTATATGATCAAGTTGGCTAAGGATACTAGTTGCAAGAACCTTTGGCTAGAAGGGGACTCTAGAAATATTGTCAATATCCTTAATAATAAACATGAACTTGCCTAGAATATTTCTAACCTTCTTTGCAAAAGTAAAGAAGACCTATTTTTTTTTCAAAATGTGTTCATTTCTCATAACTACTATGAAACAAACACATTGGTTGATTGGATGACCAACCTAGTAGTTCAAAGCAATTATATTGTCATGTGGACTGACCACCTAAGCATGGATGATGATCTAATAGCTAAATATAATTATGAAAGAAGCATATCTCAAGAAGGGAAAATCAATATTTGATATGCTTTCAGCCTCCACTTATTATTTCATCAATGCTTCAATTTATTGTTTTAAATGGAATGGTTTCCATGCATGCATGTTTGTCAGTACTTCACACAGCTTGTAAGCATTATTTGGGCTTTCAAGAGGTAATACATTGATCATTTCTTGGAGTTTTTCTCTATGATTTTTTAGTCACATTTTGTCGAGTGGTTTTATTTTTGTGAATATGGGTAGGGAAGCAAAAAATTTGGAACCCAAGAAGTTTGGCATCAGCTGGAGAAGAGAAGGTGATCATTCATATTGAAAAACTTCATAGTTGCAAACCTCATGTGATGGTCAGTTTCTACAATGCTTGGGATGGTGACAAGGTTACAATCTATGGTAAGAAATTTAACCTTAATGCTAGTTTTATTATTGAGGTTACTGAGTTTCCAAATGAAGGTACTAGATTTTTGAAGAAGAAAAAAGCTTTAGAAGAGGCGGTCAAGCACTTTCCCAAAAATTACTAGGAGGATGTGAGATTGGTGAAGGTTGGTAACTTCTATGATCTTTCTCAAATAAAGGATATCTGGCAAGAAGTTCTCACCTGTGTGTGGTTGTATTTCATTCTAGATGGTAGGGTTCCAGGGTTCATCAATACTACTTGGTTTTTTTGAATCATTTTTGTTATAAGAAAAGTATACCCTTCCCTTACTACTTGGTGAATTCTCTCCTAACTGTGCTTAAAGCCCATAAGCATAAGGCTTCTAGACCTATCATCCATGAGAGTCATACTTCTTATCAGTGATTCTTTTTGAGATAGTACCCCCACTCACTCTGTGTCTACCAAAAAAAAAAAAAGGTAAGTGGAAGGCATGTCCAACAACAAGGAAAATGATGGTGACTCTTCAATGAAAAATAAAAGTAGTAGCAAGCAGGCTTTGGTGATGGAAAGAGACTTTGATCAGAGCTCCAAATATTTGGAGGTTATCGATGCTCCCTTGGATGATGACATTGCCTAGACTACGAGTTATAGTTGTTCTTCTAAGAACAAGGATATCGCTCTCAACTTGGATGATATCTCGGCCCAAGATTCTTCACTTTCTTCCCCTAGTACTGTTAGCAAGTGAGGTAAGAACTCTTCCAATATGGGTAAAGTTATGGATAATGTTCCTTCCTTGAAGCATAAAAGAATAAAAAGAAACATTCCTAGTCTTTAGAACAAGGATGTTATCATCAAAGATGGTTGTGGAAAGATGGTAAATATGGAGGTATTGCATGAAAACAAAATTTGGAAGGAGACTAGTACTAATGACAAAGATGGGTTAATTAACCTGATTACCCAGATGTTGGAATTGGAGTGTGTTAATATCTCCCCTATTAATACTACCCTTTCCCTTGATCCAGAGGTTGGTACTTATTCTATGGCCAAATGTGGTCATGGTGATACTGATCCTAGTACAGGTAATGAGCCAAAGACCAAAAACTAGGACTTTAAGGAAAAGCCCCAATAGATTGATGATTCTGAGGATGCCCAAGATTTAAAGGGTGGTGAAAAAGTTTTGAAATATTTGAATAAATCCATAGATAGAGCTAATATTGGGCTGAAGATGGACAACTGGGTGTACTATGAAATTAAAAAACTTCACTTAAAAGTCCCTTTCTTTTATAGGTGAAGCTAAATGAGGAATGTACGAAGTGGAGGGAGCTAGAATCTCAGGTTGGGAACATCGCAACCAAACTCCATGAATATGAAGCTTCCCTTAAAAAAATGATTAAGAATAGTGAGATGGGTATACAAGATGTTACTTTGTTCATCTTGGCTACTGTTGCCTCTATTGGGAAATTTTCTCCAGATGAAGCCAATTTGATTGGTCAGGCTCCACTACAAGCTAGTGGTTTGAGCAGAAGAACTAGACAGAGCACTAGGAAAGATGACCTCCAACTTTCTATGACGAATATTCATGATTCTTTCAAAGAGGTTTCTATCTTAGGTACTTTTATTATGGGTTCTATTAAAGACCTAATCTAAGTATTTTTTATCTAATTTTTCTCTCAATTTTGGTCCCTATTATTTTGAACTTGTGTTGATTACTAGTCCCTATAAAACTAGCTTGACTTGGTTGTTGGTCCCTATAAAAATAGCCTTTGAATTCAATTTTGATATTTTGGGTTGCTCGTCCCTGTAAAACCAACTCTTGTCTTTGGTTCCTTTTTGTTTGGGGTTTTAAGTCCCCTTTAAACTTGTTGTTACCTAATCAAAACATAGGAATCTTATGAATATAAAACTATTTAAACTTTTTAGTAACTTAGTTATAGAAACATAAATAATAAAGAAAATAGCATGAACATAGATGATTGCAAAAATTTAACTTAGAAACCCAATTTGGGAAAATTACCATGCAACTAGTTACAATTTTACTCTTTTGAAGTTATCCCTACTAGGAGCCAACCCTATTAAAGGTTACAAAACATATTGTTAAGTATGACCTTGTTAGAGGATTTAGATCACCCTGTTAGGAGTGGCCTGGTTAGAGGTCTTCAAACACTACTTCAATCTTGAAATGTCACCTTGTTAGAGGATTTACAATATGATTGTTAAGTTAACCTAGTTAAGAGATTTCTTCATTGCTACAATGGTTAGAAAGTAACAATAATTTGACCTAATTTATGATGCAATTATCTATGCTGATTTAGATCTCCATTCTAGTTTGACCTTTGGTTCCTTACTGATAAGATGTTCTTTGTAGCTTATTTTTCACACATTCCTGCTTTGCCTTTGACTTCGCTCACATATCCATCTTTTTCATTATTTATTTTATTCCATTTTATCCTCATAGCTTGACCTTTATTATATATCATAAGATTGGACAAGTCGACTTGAATAACCTTCCAAATAATCAATAAACATTCAAATAGTTGGCCTTAATCAATCAATTATTAGACAATTGCATTCTGCTAATACTTGGTCAATACTAAGATTGAGCACTTTGTTAATACTATGAGTCCTTAGATGCCTGACCACTCAGTTAATATTTTAAGCATGATATCCTTCATTAACCAACTTCTCGGTTAACACTAAAATGTCTTCATTACCCGAATGCACTATCAATACTAAAATATGCGAGGTTAATATTGCAGACTCTTTATTGCTTGGTTAATATTGACATTTGTGTAATATCAATCACAACATACAATTGAAGAATTATTTTCAATAGGAATAACTTCTCTTTAAACTCTTTCTCTTGTTGTGTTTTTGTGTGAGTTATGCCCTTCCTTTTAGGGATAATGGTTTGTGCTTTGTATTCTGTTCTCTTAGTCTTCTTTGTCCTAGATATGTGCTAATTGATGATGTGGACTTTTTTCCTTTAGGTCTTGTTTTTACAAGGATTGCCCCCCTTGTTAGGGTGCTTAATTAATTATAATATTATTATAATATTAATGATTAATAATATCTATTATTTATCATAGTAGATATTCTCTTAAATGTATTATCAATTATTATATAATGATAATGATTAATTATTCAATTAATATATAAGTGATATAGTACAATTATTTCATTAACATGTAAATTATATTATATTATTATTGTTAGAATATTTAGAATAACTAAGAGGGGGACAATGGGGTGGTGGGTAATCATTTATCCAAGGACTAGATGCACTAATTAAACAAACAAACACTTAATTAATTTTAAGATCTTATCATTCCATGGCTCAGTCTCTACAGTCAACTTTTCATCACATCAATTAACTGTTCAATGTCCTAAATATAATAGACTTTGAGAATGTAAACATTAATTAGTAAAACACAATAAATAACACTCACACAAGTTTAACACTAGGATTTAATGTGGAAACCCAATTTAGGAAAAACCACCAACAACATGTCACCAATTTTAACTCTTTTGAAGTGAGCTTTGTTAGGAGCTAACCTTGCTAAAGTTTTACAAAATACACTGTTAAATGTGACATTGTTAAAGGATTTAATCACCTTATTAGGAGTGACCTTGTTAGTAGAATTTAGAACATTCTATTAGAATATCACCCTATTAAATGATTTATATATGTTTGTTAGATCAACCTTTATTAAAGGATTTCAAATACTATTTACAATGCTTAGCAAGTCACAACAGGTTTTGATCTATCATGTATAACTCACTTTGCATGCAAAAAATATCAGTTTGACTCTTAAAATAATTCATTGATAGGCCTCCATTGTTAGCTCTATCTTTGATTCACTTGGAAACCCTTCAAGTAATCACTCTTCACCTCTTCTCAACTCTTCTCATCCTTCTTCTTAGATTCGCTTGTCAATAACATTGGCAACTGCTCTAACTCTAAACTTTGTAGGTTAGGCCCTTATACCTCCTTAAATAGGTAATTTTGATCTTTTTCTACTTAAACATCACCATAAATCTTAGGGTTTATGATTAGATCTATCACGTAAAATGAATCTAATCACCATTTTTTTTATCCTCTTATTTTCTAGAAACTTCTCTTGGAAATCCACTCCTTAAGTTATTTATCTAATGTTGTCATGGCCTTGAATGATCCAAATCATTGATCCTTATCTTCAACATGCTTTCCACATTCCAAGAAATAAATTTAGTCCATTGGAAATTATGATTTATCACAAACTGTTAAAATGTTATTCCTTTGCCAACACTAAATTCTGAGACTTGATCATTAGTAGGTTACTCAATTGATACTAAATTTCTTTCTTGGCACATAAACTGTCACTCAGTCAATACCAATGTTTGGTTAACAATAATTCTATTTGGGTTGGTCTAGCACACAGTTGACACTAGAATCACTCAACATATACTTCAAGTTCCTTAATCTTATGCTCTGTTACTTGGTCAAACATATGCATTTGATCTTTCTTTTGATCACATCTTAAAGGATTTAGCATTACCATCTTCTCCACTTGCAAAATTATTTAAACAACCACTTCATCTTGTCAAAGTTTGACTAATCAAGTGTCCATTTGTAGTGTCTTCTAGATACTGTTGTAATGAACACCTTCTCAAATCCTTTTTTTCAATCAAATAGATATGACTCTTAGATCATATAGCAAGCTATTTTGCCAATAGGTTTGACATCAATGACAACATAACAATTGTTCCAATTGTAGTTTCCAATAATGATTTCTTATTTCATTATTATCTACTAATATTATTTATTATATTATATTATATAATTTTTTTCTATCTTATTATATACAAATAAATAAATTAAAGTTTTTTAACTAGCCTATTTGTATGTTTGGTTTTTATAATCATATTTACTTCTTAAACTATTATTACAAAAAAGTTGTTTTTATCACACATTGTATTGTCAAAGGAAAAATAATGAAACAAGTCCATATAATATAATTGAGGAATGATTCTTGATTACAAAAATTAAAAATCACATACCGATTATTTAAAAATAAAATAACATGCAAAGTATGAAATCCTAATCAAGCAACCATTTGAAAATAAAATCATAAACATTCAGTCATCATCCAAGAGAAGACCACTTCATGGAGCCACAATGAAAATGTTAGATAGATATAAAATAAAAATATTTTCTTCATGAAATATTTGATTATTTCATCCTCCTATTTACCAAGGTCTTTCTTATGAATGTGATTTGGGTTCTCTAAGATTTGAGCACAATGCACAAGGGGCTATGCATTGTTTAGTGTGGAGCTTGATCAGTCCCCAAGTGGGAGATTGTTAGATTGTGGTGACTGATTAGGAAAGTACTGTACATACTTCATAAATTATTTGGGGTTTGGGGCCCTATTTTATTAGGATTTTGGGTTGACATGTAATTATTAATTATAACCCTAAAGTGGTTAAAATACTTGTATAAAAGGGCTTAGGATTAGGGATTGTTTCATAAGGTGTGATGCGAAATTGGTTCTTTAGGCGGTATTGATTTGTAAGGGATTACAGATTGTAATTAGGTTGTAATCACTGGATCATAAAAATATTGGACTTGCTATTTGGTGGATGTAGCCCAGAGATTGGGTGAACCACGTTAAATCTTGGTGCCTTGTGTTCTTTTTTGTGTGATCTATTATTTTCTATTATTGGTTATATTTGCATGTAATTGTTATTTCTATCCGTGGTTTAATCCTAACAAGTGGTATCAGAGCCTAGTTATTTTTCAGTTATCCTCTGCAAAAAAGTTTCACGGTTGAGTGGGAGCAATGACAGATGAGGGTAAGTTGAGGGTTGATAGGTTTAATGGGTAGAACTTCCAGTTATGGAAGATGCAAATGGAAGACTATTTGTATCAGAAGGATTTATGGAAGCCATTGGAAGGAAAAGCCAAGAATCAGGTATCTATGTCAAATGATGAATGGGATCTTTTCGATAGAAAGGCACTTGGAAACATTTGATTATGCTTGGCACCATCGGTGGCATTTAATATTACAAAAGCAAAGACGAGAGAATAATTTATGAAAACCCTAACAACATTGTATGAAAAGCCCTCCGCTTCAAACAAGGTATTTCTCATGAAGCATTTATTTAATATGAAAATGGTAGAAGATGGATTTTTTACAGATCATTTAAATGAGTTTAATACTATTAATAGTTAGTTATCTTCTGTGGGTATCAATTTTGAAGAAGAAATTAGGGCTCTCTTGATTTTGTGTTCTTTGCCTAAAAATTGGAATGGCTTGGTAATGGTTGTGAGTAATTATGTTCCTAGATCTAGTACCCTAAAATATGATGATGTGATTAGTGTTATTTTGAGTGAGGAAACTTGTAAGAAAACCTTGGGTGGATCTACATCAGGAAGTGCTTTGAATGCACAAAGCAGAGGCAGAATGATTGAGAGAGGAAGTAATTCTGAAAATCAGGTATCTTTCCTTGGTGGCTCTCATTACTATTTTACATTTATTGATGATGCAACTAGAAAAGTATGGGTTTCTTTTCTTAGAAAAAAATTTGATGTATTTTAAACTTTTAAGAAATGGAAATGCTTGGTTGAAAATGAGACTGGTAAAAAAAAAAAATCTCAAATCTGATAATGGTGGTGAGTATTACAGTCATGAATTTGAAGATTATTGCTCCACTAATGGTATTCATAGACAAAAAAATTGTTCCAAGGACTCCACAGGAAAATGGAGTGGTTGAATGCATGAATAGGACTATAATGGAACATGGAAGGAGCATGAGGTTGCATGCTGGGTTGCCCTTACACATGTGGGTAGAGGCTATCAATACTATTGTATATTTGATTAATAGAGGTCCCTCTACTTCTTTGGGCTGTGGTATTCCAAAGGAGGCATGGACTGGTAAGAAGGTGAGTTATTCTTTTCTCAAAACCTTTGTTTGTGAAGCATTTTCTCACATAGATTTTGAAAATAGAACCAAGCTAGAAGCTAAGTCAAAGAAATGTGTATTTGTTGGATATTGCATTAATGAGTTTCATTATAGGCTTTGGGATTTTGAAAATTATAAAATTGTAAGAGACAAAGATTTCATATTCAATGAGAAAGTGTTGTACAAAGATCTATTGCAGCAACATGAGAAGAAATAAGATGATTATGTAGTGTTGGATGATACTCCAAAAGCTGATGTACCAGCCATTCCTCATGATGTGCAACAATCACAACAACAAATACCACACACACCAGTGAATGTTAGATGGTTAACAAGGAAAATTAGACCTCCACAAAGATTTTCTCCCTCTTTATATTCTATTTTAGTTACTGATGTTGGTGAACCTGAAAGTTATGATGAAGCTATGCAGGTGGATACTAAGATTTAGTGGGATTCTTGAATGAAAGATGAAATGGACTCTTTGCTGAAAAATAAGACATGAGATTTGTGCAAGTTGCCTGTAGGTAAAAAGGCTTTATAGAATAAGTGGGTTTACAAGTTAAAAGAAGAGGATGGAGGTAAGAAAAGATTTAAAGCCAGGTTAGTTGTAAAAGGATTTGCATAGAAAAAGGGAATTGATTTTGATGATATATTTTCTCATGTTGTTAAAATGACTTCTATCTGTACTGTTTTAAGTCTAGTGACTACTGAAGATTTGCATTTAGAGCAACTAGAGACCTTTCTTCATGGTGATTTGGATGAAGAGATATATATGGCTTAGCCGCAGGGATTTGCAGTCAAAGGTAAGGAAAACTTAGTGTGCAAATTGAAAAAAAGTTTATATGGCTTGAAGCAAGCACCTTGACAATGGTATCTGAAATTTGATAGTTTTATGCATGAGCATGGCTACAGTAGGTGTCATTCAGATCATTGTGTCTACCTCAAGAGGTTGGATGATGATAGCTGCATTATTTTATTTTTATATGTTGATGATATGCTTGTAGCTAGGTTTAACATGGATCACATTAAGGGGCTAAAAAGCCAATTAGCACATGCATTTGCTATGAAAGATTTGGGGATAGAAAAAGAAATCCTTGGTATGAAGATTTGCAAAGATAGGGAAAAAAAAACATTGATGCTATCTTAGGCTGATTATGTTAAGAAGGTGTTGCTATGTTTCTCTATGGAGAATGCTAAAGCTGTCAGCACACCTTTACCCAGTCATTTGAAATTGACTAAGGAGATGTGTCCCAAGACACAAGAAGAGGAGGATAATATGTCAAAGGTACCCTATGCTTCAGCTATAGGAAGCTTGATGTATGCCATGGTATCTACTAGGCCAGATATTGCACATGTAGTGGGAGTTGTTAGCAGGTATATGAGTCATCCAAAAATTAAGCATTGAAATGTAGTCAAATGGATTCTCAAATATTTGAGAGGAACATCCAATAAGTTTTTACACATTGGGGGTTCTACTACTGATTTATAGGGCTACGTTGACTCAGATTTAGTAGGAGATATTGATACCAGGTAGAGTACTACAGGTTATGTCTTTACTATTGGTGGGGTAGCCATGAGCTAGGTTTTTAGGTTACAAAAGGTTAATTCTTTATCCACTACAGAGGTAGAGTATGTAGCTACTACAGAGGTAGCCAAGGAGATGATATGGCTTTAGTTCTTCTTACAAGACTTGGGACATCCTCAGAAGGATAATTATTTGTTCATAGATAGTTAGAGTGACATTCATCTTGCAAAGAGTTCAACCCTACATTCAAAGACCAAACACATACAATTGTGGTACCATTTTATTTGGTTAGTTTTGGAGGATGGATAGTTAAAGTTGGAGAAGATAAATACCAATGAAAATCTAATAGATATGTTGACAAAGGTAGTAACAAGGGAGAAGTTGAACTCCTCTTCAGCTTTGGTTGGTCTTCTACATTGAATATGAATAAAAGAACAATAGAGTCTAGGGTGATTTGATCCAGTGGGAGCCCCATGTGGTAATGGTATTGCTACAGGATCAGTCTCCAAGTGGGAGATTATTGTTTAGTGTGGAGCCTGATCAGTCCCCAAGTGAGAGATTATTAGACTGTGGTGATTGATCAGAAAAGTACTGTACATACTTCATAAATTCTTTGGGGTTCGGGGCATCGCCTTGAAAGAAAAATAAATTGGGCCCTATTTTATTGAGATTTTGGGCCGACATGTAATTATTAATTATAACCCTAAAGCAGTTAAAATACTTGTAGAAAAGGGCTTAGGGTTAGGGATTGTTTCATAAGGTGTGATGCAAAATTGGTTCTTATGGTGGTATTGAGCTGTAAGGGATTACAGATTGTAATCAGGTTGTAATCATTAGATCATAAAAATATTGGACTTTCTATTTGGTGGATGTAGCCCACGGATTGGGTGAACCATGTTAAATCTTGGTGCGTTGTGTTCTTTTCTGTGTGATCTATTATTTTCTGTTATTGGTTATATTTGCATGTAATTGTTATTTCTATCTATGGTTTAATCCTAACACTATGGTGAATGGAGATGGTTGATTTATAATATGGTGGATGCAAGTGTGGTAATACAAGCATGATAAAGATAATGGTGGTGCATTGTAAAAGATATTTAGGGAACACCATATGTAAGATAGCTCACAATGTATTTGAGGTTGAAAAAACTCTTCAAATTACATAAGATGATTCCCTATCAAAATGAGCATAAAATGCCTTTAATAGAAATCTCATGGAAATTAATCATTAAGATTAAGAGATGGAAAAAAAATTTCTAGATTAAATTTTTTGTAGGTTTTTGGTAGGAATAAATAAGATTAAAATGCAATAGGAATGAGTGATTGGGAATAGGCAATAAGAAAAAGGAATATCATGTTTTTCTTGTGATTGAACTTGAGTGTTTACATAATATAAATTTAAAGCTCTAAAAAAATGAGATGTAGAGGTATAAGTAATACCCTTTTGTAATGATTCAACTCTAATAACTAGTCGATCACCATATTTTCTTTGAAATTCTATAAATAGTAGTAGAAAAGGGCCTTATCTTTTGAGACCCTGACAACAACCTTCAAAACCCATTAATTCAATAATAGTTTCCCTTTTGGTATATTTTTGCTTCATGGGCTCACTCAATTTGAAAATAAATATTTTTACAAAGTTTGCAATAACTACTCGAGTGGTTATAATGAGATTTAAGGGGATTTCCTTGACATTATCATCCTCATCTCATATTATTCATTGGGATTCTCTTTATTCTACAATTTACTAACTATATAATCCTCTACATCCCTATCAAGATTTTCTCTTGTCTTTGGTTCGATGAGATTCTTCCTCATAGTCCAAAAATCAATGATTTTGGTTTGAGTTCATTGTGCCCACACATATTTTCTTAGAAATTATGGCATATAGTGTTTAGATGGAACAATAACTCTTTGTTAGAAATTTATAGACCTCCTACTTTGATTTTGGATGCCCTTCTCTATTGTTTCCAGTGGGTGTAAAGACATAAATTGTGATGAAAAATCTTCCATCGAAATATTTTTTTTCATCAAAATATCTTCCATCACTTTTATAACCTAATCCCATGAGTCCCTATTTTTCAACATTTCTAGTAATGGTTTACTTTCATGTTAAAATTTTCTTGCAAAGTTCTTACTCACCACAAGCCTTGATTGAATGGTGTCACATGGATCATATTGCTAGTAAATATCAATAGCAAAGAAAAATGAACTAAAAATTCATGTGCAACATTAAATGATTTTCTCTTAGATTGATGAAGGGTGCTCCCCTTAATACCATAAACAATAACATAATTAACAAAAAATGTGAGAACAAAATATGGACTTATTATCATCACAAATACAAAATTCACAAATACAATATGATAACCCATAATTCAAAAATACAATATGATAACCCACATGAGCGCCTTCATTACACTAATTTGCAAGACTAATTAGTGAACTACGACCCAGAATTGTTGTAGACAATATTCAACTTTTTGTTAAATAGATAATTTTATGCTACCTGGAAAGGTTCTAAACATTGAAACTTAATACCTAGGGCCGAAAGACCCTGACTATACAATAGAGTTGGCCAAATACATCTTTGATAATTATTTTAGAAATTTTGAGTATCCCAAATTTGGAAGGCCATAACTCTTGAACTATTTCCCTGATTGGCTATTATAGCCACTTTTCAGAAATGCCAAGTCCTGATCTATAGGCTCAAAATAGTGCAAACACCCTTTTGTTGAGTTTTTGGACCTCATTTGGGAACTCTAAGACATCCAATGGTGAGCTTGAAGTTTTTCGTCCTAAAGTTTCCATTGAAAATACACAATAACTTCTCTGATACTTAAGTTGGAGCAATGGGATTTTTATGGTAGGCTTATAACTCTAAAGTGAACCTTCATGTAGAAAATGAGAACATTTCAAACTTGTATGAAAAACTTACTAAAAATAACAATTTCCCATAAATAACAAACCCCCTATCTACTAGTCCTTATTAAAATAGAAAAGTTTGAAAACAAAAACATATTTTTGGGTGATGCAATATTGCTCGTACACCCATGATGCTCCTGCATTAGACACTCAGGGTAATTAGAGAAGTGAATCCATCATGTCTCAGGTGTTTAGAGGAAAACCAAGACAATTAACCTCCTCCCTTGCTAGCCATGATGAGTCCTCTACTGGCCTCGCTTTCCATTTGACCAGGTATTCTTCATAAGTTCTGCTCCTTGTACTTTTTCTAACATGGTTGTCCAATATCTCCTTAATCTCCTTTGTAGCCAAACTAGCTATTGGAATACTCCACTATGCTTCTATAACTTCATCACCATCACCTCCCTCATAATACTCTATCAAATCTAAATATTAAATTCTAGTGAAATATTCAATTCAATAGGAAACTCCACTTCATAAGCATTTCCATAATCATGTCATTTCACTATCTTGCATGGTCCAAACTTCTTCATTTTCAGCTTATTATATGTACCCACTGGAAAACATTCCTTTCTCAAATGAACCATGACTTCATCTCCAATATTAAATTCCTTATACCTCCTTTTCACATCTACCTTATCATTGTACTATGTATTCATTTTTATGATGTGTTTCCTCACCTCCTCATGAATGTTCTTCAAATGTTCAACAACTTCTTCTACTTTAGCACTACTTATCTCTCCTTTATAATCCAACTACCATACTTCAAAATCATTAATGTGGCTATCCCATATACAATCTAGATGGTGATTTATCATTACTCCTATTGACAAAATTATTATATGCAAATTTTTCTTGTGGTAAAATCATATCCCATCCTTTTGGTTTGTCTCCAACCAAACATCTCAATAAGTTTCCCAAACTCCTATTCACCACTTTTTTTTGTCCATCAGTCTTTGGATGATGTGATGAACTGTAGCTCAAATCTATCTTCAACTTCTTCCACATTGCACACCAGAAATTTCTAACAAAATTGGTATCTCGATCTGAAACTATCCTCTTTGGGAGATCATGTAGTCTCACCACTTCTCTAAAAAACAACTCTACCACATGAGCAACACCAATAGTCTTCTTGCAAGGAATAAAATGTGCCATCTTTGAAAACCTATCAACCACCATAAAAATAGAATCATGCCCTCGCCGAGTCCTTGGTACTCCAAGAACAAAATCCATGTTGATATCCTCCAATGGCTTCTCTAATATAGGTAATGACTGATGCAACCCTACATTCTACTTCACTACTTTTCCATCTAACATGCTTTGCAACTCTGTACAAACTTTTTTATGTCTTGTTGCAATTGTGGCTAGTAATAATTCTTAGCAACCAAATCTATGGTTTTATCTTTGCCAAAATGTTCAGCCAATCCTCCACTATGCTTCTCCTTGATGAGATTATCTTTCATTGAACTTCTTGGAATGCACAACTAGCTTCCTTTGAACAACATACTATCTTGGATCATGACATCCACCACTTTGTCTTGTCAAGTGTAATAGGTTCTGTACAAGCCTCCTATGTTCACCAAAATCAAAATCATTTGGACACAAAGTACTGAGTTCCTTGAACCCAACCACATCTATTTGCATTTTTGTCAATAAAAGTTGTCTTCTACTAAGAGCATCTGCAACTTTATTAGACTTCCCTCTCCTGTATTTCAAAAAAAATGTATAACTCTATAAAAAATCAACCCACTTCAAATGCCTTTGGTTTAATTTTCCTTGACTATTCAAATATTGCAAAGCTTGATGACCATTAGGAAGAAAATGGTGTCTCCACTTCTTCAATGCTTGAACTATAGCATAAAATTCCTAATCATAAACATAATATTTTTCTTTTTGCATCATTTGGCTTCTCACTAAAATAAGCAATAGGCCTACCTTATTGGCTCAAAACAATTCCTATTATAGTACCACTAGCATCATAGTCTACTTGAAACACCTTGTTAAAATTAGGAAGTGCTAAAAAAGGCTGCTTAGTAACTTTTTGTTTCAATGGATTAAAACTCTTGTCTATTCTTATAATTCAGTTAAATTCTTTTCTATCTCCTCTAAGTATTTCAATTAAGGGTCCACAAATACTACTAAAATCTCTTATGAACTTTTTGTAAAAACTAGCCAGTCCATGAAAAGATCTTATCTTTGTGGCACTCCTTAGAGTAGGCCATTAAAGGATAGCCTTCACTTTATTTGGGTCCATTTTTAGACCTTTTGTTGAGACTACAAATCCCAGGTACATAAACTCCTTTACAAAAATACACTTTTTCAAGTTTATTAGCAAATTTTCTTCTCTCAACTTAATAAACACCTTGCAAATATGAATCAAATACTCCTCCAATGTCTTACTAAAGATCAAAATATCATCTAGGTAAACAATGTCAAACTTAGCCATAAACTCCTCTAGTACCTCATTCATGAGCCACATGAAAGTGCTTAATACATTGGTTAGCTCAAAAGGAATGACTAATCACTTGTACAGTCCTTTTTATCTTGAAAGTAGTCTTTCATTCATCACCTTCTCTGATACGAATCTGATGGTACCCACTCTTTAGATCCATCTTTGTGAGATACTTAGCTCCACTCCAATAGTCCATAATATCATCTATCCTTGGCAATGAAAATCTTTACTTGATTGTGATCTTGTTGATAGCACAATAATCTATACACATCCTCCATTCTCCATTACTCTTTGGTGCTAATATGATTGGTACAACATGTGGATGTAGATTTTGTCAAATCAACCCCTTTCTATAGCAATGTATGAACTTGTTTGTTCAATTCTTCACTTTCTATTGGTGTCATTTTGTGCACCTGTTTGGAAAACTGGCTCCTAGAACCAAATTCATATGGTGACTGATCTTTCTCATTGGGGGAAATCCATTAGGTACTTTATTTGATACAATATTAGAAAACTGTCTCAACATATCTACAACTTTGGGAGGTATCTCCTCTACTTCTTCTTTACTATCCTTTGAAATTATAACAAAAAAAAATGCTCACACTTCATACATTTGAGAAACTATTTTCCAACAACAAAACATATTCTGGCAGTACTACATACCTTTTCTTCTTTATCCTTCAATGGCTTCAACTTATGCTTCACTCCATGCTTGGTTAGAGTATAGGTATTTTCTATTAACTAGGACTTCTCCTCTTTCAACATCTTGAGAATATGAGGATCTGGCATCTTCATCAACATGTGCAACTCTGGCCTGGCCTTCTATTCTTTGACCTATCCTTCCCTGGTGCTAGGAACATTCAAATTCTCTATGCCCTTCTTCTCCATAGTGAAAATATTTCCCACAGAAGCCTCCTCTTTCAAATCCTTGTCCTCTACCTTTTTCTCTTTGATCTTTATTTTTCTGATCATGGAAACAATTGGAATTGTTACCCCTCTAGTTTTGAATTCTACTTCTAGCCTCATCCTTGTTCTTCTGATAATCATTATGACCTCCAAAATATCATCCACTAGATCTTCCACCATGACCTCTTCCACTATTCTTGTTGTCAAACTTCTTGCTCAGTTTCTCGTCAACTCTTAGGGAAAATTGGTATGCCTTCTCAATACTATTTATTCATTCAAACCAGACTCAGTTCATCCTAAATACTTGGCCTTAACCCATTAAAATAATAGGCCACTTTCTCCTTATCAGCTTCTGCATGGTCAGTTCTAATGAGAACTTGGTAGAACTCTTCGATATACTATTGAAAAGGTTTTTCTGCTTGCTTCAACCCTTGCTTTTTATTCAATTAATCAAGCTCATAATCCATGGGAATGAATTTTCACTTCATTTTAGCTATCATCTGATCCCAACTGGTGATTTTGTTCTTTCTTTTTCTATTTCACTCCAATTGAACCTCCTGCCACTAGATCTTTGCATGGCCCTTCAACTTTTGCTTCACAAGCTTGACCCTATCAGGATCCTCAATATCTTCATACTCAAAGTGCTCCTCCAATTCATTGATCCAATTGATTAGATCCTCTAGGTTAAGATTTCCAAAAAATGTGAGAGCCTCAAACATAGGTCTTTTTCTAATCTTGGAGATGGACATAAACAACAATTATGAAACTGATGACATAACTTGAATCAACAAAAGAGTCATCAAATATAGTACCATCAACATATATTCCACATGTAATAATTGGGATAGGTTCCATGTAAGTGGACAACACCAACATAAAAATGGATACAACTGAAGACCCATTCAAGTACTATAGTCCTAATATTGTTGACAATTTGGTGCAACTCCCAAACTTTTATGAAGAAGGAGAGGAGAAGTATGTAGAAGTTGATGAAATCCAACTTCACAATGCACCAAGATCACCTGCATGCAAATAACCCACTGAAGAGAAACTAAAGAAGGAAGAGAACAAGGGCTTGGAGAAATTCAACAAAGTGAGAAAATATATTTCACAGTGAGAAAATGAAATTTCTATGTGAATGTGTTGTAAAATTACAATGAGAGAGCCCAAATATAAAAGCCTCAAGAAAGCTTCTAGAACAAGCTAGAAAGTGCTAGGAGATAAGTGTGAAAACTAAGAATATGTCCATAAAAGGTGGATTACCCTCAAAGTAGGTGAGAAGATAAGTATGGTTAGATAGGAACAAACTCGCATGTTGTCAAAAAATCATCAACAACTCCTAGATGAAAACTAATATCTAAATGCATTTATCTAAATAAACTTAAGTAAAAGAATAAATAATTAATAAATAATTATTTACTCTAACAACCCCCCTTAAGTGTAACTTAGGGGAATGCCTTAAGCTCACAAAAGCTAAGATGAAATATAGAATGGGTCCTAACAACACAACCAAGAAAGGTACCCATGTACAAATGCATAAGAAATGCAACCTCAGAAAATGGGGAAAGAGAGAAAACCACATGGGGAAAACCCTCCCCCAAAAGATGTAAGTACAAGCATGCTAGAAAACATGAAGGAAGGAAGGCCTCAAAAAGACCCCCCAAGGACAAATTTTGTAACCCTAAGCATGGACCACAACTGAAGATAGTGTGGCAATGCAAAAGGTTTGGTGAAGATGTTAGCAATGTGTGCATTAGTAGGAATATACTCCAAAGAGATAACACCATCTTGAATTAGCTGTCGGATGAAGTGCATATGCAACTCATTGTGTTTGGTGTGTTGATGCTCTACCAAGTTGCAAGAAATATGAATGGTACTCTGATTATTGCACCACAAAATAGTGGGATGATTAGGAGGAAAACAAAACTCAGTCATGAACTGTTAAAGCCATAAAATCTCCTGACTAGCAAGAACTGCTGCATTGTACTCAACTTCTGTAGATGAAAGTGCATGAGCATGCTACTTATTGCACAACCATGTGATAGGACCAGAGCCTAGACAAAACACAAAGCTAGAAGTAGACATTTGATCATCAACATCATCAGCCCAATTAGAGTTAGTGTAGCCAACAATGTGAGGAGTCCTCGAGGTGTAATGAATGCCATACAAAAGTGTGCCCTAAATGTATCTCAAAATGTGCCTAGCAGCCTGCCAATGGCTCTCATGAGGGTCCTAAGAGAACCAAGAGACAAGACCTACTACAAAGGAGAGATTAGGATCAGTGTGTGTGAGGTACAACAAGCTACCAACCAACTGTTGGTACAAAGTAGCATCTACAGAAGGTGAAGAGCAAGAGGTAGAAAAAATGACACACAATTGAAAAGGTGTTGGAGTAGGCTTGCAATCAAGCATGTCAAAGAAACAAAGCATGTCAAGAGCATACTTTTGTTGAGAAACAAGAGACTCAGTATAGGACTGAACAATCTGTAGCCCAAGAAAATAGTGTAGGAAGCCAAGATCAGTCATCTCAAACTGGTCCATCAATACATGATAAACATCCAAAAGCATAGATGATGAGCTACCCATGAGGATAAGACCATCAACATAGAGGACATGAATCAAAATCTCATCTCCAAGATGTTGAATGTACACTATAGGATCAGAATGGTAGCAGGTGAAGTCTTTAGAAAGTAGAAAAGAGTCCATCTTCTCATACCAAGCCTAAGGGGCTTGTTTGAGATCATACAATGAGCATCAAAGTCTGCAAACCAAGATGGAATCTTGCACAAATCCCTGAGGCTGCTCCATGTAAATCTCCTTAGTGAGATCACCATGCAAGAAGTTACTCTTTACATCCATCTAAAAAATAGGCCATCCTTGTGAAGCTGTGAGGGATAAGAGAAGGTGAATAGAATTCATCTTGATGACATGGGAAAATGTCTCAGTGTACTCAATACCCTCAACCTACAAAAACCCATCGCAACAAGATGGGCCTTGTTCTTATCAATCAAACCATCAGCAATAAACTTAGTATGATAGATCCATTTGCATCACACTAGCTTTCTTCCCTTAGGAAGAGTACAAAGATCCCAAGTATGATTCTTCATCAAAGAAGAATACTCCTCCTCCATGGCATTGTCCCACTCTGAATGACTTGTCACTGTTACAAATGTCTGAGGATCATCACAAATGGTAGGACTAATAAAGCTGGAACCTGCTATATGAGAACAAGTGTGACAAAAATTGGAAGGATCACCAGCTAAAGATCTCACAGACTCAACTGTAGCCTAAGCCCATTTAGGCATCTATGGAGGATCCGATTGCAGAGGTAAATGGGGATCACCAAGATCATCATCCTCATCATATAGAAAATAGACTAGAAGAGAGGAGGGAGTACTAGGAAGTGAAGTAGGCACTGGAGGTAGGGTATGAATTGTAGGAAGTCTCTCATCAAACTAGACATCCTATCAAAATAGGATATCTTTGGAATTAGGATCAAACAACCTATAAGCCTTAACATCCTCATAGTAGCCAAAAAAAAAAGAGTGGTTGGATCTTATGTTCCATTGCTTTCCTCTAAGCATTAGGTACAAAAGCACATGCTGCACTCCCAAAAACTTGAAATGATGATACATCAGGCTTGACACAAGATCAAGCCTCCTCAAGAGTCATATGTTGAACTGCCTTATGAGGCATTTGATTTTGAATATAATTGGCACAATTTATTACCTCTGCCCAAAAACATGAATCCATGGACCTGGACTGAATCATACAATTAGCCATCTCCCGAAGTGTTCTGTTCTTTCTCTCGGCCACACCATTCTGCTAAGAGGTGTAGGGCACTAAAAACTAATGCTGAAGACCATGTTTAGAGAAGAAATTTCTGAAAACTTGTTCACATACTCCCCCCATTATTCGTACATATATACCAAATAGAAAGACTAGACTACTTCTCTACAAATGTCTTGAAGACTCAAAATGAATCAAAGACATCAAACTTGTACTTGAGAAAGTACAACCATGTGCATTTGGAGAAGTCATCAATAAATGTAAGCACATATCTAGCACCAGAAACAGGAGTAGGAAATGACATGAGGTCACTATGAATCAACTCCAAAGGTGCCAAAGTACAAGTGGCTCGTCCATGTGGAAAAAAATCCCTATGTTTCTTGCCAAGTGCACAACCCTGACAAACACCATCTGTACAGGAAATTTGGGGAAGCCCAAGAACAAGTGCCTATGTACTCATCTACTAAAGATATTTGTAATTGACATGGCTCAAATGCTCATGCCAAAGTCTGCTTACTGAATTTGCATGTACAACAAGACATGAGAATGTGTCATTAGAAGACTCAAATCCATCAAATTTGTAGAGACGAGATGTAGAGTCAACACTTCCAGTAGCCACAAACATCTTAGAATCATGCAAGTCTTAGATAACCACATCATGTGGTGAGAACTCAACTGTCTTACCAGAGCCAGAATGGAAAATCTAATAGATGGACAATAGGTTCATTGAAATATTAGGGACACAAAGAACATCTTAAAGAGACCCCCCAACTAGTGCAACAAATCTAGAACCCATGATTGAAAGTTGTGATGAGTTCCCAACAACAATATATGAGGTAGCACAAGGAGCAAGTGAGGTGACCAACTACAAAGTGTTTGTCTTATGGTGAGAGGCACTAGAATCAAGAATCCAGGTGGGCCCTAAAGTCATAGCTCAAGTAGAAAGAGCATGACCTTTCCCTGTAGGGGGGATGAAGACTTAGGAGTTGAAATATGATGCTCCTATAGGGATTCCTCTAAAGCCTCCAAATGCTTCCAACACCTAGAAACAGGATGTCCATCCTTGCCAAAAAAATTGCAAGTCTCATTGGATTTCTTCTTGGTCTTAGTGGTAGACTCAATAGACTTTGAAGAATCTTTACCCTTAGGAGGGTCAGCTGGAGGTTTAGTATCTATTTTAGGTGTATCTTTCTTTGAATTTTCTTTTTGCTTCACTTTACCCTTAGAATTTTGAGCAACCAATGCTTGGCTGGAAGAACTAGAAGCATCCACCTATTGGATCTTTGCATGTTCCCATGTCAATCGATGACAAAATATCTCAAATGAAGGCATTCAATGTCTATCACCCAAGGCATCCATAGTGGAGTAGAAAGTGGAAGAGAAGATCTAATACTGTCCTTGCAACTTTGAGAGTATCAAAAAGATACACTCATCATCTGTCTTGTTTTTCCCACATCCTTACAAAATTGTATGTAGAGATTTGAACTTCATCAAGAAGTCTTCAATAGTGGGAAAGTTGGATGGTGTCAAAGAAGTTAACTCTACATTAAGCTAAAGTGCCTGAAACTCATTCACTATGCCAATTTTTTTTTGGAATTTGGTCCAAATAGCTTGTGGAGTGGTCAAACCATCCAAGTGAAAAAGAAGACTTTCTGAGATATTCAGTGAAATCAATCACATGGCCTCATCCATTTTATTCTTGTGTTGAAGAACCTTAAAAAAGCACTGTAGAATAGGTTTTTTTTCATCTAGATATGACCATAAGCCTCTTAACATGAGAAGCCTAGTCATGTGTGCCTTCCAAGTATGATAGTTGTGTGGCGTGAGCTGGGTCATAGATGGATATGAAATTGATAGGAAAAGATAGAAGAAAAAGGGTCTTATTCTAAAGCAAATTATAGAAAAGAAAATGCTTTCCCCCATAGTGTATAATGATATCCCTCAAGTACCAAAAAAACAACTATAGAAAGCACAAAAATTGAGAAAAGAACCTGAATTCTAGATGTAGAGGAGGAAACAGAAGCCTCTACTTCAATGCCAAAAATGGGAGCCCATATGAACTCAAAATGTAATGAAACTAGCATCATTGTCTCTATCTCTGAGTCAAAATTTTGACGCTTCTTTTGGATTGGAAAAAGACCTATGTATGCTCAAGTTATGGCAAAAAAAAAAACTACTACTCTAAAAGACTAGCTCACTGGAAAAATACAATCATGACAAAAAAATTGATGGTTGTACAACTGTCAACTGGATGTCATCGGGAAAAAAATTATGGCAGCCGATTTGCTAATGTTAGCAACTAGAAAATGACATCACCTGGCTAGGAAATTACATCAATAGTAGGCCAAGTGGTGATGACGTTAGTCAACCGTATGATGACATCACGTTAGCATTTGTTGATGTGGCAATCAAGAAGGTGACATCACTAGCTAAAAAGCTAACATAATATTGTTGTAGAGTGACATAGGCATTGTATTTTTTGGTGGGTGGCATAGCTTGGAGGAGGTGGTAGTTTCCAATGGTGCGGCTAGTGGCACATATGTCGGAGTGGTGTGCCAATGGTGGCCAAGGCAGATGGCACTGTCGTGTCACCATGGTGTTGCGGCTAGCAAAGGTAGCACCGGGGTGGTGTGCTGGCTGTGTGGCAGTGGTTCCATGGTGATGCACTGGAGGTTCTAATTAATACATCTGTACGGGTCTGTATGGCCCCTAGACAAAAAAAATGGCCTCCTAGAGCTACAATCATAAAAAATGATTATATGAATCTTGACTATAATGGGCCTTCTAAACTCAATGGAAGCATCTGTTTAGGCCCAAAGTGCCCTGAAGAATTTCTCTTCCCCCTGATTGAAGAAAAAAATCACAAAAAAACTAGGATTTGTGTCTCCACGTCGAAGCTTCAAAAATCCTTCAACTAAGAAGCAGTAGGGAGGCTCTAATACCATGTAGAAGTTGATGAAAGCCAACTTCATAGTGCACTAAGATCACCTGCATGCAAATAACCTACTAAAGAGAAATCGAAGAAGGAAGAGAACAAAGGCTTGGACCAATTCAACAAAGCGAGAAAATATATTTCACAATGAGAAAATAAAATTACTATGTGATTGTGTTGTAAAACTACAATGAGAGAGTTCAAATATAAAGGCCTCAAGAATGCTTCTAGAAAAAGCTAGAAAAAGTTAGGAGATAAGTGTGACAACTAAGCATACGTCTACAAAAGGTGGATTAGCCTCCAAGTAAGTGATAAGATAAGTATGGTTAGGTAGGAACAAGCTCCCGTATTGTCAACAACTCATCAACAACTCCTAGATGACAACTAATATCTAAATGGATTTATCCAAGTAAACTTAAGTAAAAGAATAAATAATTATTTACTCTAACAAAGTAGAATGAAGAATAAAAGAAGATAAAAATAATAAAGAAATAGAAAAGAAAAAGGAACAAGAAAGAATGAAGGTGAAAAAAGAAAAGAAGAAGTTGGAAGATATAAAGAAGAGAGAAGAAGAAGAGTAGAAAAAGGAATTAGAAAGAAAGAAGAAATAAGAAGAAAATATGATAGAATAAGAGAAGAAGAAGGAAAAGAAGGAGAAATAAGAGGAAGAAAAGAAGAAGAGAGAAGAAGAAGAACAGGCTAGGAAGAAAACAAAGGCAAGTGAACCTAGTTCCTCCAAGCCACTACTTGAATCGACACTAACATTTTTATCAGGTAATAAGTCATATAATGATGATAAAGTTGAATTGATCTCATCACTAAGAAAGATCATATAGAAGAATAAAAAGGTGAAGAGTCCTCAAAGCTTGTTGATAGAAGTGTCTGAAATGTTACAGAGTACTATATCAGTCATGATTAATGAAGTAGACCCAAAAAAGAGAGGTCATATAGGTTTTTTATAATGAGCTTGTAACTTATTTATCAGAAGTGGCAACAACTAAGGTGCAAACCTTGTATGATGCAACATTGTTCAGAAAAATATGTGAAAACATTAGAGGAGATTTTAGAAATCTTAATGAGAAGACCAAGGAGTTAAAAAATGTTTGGAAAAAGGAAAGGAAATGTATGGTAACTGTTCCATTTCTCACACATTTATCCGGGATATTTAGATGGAGTGAATGATAAATTGGAAGAGTTAAAAACTCTTGTAAATGAGTTAAAAAATCCTATTTTTTTGATTGTGGACATGGAGAATAAAATAATAAAGATTCATGATGAAATTGGGCTTTTAGAGATACAAAAGGAAAGGACATTGAAGAGATTCTCATCATTAAGTGAGCACCTTACACTTAATTGACCTTGTATAGAGATAGTTTGAGGAATGCATGTCAGCCAAGGCATCTTATGAGAGATTTTCTTATGTAGACTTGGAGACAATAGAGATTGCTTCATATGCATTATGTGTAGTACTAAACACTCTAGATGTAGTAAAGGACAAATAGGATATGAAATATTCCATGTAGAAGGAAAATTTTGTTGATTGCATCTTACAGATTTTCAATCAACATCCATGAAGGTAAAAGCATCAGTACAATTTTGATCTATATATAGTTCTTGGAACCTTTGTAATTGATATCAAAGGGGAAGAGATATAAGGATAATTGTATCTATACATGTGTAAGAAAGAATTGTATAAATTGTAATAGAGTGAAGGATTATAATCAAAGGGGGAGTTTTATTATAACTAGGAGATATAAGAAAAAGATGGTATAATTAATGATGATCCACAAATTTTGAAATTTTGTAATGGCCATGTAACTGATGTTACAAGTTTTTGAAGTTTTGGCTTTGAGACTTAGCCAAATTTTCCATATGTTTCCATCAATGTCAAAGGGAGAGATTATTGACAATTTGGCTAGGTTACTCAATGTGATGTTGTGATTTATGGAAACATATACGTAAGATTAAGTGAGTAGATCTTAAGGATAAATTTTGGGATATAAAATTAGAAAATTGTTTGTGTCATTTAGTTTTCCTATCAATAGAAGAAAAAAATTTATTGGTGAGTTTTATTAAGAGAAGATCAACACATGTGAACTTAAATGGAGGTAGTACAACATGAAAGAATGATGTGTGCAAGAGTGCAAGACAATATGAATAATACAGATAGAGATATTTTATAGTGACAATGTTGAGAAGAAATAATAGGGTAAATGATATGAAATTGAGTATTTTACATTAAGAAATTATTTTTTTACCAAAATTATTACTTAACTAATTATGAACATAATCTTAGATGTTAACCCTAAGTGGGCAAGATCTAATTTTATATTTTGGCAAGCATGTAAAGAGATGAATTCCAATAGTTAAACAAATATGGTGTAAAGGACAATATTTTGGATATGGAGATGTGTGAACTTGTAAGTGTGAATAATGTTAAATGTTTGTGATGCAAATTCTGATATATGATTAGAGTAGTACAAATTGTGATAAATTTTTGTGAAGAGCAGCAAAAGACTAAATCAGATATTTAAGATATCAACAATAGTGAAGAGGTTTTTTGTATAAATCTCTTGTATTGAAGAACTTCATTATATATTGCATGTTTGTGTAGTGGGTGCATCTTGCATACTTTGTATATTTGTAATAATAACTCCTAATAGGGTTGAGGCTACTAACAAGGCCTAGTCCTCTAACAAGGACTAACACACTATACTGATGTAATAGACTCTTAACATGGTTAATATATTTCACAAGATACTTTTGATTAGTGGATCATTTTGTGGGTACCATCCCTATTGGGGTTATCCCTTAACTAGGGATTCCTTACTTAACACAATATTGTTTTATGAGTTTTTTTAATTTTATGGTTGTGTTTACTATTCAACATAGTTAGTTTAATTGCATATGCAAGGTATAAAATTTTGTTAAAGATATCCAGTTTTGGGAATTTTTTTTCAAAGAATGATTCACCCTCCCTCTTAGTGTTTCCTATTCTAACATGGAGATGGAAAAGAAATGAGAAATCATGACAATAGTACAATCCTTGTCTTGCACTTTGGGTAGCCCAGTGATGAAATCCATCGAGATGCATCTTTTCCACTTCCAAGATTGCCAATGGTTGAAGAAGGCCTAATGGAAAAGCGTGCTCATATTTATTCTATTGCTAGATAGAGAATTCCAATACATAGTACAAGACATCATTCTTGAGACCTTTCCATGAAAATTGTTCTCACATTTTCCTATAGGTCTTCAAGTGTCCTTGGTGTCCTACCAAAGGTGGCTTGTGCATCTCCTTCATCTTGGACTCAGGGACCAAATAAATACTTCCTTTGTAGTAGATGATGTTTTCCACCACCTTAAATACCTCTCATCTTTCACTTGATCATTCATCAAGTGACATGGGAATGTGTTTTTGGAGCATTCAAAAAATAGATGTTCCTTCTAGTTCCTTGAAATCTAAGAGAAAAAGCATATTTCAAGCCTTCCTGAAAGAGCATCTCTCACCAATTAATTTTTTCCTTTACATACTCAATATCAAATTCAAATGCTTGGATTTTGCTCATGCAGTTATTTTTTCGTTCACTCAACTCTCTTTGATCTAAGAAATATCTCAAGTTATGATCTATCCATAGGATGAATTTTTCTCTAATGAGATACTGGAAAAACATTATTAGTGCGTGCATGATGGAAAATGTGTCTTTTTCATAGATGGAATGTAGTCAGTCTTCTCCTAAGATATTTTAACTCTAAAACACAATGGGATGACAATCCTGATTAACATTGCCCCAAAGCCTTCTCTTGAAGCATCACACTCCAAGATGAAAGGTCAATTGAAGTTGAGTAGTGCTAGAATTAGACATGAACTCATGAATTCCTTAAATTTGTCAAATATGTGTTGCACCTTCTCATTCCAATGAGAAGATCCTTTTTTTCTCAAGTTTTCCAATGGTGCACTTAGCTGTGATAATCCCTTGAAAAATATTCTATAATAATTGGACAATACAAATAATCTACATAGATCTGAGAGAGTCTTGGGAGGAAGTAAAATCAAGATGGCTTGAATATTTTCTTGACGTACTTGGACCCCTCGATCACTGATGATGTAACTTAGATATAATACCTTTGTCATTCCAAATTGACATATGGATCTTTTGGAAAGCAATAATTGTGACTCCATGATCCCAATAAATTCATCCAAATGCCTAAAATGTTCCTCCCATGTCTTACTATAAAGAAGCATGTCATAAAAAATGTCAATTGGAATTTATGTAGCTGGTTGTTGAAGATGTGATCCATGCATGGTTGGAAAGTGGTTGGAGCATTGGTCAACCTAAATGACATGAATAAGAACCCATAATTATTTTAATTACAATAGAAGGTAGTCTTCTTCACATCTTTCTCCATCATGAAAATCCAATGGTAGCTAGAGTGGAAATCTATTTTTAAAAAATAGACTGCATCATGTAACTCATCCAACAATTCATCGATCTTGAGGGGTGGGATACCTATTTTTATAGTTTTCTTACTCAATGCATTATAGTCAAGACACATTTAGAGGGTTTCATCCTTCTTCTTCTTAACAAACACTAGTGATGATATAAAGGGTCTTGAACTAGGCCTAATCCATCATTTCTCTAGGATCTCCTAGATCGTCTTTTCTATCTCATTCTTAAACCTTTTAGGATGGAGATAGGGTGTAGTAATGATGGGTTTGGCTCCTTCCTCCAATTTGATGGTATATCCAAAGCCCCTATGAGGAGGTATGCCAGATGGGATGTCAAAAAATACCATACCATGCTTATCTAATAATGCCTAAAACTCATCATCCTGGTCGTAAGACTATTGCCCCTTTATCAATTCAATTGAGATAAAGAAATATGCTTTCCAAACAATATCATCATGTCAAAAAATGGCTTCCATCCATTGCACCGAGATTTACTTTGGCTCTCTAGTTAGAATTCCCCTTAGAACTACCTTTTTCCATCCACTTTGAGTAAAAAATCCATCTTTTTGAAATTTTGTGTGTATTCATCCAGAGTTTCCATCCATTGGATGCTCATTATGACTTCCATGTCATCAAGATCTACTACAAAGAAGTATTTTTCATCGTATGGTTCCCCATGGTAATTCTTAGTTGGGGACTAGATGGGTACATGATAAGAGGTTTTATTGCACCACATTGACTTCAAATAATGCATGTGCCTCGCTAGCAAAACCTCTTCATTTTATGAGTGATGAAAATTAATGAAATTAAGGGTGTCCCTAGTCTTGAGAATGAATATGATCCATTGTCCCTAAAGTGTACCTCATACCAAAAAAATAGTACACCTTAGAGTGACAAAAAGAGCAATGGTGTCTTGTTGTACTGTGGAAATTCTCTCTGCATGGTTTAAGTTAACCTCCTTGGAGGCTTGTTGATCATCTTCTCTAGTTTATGCTTCTCGTGCTCCTCTTTGTTTTTTGACAACACCTCAATGTAATAAACCTTTCCCTTGTCTAAAAATTGGTTCCTAGGATTCTATGACTCCTTATGGTTAAAAGAGAGCTTCCTCCTCAAATTTTGTCTTGTGGCTTTGTCCATTGACTTCTGATTTGGAGAGGTCTTATTATATTTCTCTTCTAAAGTGAGGAGTGACTTGGCATGTGAATAACTCTTGGAAGAAGAAGAAGAGGATGTTGCCATGTCACACACCTTCTTGATTGTTGTCACGAGTGTGTTGGGGTTAAAAAAATTCACCCAACCCTTTAAGGGCTTGGTTAATCCATCCATGAACAACTGTACTACCCTGCCCAAAGATCCTTAGAACAAGGATAAATAAAAGCCAAGATTTCTTTTAAAAACATGTATGGATGCATACAACAATCGGCATACAAGGATCACTAAGATCATAATTGAAGACTTAACTAACTCTCTAGAAAACCAATGGTTCTCCAAATGACACTACCAAATTGACATGCACAAATTGAGAGATGGAAATGAAAGATGCCAACAAAACATAAAAAATTGTGATCTACCAAAGCTTGGAAATACAAGCAATCTAAAATGGTACTCAAACCACTAAATTGTATTCTATGGAAAATAATGGAGATGCCCCCTACCTTTTGTACCAGAAAACACAATTGACAGTTTTGCGCTAGGAAGTACAAAAAACCATGTGAGAAACTACCCTCTCGCATGAGAAATTTCTTGGCCCAGCAACCCAAAACTAGTGCACTGATGTTGAGGTTTGTGTGAGAAAGTAATAAGAACCATGCAAAGAAATACAAGCCTACATGTGAGGAAACACCAAGTATTGTGTAGGAGAGTGTACAATCTCGTGCAAGAGAGAGTACAATATCGCATGAAGATTTATGATAGTAAGAAAGGAAAACATAAAATAGGAAGATAGAAAGATAATTTCCTCCACACCAGGGAGTACCAGATCCACCAATCAAGGCTAGAACACTCAAACATAATAAATAAAAGATGGAAATTGCATCTAACCATCTAAAACATAGCAGTAGTGGAAACGTACTAAAAGAAACATTGCAATGTACAAAAATAGCAAAAATCATGTATAGTTCCTCTAAACCATAATAACATCATAAGACCTCAAAGGCCCTAGCCATCCATCATGCATAACATCCCAAACTTCCAACTAGATAGTTAGAGCTATCTTATGAGGACATCACTATAGAAGTTGATGAAAGCCAACTTCATAGATCACCAAGATCACCTGCATGCAAATAACCCGTTGAAGATAAACCAAAGAAGGAAGGATAGAGCTTGGAGAAACTAAACAGAGTGAGAGAAAAAATATTGCAACAATGAAAAATGAATTAATATACAATATTCTCTATTTAATATTAAATTACAATAGGAGAACCCAAATATAAAGGCCTCTAGGAAGTTTCTAGAATAAGCTAGAAGATGCTAGGAGATAACCATGAAAACTAAGCATATATCCACAAAAAGTGGATTGCCCTCCAAGTAGGTGAAAGGATAAGTATGACAAGGTGTTGAAAACATGTACACAAACTTCTATGTTGTCAACAAGTCAACACGTAAAGGTATGCTAGCTCCTAGGTGACAAA
The DNA here is from genome assembly GCA_028749045.1 of Cupressus sempervirens. Taxonomy (NCBI): domain Eukaryota; kingdom Viridiplantae; phylum Streptophyta; class Pinopsida; order Cupressales; family Cupressaceae; genus Cupressus; species Cupressus sempervirens. The sequence continues at coordinate 842,263,975 of CM053785.1, read as the reverse complement.
TGCATTTAACCTAAGTAAACTTAAGTAAAGCATAAATAATAATTATTTATTCTAACACCTCCCTTAAGTGCAACTTAGGGGAATGCGCTTAAGCTCACAACAACTAAGATGAAATATAGAATGGGTCCTAGAAACAAGGCCATGTTAGGTACCTATGAACAATGCAAAGAAATGCAACACAATCTCTATAAACTGGAGACAAAGGAGAAAACCTAGTGGGAAAAACCCCTCTCTGAAAAGAGATAACTAAAAACCTAGTGAAGGAATGAAGAAGCCTTCAACTAGAGGAATGTCCCAAAAAATAGGAACAAAGTGAAGATCATGAAGAGCATCACTAAAGCATGAAGAAGCCACAAATCTATCAAAAATAACTATTGATTTGAAGAACCTCGATGTAAATAGAAGGTTGTGAATTGAGAGTGTCTATATGGTAGATGATCCATCTCACTGAAATGCATAGGTAGCTAGCCACTGCAATCACCTAGTATATAGGATCAAATACTAAATACATATCTCACACTATCAAACCATAAAACCAATGAAGCATTAAAAACAACAGAATAACCCCCTTTAATGCAAATAGGGTGAGGTGATAGGAAACTAAATAGGTGGTCTAAAATCCTCCATAGAATGAACCAAGAATAGAAAGAGAGTATAAGAGGTAAAAACACCTATAAAGGCATGTGTCACTGACACATCATGGGGAAAAAAAGGAAGAAGGAACAAAAGTGGTGGACAACTATCCCCCCATGGTACTTTATAAAATAGTGCAAGTACAACTGTCTCAAAACAATGTTCATGATCCCAAAATGCAAGAGTGACACTTTATCTAAGGGTGTTTGCATAAAGATGCTTACAAATGATATAAAAAATGATCAAAAAAGGAAAAAAGATGATACAGTAGATAGTGCAACCCAAAACAAAAGATCCCATGCCATGAAAATGATCCTCAGACTTAGAAAACCCAAGATATCCACCATAGAGAAAAAATGCCAAAAGCATGATAGAAAGAGCATGGGATAGAATCTAAAAGAAATGATAGAATTTTTGAAAAGTAGATAGAACCAAATTTCCAAAAATATAACATTTTCAAAAAATGGAGATGAGACACACAAGATATGCTTGTCGAAGTGAAAAATGGAACATCCAACTTTGAATACAAAAGTAGGTAAAAAAACTACATAAAAACCAAAAAATACCTACACTAATGTCTCTGTCTTGGAACTAGCTTTCTGGCACTTCTTTCGGATTAGAAAAATACCTCTATATGCTTAAGTTATGGCCAAAAAACCATGAGTAGGTTAAAAAGGGACCTGAAGGAGAGGCAAGTGTGTTGATGCAGTGCTGACATCATACTAACATCAACATTTAACCTGATTAATATTGAAGACTAGGGGGTCATTGCTTCAAAAAAAACTACCATGTGGCAATGCCATGTGGAAGTATGACTACTGATGTGGTAGCCACATGGCAGGTGCCAGGGGGTCATTGCTTCAAAAAAAACTACCATGTGGCAATGCCATGTGGAAGTATGACTACTGATGTGGTAGCCACATGGTAGGTGCCAATGTGGCACCTATGCCACATGGCACACGTAGGGGCTGCCAAGTGCAGCATAGATGAAGGTGGCCACAACTGATGGTGGTGGCCATAGGGGTGACAAGCTTCGATGGCACCATTGAGAGGGTGGTGGTGATCGTGTAGTGGTGATTGTGATGTGGTTGCGCTGTCAGTGACGGTGATGCTCAAGTTGCGTGTAGGCCACATGGTGGCATGGTGTTGCAACAATTTAAAAAAAATAAAATTGCAATAAATGCATCCATATGACCCTTCAGATAAATTTTTTTTGCCTCCCAGAGAAACTTTATCCAAATTAAACAAACTTTCTATAGATTCTGACTGTAACAGGCCATCTAAACTCAATGGGAGTGCCCTTCTAAGCCCAAAGTGGTCCAAAAAAATGGTCTTCCTCTCGATTGAAGAAAAAATCACAAACAAATGAGGGTTTGTGTCTCTAAATTGTGGCTTTAGAATTCCTTCAACTAGGAAGTAGCAAGGAGGCTTTGATACCATGTAGAATTTGATGAAAGCCAACTTCATAGCTCACCAAGATTACTTGCATGCAAATAACTTGTCGAAGAGAAACTAAAGAAGGAAGGGTAGAGCTTGGAGTAACTAAACAGAGTGAGAGAAAAAATATTGCAACAATGAAAAATTAATTGCTATACAATATGCTCTATTGAATATTAAATTACAATAGGAGAGCATGAATATAAAGGCCTCTAGGAAGCTTCTAGAACAACCTAGAAGATTGTAGGAGATAAGCATGACAACTAAGCATATGTCCATGAAAAGTGGATTACCCTCCAAGTAGGTGAAAGGATAAGTATGACAAGGTGTTGACAACACATACACAAAATTCTATGTTGTCAACAAGTCAACACATAAAGGTATGCTAACTCCTAGGTGACAAACACATTTAACCTAAGTAAACTTAAGTAAAGCATAAATAATAATTATTTACTCTAACAATCACTACTAAAATGTAATAACATTTTAAGAATAAGAAATCTAACATGCTAGACCAATAAGCAATAGATACTCCAACTAAAAAAATCACATCATCTAATCATATGCTTAACATCATAATATAGGAATGCGTCAAATAAAATAACATCATCTAAACATGATATCCAAGAATTCCAATGAAAGCATAAATCAAAAGGAAAAATACTTTGGAAACCTGAAATACCAAGTGAAAACATCAAGCAATGGTCAAACTGGAACAATAGACCATCTTTGTACATCAGACCCCAGCAATGGTATAAGTAGCTACGACTCTCAACCACATGGAAACCTATAGGTCCACTCGCACCATGTTGATGGAGATAATGATCTAACCACAAACACACATAAAAAAAAAGTCCATGGCTAACACTCACACTAGACAACAAGATGATTGAAACCAAGATCATGTGACAATGCAAGTACTACAAGTCTTGGTCAAACTCTCATCAGATTACTATGTAGGGACTGACAACATGGATAGTGGCTTGGCATTAGAAATCCTAAGCTTAGTACCTTGTGGACTCAACTTACCAATGGAAGGCTCACACACTTTGTGTCCTCAAACTTAATTGGGTACTCACACATTTTATTATCTTAAGTTTTATTACCGCCCCATATTTTATTTAGTTATCACTTGATTAAAAAGTTTGCATGCAAACTCACTAGGCATGGACACCAGGATGTAGAGATAGAAGCCCTCTCCATGGATGCTACCCTACCCTACCCATACTCATCCAACAATGAGTGCTTGTAGCAATACACATTCCTAGCCCACTTGCAAATGATCATAACTTAATTGCATTACCACTAGGAGATCGGGCCTAGCAAGTCACCTGAAAAATGCATGTGCGTGTGCTCGTGTGTGGCATATCACCATCATGATGATCATAACACAAGGACTAGATGAGAACACAAGAAAAATAATACTCAACCCAATACAAGATTGGGGGGATAGATTCTAGATGAATCCCAATGAACAAGAAAACCATACATCATGAACTCACTCAACCAACCTCAATCCAAGAGTATAGATTCTACATGAATTCCAATGATGTAGTAAGACCAAACATCATGAATTCACTCAACCGACCTCAATCTAGGAGTATGGATTCTACAAGAATCCTAGTATCCATGAAATAATAATAAGGGTCCAAAAGAAATAATAACACCAGGTATAAAATCACTCAAGTGAACACAATGCCAAGAGTATAGATGTGACACACATTCCAATGCAAACATAAAGATGTAATAATGGTCTAACTAAATCCTATGGATGATCTAGGTCCATGACCAACATCATGCCAAGAAAACTTGAGAAAATTGGGCGACACACAAATTGAGGTAAAAATTCCAAAAATAAAACCCATTTGGTCGTTGGGCACAAAAGCCATGAACATCCAATAAAATTTAGGTTTGGATATTGTATGCAAAAAAAACTAGAATAATAGTGCAAAACCCCAAACCCTCACCCCATAAAATAGGAAAATGCTCATACCTAACCAACCGGGTAGAACTATCAATTAAAAATGGAGGGGAACACTACTTCTTAGCCTCCTAACAAACAACTACCAAAAATAGAAGTAGAAATGGAGCTGAAACAATAAATTGGCAGAGCCCTAACTCACAACCAAAAGGGCAAAATGAGAATCTGAACCATAAAATAAAAATCCCAAGCTAGATCTAATGAGACCAATCTCTTAATGATCCCATGCCCATAGCTCCCACAACAAACATAACAGTAATTCCTGATGAAGAGGATTTTGGGTTTTACTCTCAAACTTTCTAATTCAGAAGTGAGAAGTGATGAATAAAATTCTATTTTTGAATACTTATTCACTTTTCAAGTGAATAATTGATTAGGGTAAATAGCCAACCAACCTAGTTAAACCCTGAATCAACCCAAATGAAAATAGGCAATTCCAAGTAATTGAAATTCATCTATGGAAAAAATGCCATAAATTAAAATTAATTAAATTAAAGCCTAAAAACCCAGAAACCAAAATCACAGAATTCTTTAACAATTTCATGACAATGTGAACCTCTAAATGCACAAACACGTTCAAAGGTCTAATCACATAATGCAAATGAGTCCGAATTTAATAATCACTAAAAAATTTAATTTAACATTTAAAATAAGATACGTCAACCATACATGGATGTCATTGGTAGATATGCATAGTTGAATCACTAACTCCATGTGTCACTACCAAGGATATATATCATGTGCACTAAAATACATGATCAAGTGCAATTGTATATAATAACATAACTGAAGCAATTAATTCATTAAATACCTAATTTAACCATTTATTCAAATATACTAATATAATCTATTTACATCACTCACTTTTTCATAAAGAATCACAAAGAAAGAATGAAGTACATAACCATAGCATTAAATTCACATCTAACATAATCAGAGATACGTCCAAATACTAGATAACTAGATATCCTCATAAAACATACTATCATCTCAAAAGAAAGAATCATGATGCAGATATGATCAACTAAACATCACAATCCTCTAACATGAACAATTTATTTCTAATTATTTAAGAATTTAATAGTGGTTTTTTAAAAAACATGAAAAGAAACTTAAAACACATAAGCGAACACAGTCATATACACGACTAACCACTTCTACAAGAACCTAGTCCAATATAGTAGGATAAAAATACACAGTGCAATCTCTGCACCCACCTTAGGGTAATCATGAAACAACATCATGATACCAAAGCAATCCTAGTAACCACTAACACAAATCTCAATGGAACCATCTAATACATCATAATCTCATAAATCAGCCATCAACATAATCAAAGCAGCTACTATAGTAACATAAACCCAATCACCACAAGGGTGCAGACCACTCATGGTCCCAATCAAAATCCCTTCTCAACGATAGATCAACAAGGTTGCATCTATCAGGATAACTTACAAAAATCAAATGGGAGATGCAATACAACAACACAACAAGTATTCTATCTAAAATGTAAGTCACTTATACTATCACTCTCTGAAATTCTATCATTTATTTGTCCACTGATTTGGTTTTCTTTAGTTGTTCCAACTCCTTGAAGTTAGCTTCAGATCCTTCACATCAAATAGATCTATAAGTCCCTCCATGAAGTTGACATATGAAGTGACTCAATCATGACCAAGGGTGAACATCCCATGGTGGCACCATTAATGAGAAACTCCATCTAGGTGAAGTGTTGTGAACTTGATTTCCTTTTCTTTAGGCATTGGGTTGAGCTAGAAGTATGTATCAACCTTTTGAAAGCATTCTCATGTTGATGTATGCCTAGACCCATCAAAGGATGATAAGTTTATCTTTACAATCTTTCTTTTAATGACATCATTATAATTGCCATGTCTCGTAAAATATCTAATCCCCAAATCCAAATAATTTTTGAAGGATAATTCTGCTCCAAATCTGACATCAAACTAGTCTTATCAGAATTCATCTTACATTTTGAGGAAGTTAGGTTCTTGTACCCCACATTGTTCCAATTATAGGGGAGATTTTGACATCATTGGTTGTGTGTGGGAGCACTTTGTGTGCAGCCTCTCATTTTAGAAATTATCAATGTGCCCATTGTGCCCTTCATTTGTCCTTTTGCCAAAAGATGAAGGGTCTTGAATTTTTTCTTGTCCCTTCGCTAAGGTCTTACCAAGTTTTTGTCCATTTAGTAAAGTTTCACTTAATTCTAGTTGTCCTATTGTTATATCCCTTAGAAGTTTCATCATCTCGTTGCTTGATTTACCCATCTTTCATATAGATTGGGATTTTGTTGTCATCCAATGTTCCTACAAGCTGGCAAGATCACCAACTCTGATACCACTATAATGTTCCTTGATGTCAATGGTGTGTAGTGGAGGGGAGAGAGATAGTGCATATATTTGGAAAAGGAGATGGTGGTGTATAGGGAGGAGTTGAAGACCAGTCTATACAGAGTTATGGACTACTTGTGTATGATGTTAGATGGTAGTTGTATGGTACAAAGGACTATGGGGAATGGTAGGTCAATAGGGATGGTGTATGGTTTGAGGATGATGCAAAGGAGTATTATGGGCTAAGTGAGGGTGTGAAGTAGTAGGAACTAAAGGTTTCACATAGTGAGAGGATGCTACAAGTCGTATGACTTGCAAACCATGCAATGGGGGTGACCTGTTCCAAGTGACAAAATAATGTAGTGTAAATAAGTCATGCACATCTTTAGCAATGCCAATACATATGCAAATTGAGGTAATAATTAGGTATCAAATATAAATTGGATATTCACCATAATCATAGATGTACTCTAACCCATATATTTTCAATGTGTCACTGAACCAAAAGTATACTTGAAAATATAGATAGTGCTCCAAATGTGTCAAGTCTAAAACAAAGAATTACAAAGAACATAATAGGGTGAGGGTTAAATCCCACCAAAACTAGAATAGCCAAGTAGGGAAGGTCTTCCACTTCTGAAATGATGAACAACATTGAACTCTAACATGAATTCATTATACAATAAAATAATCCAAATCACATGCTTACAATAACCTACAAATTGGCCTTATAAAGGGCTTTAGGGAAGCTTCCAAAGGATTACAAAAGGAATCGACTGGTCAACACACTACAAAAAAAAAAAAAAAAAGTGAGCATGTCGCATGGTGATATAAATAACAAGAGCTCTAATGAGCAGGAGTCCTGCCTTATGTGATTGTGGGAACATAAAATTAATTACAACAGACACATGAGTCAATATAGATAAATGTTTATTAAAAAATATTTGGTGGAATAATGCTTTTTTTCATTAACCAAATGCATAAAATTGATTTATTTTGTTTAACATAAATATATGTGATAAACTAATAAAGATTTAATAAATAAAAGAAATAGTTGTAAAAAATACAAAATTAGACTTTCTAAATGAATATTGTCAAATTGTTTAATTCTTAAGAAACAATTTGAATTGAAACAATAATATTTTATTTAATTATTATTTTTAAAATTTGAACTACACTATTAATGTATATAAAATATTTTATTTACACTTGCATTTCTATTTGCAATATAAGTTTTAATGATTTAAATAAACTAATATAAATATTATAAAATAATAATATAATTCAATAAATTTATATTAATAATAACACAACTAAAAAAATAAAATAACATAATACATTAATAATAAGGTCAATTACTAATGTAACTAAACAAACAATATCCATATGTTTTTTTAAATAATTCCTAAAAAATAAATAAATGTGCAATAGTGATTTCATTGCAGTCAAGAGTGAATGTTGTTGCACAGGTATTATGGTGGGTGAGATGGATATGTTTTAGTTTTCCATAAGGGTGAAGTCAGTGGAGCAAAAGAAAATTTTAGAAAGGAAAAGAAGGGAGCTTGAAAGATACATTGAATCTCAAAATTTTAGTAAATCCAATTTCTACGAAGAGATCAACATGAAGGTGAGTTCATATCACTGCAATTCACGAGAATTTTTTATTTTTGCATTTTTATATCGCTGCAATTCGTGAGAATCTTTAATTTTTGCATTTATCAATATGTGAAGCTAATTGATAATCTTTGTGTTTTAACTTGTAGAAAATAGTGTTGAAATCTTCCATCGAGGAAGATAAAAGGACAAAAGTCCTAAAGCTTCAAGTGTTTCGGTAACTTCTTCCATCTTATGAAGCCTAGATTCATAACTAATTATAGATATATAATTTTTCTCTATATTGGGTGACACATAAATTTGTGGGGAGCAAAAGAAGGACAAGGGACACAATTATCCTCCCTAAAAACTGTACAATTGATCAATTTTCAAAAAAATGAAAACACCATGAATTTTTCTAAAATTTAAGCATCTATCTTCATGATCTACATAGTCTATAGTTGAAAACAACAAAAAAATTGGAAAAAAATCACTATGTTTTCATGAATTTGAAGAAAAAAAGTTTGACTTTGTTTTTTCTTTAGTTCATTTTGTTTGGAGATTAGCATGTCCCAAGGACAACTTGGCCATGTGGGCAAGGATGTCTTGCATATGTTGGAATAATCACCAGACACCCACCTGAAGCCTTCCTTATTTATGGCCTAGCTAAAGACTTTTGATATACAAGTTTTGTAATGTGAGTTGAATATCCTTTTTTTCAGGACTGACCAAATCATTGGGTGTAAAGTAGGGGCAAAGAATTTGAAGAGAGCATTAGTTTCACCTAAGATTGAATGAAAGGGTAAGGTGCAAAGGTTTTGATTGAGGTAGCATGAGAACATGAAATTAATGGTGAGCTTTTGCAAGAAGTAATTAGCAAAAGAAAATGACACTTTTGTGCATTTATGCACCATTACAGGTTGTACGATCCAAATGAATAGTGAGAGCTGAATAGGGTGATTTAATTTTTGTTCCATTCATTCCTCCCCACTCTCAGTTTTGTAACACTAGAAGACTTGGTTTTACTTACTGAATGGGAAAACATAAATTTTTCGCTAGGCTTGCAAGGGTTGTTTATGTTGGGTAACCTGCTTGGGAGTGGCTATAGATATTCTTCTCCATAATGGAATGCTTAAGAATTTATTTTAAAAATAAAACATGTCAAACCTTAGGATATAAGACTTTTTACTTGAAATTAGGTAACAAGCTCCTGAAATATTAGTTTCCTTCCTAGGATGTGAAAAATAAATCATAAACTTAAAAATTTTGGTCGGCAACCAAATGTGTCGAGTGACAATTTTTTTGACATAAGAGGGTGTTGAGTGATAGGGAGATGGTGTCGAGTAACTTAGCACATGAAGGAGCCAAGTGGGCTTGGCAAGAAAGGGGCAACTCGACACAGTGTATGTTGAGTGAGCTCGACATAGAGGTTGACACAAAGTATGCCAAGTGAGCTTGGTAGGAGCAACACATAGAAGCATGGTTAAGGAGTGAATCGAGTGATCTATTTAATAGGATTTCAGTCTGAGGATTTTTGTCATCAAAACATAGAGAGCATAACAATAAAACTTACAAGTATCAACTTCTCAAATACTAAGCATACAATAGTGAATAGAAGGGGAACAACAAAGATTTATATGCTTGCTTTCTTGCTTTCTATTCAACTAGGTTAAACTATTACAAAATCTGGGAGTATTTGACTTCAACCAAAAAACTATAAAATACTTCAAATGACAAAAATTAATCTTAAACTTATAGCATAAAAAATACATACAAAAACACCTGGAGCAATCACTGCTTCTTAGGAAAAACCAAATGAGCTTATAGAATGATGGAGACATTCAATACGTGCTACTACAAAAACTAAAAGCAAACCTTCCTTCTATCCTTTGATCTCTATTCTAAATATTCTTCCTCTACTCTAATCTACTGATCTTCTTCTTGTCTCTACACTCTATTGTGCACTTCTCCACTTCTCTCTTTCCCTCTAATCTTCTCTAATCTAGTCAAGTGAATAATATTTATTCCTTTTGCCTTCCATCAAAATTTTTTCCCTCTTAGTTTTGGATTTGAACTCACCTACCTAGATTTAATGTTTCTTTTTGTTATTCCTATAAGCTATCAGAGTGGTAGGTGGGTGTTTGTCTCAAGGGGCAACTCTTCACATAGTAGATATTTCAACACTCCCCCTTTGTCCAAACAAAACAAGGATCACATTTGATCCAAATCAAATACACCAAGACTTATTCTTAGGTGCACAAAAGTTCCTATGCCCAAAGGCTTAGTAAATATGTTTGCTAGCTACTACTCAAAATTACAAAATTCCATCTTGATATCTCCATTTTCCACCAACTCTCTGATGGAGTGATATTTGATCTCAATGTACTTGCTTCTCTCATGGAAGACTAGATTATTAGATAGTACAATTGAGGAAATGTTGTCACAAAGGATTGTGGTTCCATCCTCTTTCCTTTCATTCAAATTTGTGAAGATTCTCCTTAACCAAATAGCTTGACGTGTTGTTGCATTTGCTATTATGTGTTCAACCTCTATTGTAGATTGAGCAACAATAGGTTTCTTCTTGGATGCCCATGAAATTGCATCCGATCCCATATGGAACATGCATCTAGAAGTGCTCTTTCTATCATCTAGACTTCCATCCCAATCACTATCAGTGTAACCAACCAACTTAAAATCATTATCTATAGTATACAAAATCTTGAATCCCTTGGTACTATTCAGATACCTTAGGATCTTCTTTCTCACTTGTTAATGGGAATCCTTTGGTGTTTCCATAAATATGAAAATCAAACTTATTGCATGCATCATGTTAGGTCGAGGAGTTGTCAAATACATCAAACTTCCAACCATACTCTTGTATAGAGTTGGATTAACACTTTTGCTAAACTTCAGACCTACTACTATTGGTCTTGGGGTTGCCTTATTATTTTGCATTTTGAGTTTCTCCAAGATCTTCCTTGCATATTTTTCTCGAGATGTAAAAGATGCCATCATGCATTTGTTTTACTTTTATACCTAGAAATTAATTCAAGAGACCTAGATCTATCATCTCAAATTAATTTTTTATGGCCTCTTTAAATTCACCAATTAGGAAATTATCATTTCTAGTAAAGATTAAATCATCTACATACAAGAAAACAATCAATACTTTACCATTTTCTGCCTTGATGTAGAGAACAGGTTCACCATCACTTTTGTTAAAGCCATTACTCATCAAATATGAGTCAATCCTATTGTATCATGCCCATAGAGGTTTCTTGAGCCCATATAGATCTCTCTTTAATCTATACACCTTGTGTTCTTCACTCAGGACTTCATAACCAAGTGGTTGCTCCACATAAACTTCTTCTTTCAATACACCATTTAAGAAGGTAGACTTCGCATCCATTTGATATACCTTCTATTTTTGTTGGGCTTTAATTTCTATGATAGCACACACAGTTTCCATTCTTGCAACTGGGGCATATGTCTCATCATAATCTCTGCCATACTGCTACTTGTACTCCTTGACCACTAAACATGGGCCTTATGCCTATCTATTTTTCATTCAACATTGCACTTGGTCTTGTAAACCCATTTCACTCCAATTACTTGCTTCTTGGGAGGAAAAGTAGTTAACTCCCATGTCTCATTTCTTTCAATAGCATCTATTTCCTCATCCATGGCATTACACCATTTTCTTCTTTAATAGCTTCTTCAAATTAAATTGGATCACTATGAGAAAATAATGCAAAATTAACACTCTCATCATAATCTTCCTCATACCTTTCTTCTTGGTATACCTCCCTTAGACTTTTAGTCTTTCTTGGCAATAGGGAGGTGAGAGTGGGATCTTAATTTTCAATATTGTTGTTGCTACTAGTTGTCATACTAGCTCAAGGTTGTCTTGAATTGCTAGGGCTATCACTTGGCATGTAGGAGGTTGATTTCTTCTTTTCCTTTGTCTATAATTATCAATGTTTTCTACTGTATCATCCTTGTCATCACCAAAGTATTCCTCTTCCTCATCAATACTCAACACTTTGCTTGAAGATTCATCAACCGAGCCATCCCATGATTGATTTTCAAGAAACTCCACATCTTTTGAAATGATGATCTTCTTGGTGATTAGATCATACATCCTATAAGTCTTTGATTCTGAGATATACCCCATGAAGATACACTTCACACCTTTGTCATCTAGCTTCTTCCTTTGTTCCTTAGGCATATGTGCATATGATACACATCCAAACACTCTCATCTGTTCAACTATCCATCTATTCCTTGACCAAGCCTCAACATGAATCTTGTGGGACACCTATTAATAAAATATATGGTTGTTTCTACAACTTCTCTCCAATATTCAGTTTGGAGCCCTTTTTCTTTCATCATGCTTCTAGCCATTTCAAAAATGGTCCTATTCTTTCTCTCAGCTACTTCATTTTCTTGTGGAGTATAACTGGATTTAAAATCCTTCTTGATTCCATTCTTCCTACAAAAATTTACAAACATATTGGAGGTATACTCCCCTCTATCCGATCTAAATACTTTTACATAGTGTCCAAATTCATTTTCAGCTAGTGCTTTAAATTCAACAAATTTATAAAATGCTTCAAAATTTTTCTTCAAAAAATACACCCATATTCTACAACTGAAATCATCTATGAATGCCATAAAATAAGTACAATTCTAATGGTGCTCTAGTTCTTCTAGAATTTCCAAAATTAAAGGGAAGCCTATGTTGCTTACCCAAAATGCAAGCCTTACACTTGTCATATGAATCTACAATGCTTGGAAAATCATCTACCATTATTTTCTTGAAAACAAATTTAAACCAGCAAGGCCAAGATGTCCATACCTGAGATTTCAATTCTTGGAGGGGTCTTCAATCACACTTCTAAGAGTTGATTTCTGATGTACTATTGTAGATACATTCTTGAGAGGTGTAGCACTGACTTGAGAAGACAAGCCTATATCTATCCTCAAAGGGAACATTTGGTTCTTTGTCATTTGGACTATTGCAAGTAATATATTACTCCCATCCTTCTCATGAATGACACTTGTCATTTTCCATTAGCACCTTGTAACCATTTTGAATGAGTTGTCTAACACTCATCAAATTGTGCTTCATACTATGGGAAAAATATATATTTTGTATCTCCTTCTTCTTACCTTGCTTGGTGCAAACCATGATAGATCCTCTTCCCACTATGGGAATGGTTCCATTATTTCCCATCTTAATTTCAGACTTGAAAGTCTTATAAATGAAAGAAAATAAACTCTCTTTACCACTCATGTGTTTGCTACAATTGCTATCTAGGTACCATACTTCACAGCTTCCTTCTTCACCAATGTTGCACATGATGAAGGCTATGCAATTCTTTGTATTTCCCATGTTCACATCAACCACATTTGCATTTTACTTTGATTGATTACCCTCCTTCTTCTAGCATTCACTAGCATAATGCCCATACTTATGATAGTAGCAACATTCAACATTGCTCTTGTTGGAGTTGTAATTCTTCTTACCTCCTCTAGAGATTTTTTGAGAGGTGCTTGCTCCCTCTTGGTTTCTTTCTCATCTTGATCTTTCTGCACCAACATTCCTTTGACCATTCCTTCCATAAACTCTACTTCTTGAGCCTCTACTGGAGCCATTTCTTCCTCTCCCCTACCTCTTGAATTTTGTTGAGCCTTGAAAGACTACTCATGGGAAGTTGTTGTATATTTGTTGATTTGGTGCTCATGGGTTTGAAGAGTTCCCATCAACTCATCCATGGTCAATGTGGTGAGTGTTGGCCTAATTTTCAGCTAACCAAAATTTTCTAAATATCTATGAAAATCAAGAAATTATTTGCCTAAACTACCTAGGGTTTTGCATTGGTGGCTAGGGCTTTTGCCTTGTTTATATTTTTTTAGGGTTTAATGTTTTAACCTTTTGATTGGGATTCATTAAAATCATGTCATATTTTCGATATCCTAAGTTTGAGCCCTTTACTTTTATTTTCATGTCTGGCCTCATATGTTTTAAAGTCGTGACTTTGCAACAAGCTCCCAGGTGTAGCTTCACTACCTTTTAGCTGTTAACATCATTTGGAGGTATGATTGTGTGATTACTATTTCTTTTCATGGTGCATGGCTTCATAGGTTAGAGGAGAGGGTTGCATTTTATGTTATGACTGGACGATAATGTTAGGTGGTTCAGCTACAATTGATAGTATGATCACAGGTCAAAATAGTTAGAGATAGAGTTAAGTTATGATAAGGTGAATAAGGTTTAAAATATGCTTGTCACATGGTCGTGTTGAGTTAATGTTGACCATGGGTTTGAGCGGCGATGATATGAATTTCTCTGGTTTACATGGTCACTAAGGTGACAAGCTGATCATGAGTTAGCATTTTGAGGGTTGTGACTAACTACCATGTGGATCAACCTATATGATGTGGCAGTGCAATATCAAAATGATGTGGTATATAGGAAGCTCCTGATTGGTTGTAAGTTCAGACAAGGGACACAAGTTTGTGGTTTCACCTAGGCCGTAGATCAGATGAAAGATCAACGAATATTGTTATATCACTAAGAAAAGTTTCTTGTTCTTTTTTCTTAGTGACATAACAACATGAAGACACGTGTCCAGTAGGTCTGATGTAGTTTGTAACATGGTTCTCAATGTTCATTGTCAGATTGAAGATTCATCGAGTGGTTGTCACTATGTTACTAGCTAGAGTTGCACAATTTTGAGCCATAGCAACATAATGACAAGATGGTACATGCCATGTCGTATTTGCAGGTTGTAGTAAAAGCACCAACAAGGTAGAAAAGGATGATGTAGAAATGTAGACTCGGGAGCATAACAGAAAGAAATGTGTACATGTGGATTCAAGTTAAAAAGGTTCAAGTGAAATTTATAATATTGTATAATATAATATGTGGATCTAACTTGGAAATCAATTGGGTTTTTGACCCTAGGGTGGCGAAAAAAATATTAGAATATACTATAGAAATAAAGCATGGCACAAGTCAGCACCAAATAGATAAATGGGTTGGTGGCTTGAGCAGAATATTCATGATCAAAATTAGATTTTCAGTTGAGTAGAGCTATGGTGGAGATCAACTAAAAATAGATTCGTGCAATGACCACCAAACGAAAAGTAAATGTTCTAAAGGTAGTTACAGAAGATAAGATTATGCTAGTGAAAGCAGTTAAAGTTTTCATGATTGAAGGTAGTAAAGGACAAATTTCATCAAGTTGAGGGCTCTTGTTGGGAGTATTACCATCTTGATTGTCCTGGTCTAAGTGAAAAGAATGCTGAAACACAAATATCTTTGTATATTGTTTTCTAGTCAGATTATAAAATGTGTCTCCTTATCAGTGGATGGTTATAATCCTCCCTATATAACAATTTTTATCATTAGGAAGATTGGCTCTCTAGTTCCAATCCTGTTCCAATTTTCTGGGCTTTGACTTTGTTGTTGTGAGACCATATGGGTTCCAGTCTTTACTATTGTAATCTCAAGGATGATCTAGTTTTATTGCTATGATACAACCCATTTTTAATATTTCTCTATTATAAATAGTAGTTGTAATTTCTTATAAGAATAATAATTTATAAAACCATCTGTTGTGTTTTATCTAAGTTTTCTATACACTTGATGTATTAGTTTCAATGAAATGAATACAAAGAACAACCAATTTCTTAGTTTCATTCTAATTCTTGTCTTTGCTCTCTGGCATTTGCAATGTTTTTTGGTTTAGGGACAAAGAACTTAAAACCTTTTG
This sequence comes from Cupressus sempervirens, assembly GCA_028749045.1. NCBI lineage: Eukaryota > Viridiplantae > Streptophyta > Pinopsida > Cupressales > Cupressaceae > Cupressus > Cupressus sempervirens. Next base: position 842,248,199 of record CM053785.1, on the reverse strand, counting down.
GATCCCCTTAAGGTTGTATGTCTTGTATGTTTTTCTATTGGAACAAAGAGCCAAATAAATGCTTGATATATTTGATAGGGTTGCTAGTTATTTGAGAAGGATATTTCATAAGTATGAGGTCTTTATGAATATTGATGTTTATTTGTAAGGTAGATAGATAGACCAGATATCTAATTATATGAGTGTATTTGGGTATCCAAGTGTATGTTATCACGTAGTTATTGACCAATGGATAAGGGACTGATCAACTTTGGGAATGCATGTTTGTGTTGTTCATACCTTAATCTTGCTAATATTCAACATCATAAATCAGATCTTTTCCCTTTCATGTTGAAGAGTTAAAATGAAGTTTCCCTCACTTAGTTTATCATATTCATGTTCCCTGTTATTAGCTATTTTATGTCCATGAATGTTTGCATAAACATAGAGGGTTTTTATCTATTATATGGATTTAGTTATATGCCTTTACAATGGTACCATATAAAGAATTTGAGGTCCACCTGCCTAGGTCTTACAAAATTTGAAGAATAATAAGGAGAGTAAATAGCCTTATAGTTGGCCTTGGTGTTTGAATACATGTATTGAACATGGGAATTAGTTTCCCCTAGGAATATGTGTTCTTATCATTGGGTTATTAAAAAGTTGTTAATTTTGGAGACAACAGTGAGGTCCTTTACTTCCTCAATGGTCATGACAAGGTTGTCATATTTTTGAGGTAAAATCCTCAATATCTTTTCCAAATTCCTCTACTCTTCATAACCTTCTCCATTTGATTTGAGTTGGTTTATCAAAGTAGAGATTCATGAGATGAACTCTGCAATAGGTTCATTGTCCTTCATCTGAAGGTTCTTAAATTCCTTTCTGATCATCTGTAGCTTCACTAGTTTGACCTTATCATTCCCCTTGAAGTTCATCTCAAGGATATCCCATGCTTCCTTCGAGTAATTTACTGCTGCAATTTTGGAAAAGATTGTCTCTATCATTGTTGCCACTATCGGACATAGTGCATTCACATCCTTTCTCCTTGACTCCTTCATTTGAGTCTTATGTGCGCTTGTGATGGCAGCATACAATGTTGGGACTGTAACATCATTGAATCCATTAATTACAAACCCCCACAAACCATTAGCTACCATTATGGTTTTCATTTTATTTTCCCATATATCATAATTATGTTCATTAAAGGATGGTGGGTGCTGCCATATCTTTCCTACATCTCCTGCCATGTCAAATATACATAGAAAAAAAATGCCCTACTCACTATGGATGTGGGGCCTCAAAGATCTAATACCATGTGAAAAATAAATCATAAACTAAAAAAAAATCTCAGCAACCAAAGGTGTCGAGTGAAGGAGATGGTGCTAAGTTACTTGGCACATGCAGGAGTTGAGTGAGTTTGGCAACAAATGGGCATCTCGACACATTGTATGTTGAGTAAGCTTGGCAGGGAGCTCAACATAGAGTATGCCAAGTGAGATCGGTAGGAATAATAGATAGAAGCTCGGTTAAGGAGTGAATTGAGTGAACTATTTTATAGGTCTTCAGTATGAGGATTTCTATCATTAAACATAGAGAGCATAACAATAAAACTTGCAACTATCAAATTCTCAAATACTGAGCATACAATAGTGAATAGAAAGAGGACAACAAAGATTTGTATGTGTGCTTTCTTTCTTTCTATTCAACTAGGTTAAACTATTATAAAATATGGGAGCATTCAACTTCAACTAGAAAAACTATAAAATACTTCCAATGATAAAACTTAATCTTAAACTTATTCCATGAAAGTTGCATACACCAACACTTGGAGAAATCATTGCTTCTCAAGAAAAACCAAATGAACTTACAGAATGATAGAGAGATTCAACACATGATACTACAAATACTGAAAGAAAATCTTCCTTCTATCCTCTGATCTCTGCTCTAAATATTCTTCCTCTACTCTAATCTACTAATCTTCTTCTTGTCTCTGCACTCTACTCTACACTTCTCTCTTGCTCTCTAATCTTCTCTAATTTGGTCGAGTGAATAATATTTATTCCTTGTGTCTTCCAGTAAAATGTTTTCCCTCTCATTTTTGGATTTGAACTCACCTACCTATATTTAAGGTTTCTGTCTGTTGTTCTTGTAGGTCATCAAAGTGGTAGGTGGGTGTTTGGAACAAGGGCCAACCACTCACACATCAGATATTTTAAGACGACGTAGAGAGGAAAATAGTAAGATATGAGGTGAGAGGAACTTAATGCTAAGGGTTGCTGGAAAATTTTTTATGAAACCAAGAGGAGAGTGAGTAATTGTCCATTTTGCATGGAAGGAGGGTATATATTTTTTGGCAATCAAAAATCACTTGCATCTTGTTTGGTGAGTGTTCTAAGGCAAATGTTTGCAACTTAAATGGGTGAAAAAGTCTTCAAGACTCCCAAGCAACATATAGCTTTCTAGGGTTGGGTTTCAATAGAATGATTGAACCATATCTAAATGAAAGACTATCCATTTATCATTATCATACTTTGGGGTTTTCTAGATATCAAATATTTGACTACAACCTATAAATTCTAAACCGATACAATTACCTCCTCTGCATGGGGACTCAAACTTTGTGAGATTAATGAAGTGATGAGGGTGGTGTGTAGATGCGTGAAGAAAGAATGAAGAGATGTGTTTGATGCCCTATTGGAATATGCAGAGTCTAGCCAGGGCTTCAATACTAACAAGGGAGATTAGATTTGTATCTTGGGTTAGCCACTCAATTACACCATTTCATTCTTTGGAGAATGAGGATAAATATCCATACTAGGTAGATGGATGCCACCAAATTGGGAAAGGGTCCTCACCTTAAGGTAGAGAAATGAAGAATTTTATAAATTTTCCTCAAATTTAAATTAGTAGATTACTAGAGGGTTCCTAAAGTTGGCAATGATGGAAGGAAATACAATAGGGTGGGGGAAAGGGTGGATAGGAGAAGATGACAAAGTGACATAGAATAGAATGAGGAAGAAGATGAAAGTCAAGAGTGAGTGGTGGTGGCCATGGCACAAGGTGACGCTTGAAATACAATGTATGATAGGGACGAGCAGACCACCAAGAAGAAAGCCATGCTAAGTTTGAGTTGTCTCCTCCTTAGGAATGAAATTCCCAATTGGGTTATGTTTGTCTAGTTCTTTTGCAATGCTTTATTAAAAATGAAAACACTAGTAATGATTTAGTTGAGCGTTCATACTCATGTTGTGTGTCTTTGTGTGTATTCAAGGTACCAATTTTGATTAGGGTTTGTTGTTGAATTGTGCATAGTTGATGGGGATTTTTCTTTCAGATAATCAAAAGTCGGTGCATAAACTAAGGTAGTTAATATGTATTTTTTTGCACACGGTCATAGGTAAAAGATATTTGTTTCGAAGAGTCAAATGGTGTGCATAGACATGTATGGTATGTATTTTGTATTATATTTTGAAATGCTGAACTATTGTAGATTTATAACTTTTTTATCAATAAAATATAAATTATTAATAAAAAGAATAAATGATAAAATATGAAATAATATAAATATTTAATATATATTAATAATATATAAACCACTAATAAACTTTAAGTTTTAATATAATATTAAATATTAATAATATAATTAGAATTGATATACGATTTATTATGATATATAAATTTATCATATATAAATAATGAACATATTTATAATATTATATAATTTAAATTAAGTAAATTTTTTTAGCAACTATTCACTTACTTAAAGTGAACAGAACTATGAACACTTTTATTAACATCAAATTGCTACTAATTTATACCTTAGTCTTAAACATAAGAACAACTTGATAGCAATATCACAATAAGAACAACTTGACAATAGATCTCTAAATATTTGAGAAAAATGAAATATTTTTATATTCGTACGCTTCTCATCTTAAAAAAAGCCTCGATGAGAGAAAACTTTGTCTAATCCTTGTAGTCAAGGAAAGCTACTGATCTTTAGAAAAGTTTCGATGTGACAAACTTTAATTGCCCATTGGACTTAGAATGCCTCTACTTTTTGCACACGTAACCATTACAATTTCTTATACAAGTGACACTATTGTTCTAACTATTAATGGCATTCCTTGATTATGCTAAAAAAA